>OY730196.1:88053515-88511090 GCA_963422505.1 Pseudognaphalium luteoalbum | reverse complement strand
GTCACTGTACCGTAACAGGATAGTGTTGTGGGCGGGGCAACCTACTCCGATCAGAATCACGATAGCCTAGTTGCTCAGTGACATACTGATTGAGAAATCAATTAGTAGGGAGCTAGTGCTTACCCCACATATACTTAAAACAAATAAAATACAAATCTTTAGAGACGTTTTCATATCCTAAACTAAACATCATCCCAACGTTCGGCTAACGAACTCACAAATCCATTTATTTTATCTGCTTTTTATTATTTCTTATTAGTTTAATCATAAAAACAAAACCAAACCACTCCGAACTATTTTAAAACTCCCTCACTAATTAGAAACGGACATCCTAGACTACTCAGATCCACAATACAGTTGGTTTTGAAGAACGACCCTAGGTCATACTCATCACTATACACCCATAGTTTTAAGTATACTTAGGCCCAGCAGTTATAAATATTAAAACCCACTGGTGCCGCCGCTGACGGACAGTCCGACGATAGGGTAAAACCTGATCGACCGTTGGCGGCGCATCAAGTTTTTGGTGCCGCTGCCGGGGAATCAACTGTAAGATCCAGAGGCGTCCAGATGAACTTTCTTCTTAGTGAACCCTTAGGATGGCTTTCCCTTCTTAAACCCCTTAAAATTCTTTCAACCCTTCCTTTCCCTTATCCCGAAAATGACATCCTACCCATCCGGCAAGAAAAGTCATCACCTTCCCACAATCCTACAACCACCGAATGCGTCACTCTAGCCGATATCACCAAACCCTCGATAGAAGGTCGAGGAGGACCCATTCGCTACCCGGAGATTGACGAAGCATCATTCGAACTCAAGTACGATGTAGTGCAGTTAATCGAGAAACGCTGCCAATTCCACGGACTGCCTGACGATGATCCCAACTCCCACCTCAGCAAATTTCTAGCCCTATCCAAATCTTGCAAGCAAAAAGGGGTTGAGCAAGATATAACCCACTTATATCTGTTCCCCTATTCTCTTGCTCTTCACGCGCAAACTTGGTTTGAGGAATTCGACACTGGCTCTACACCTCATGGGTGGAAATGGAAACTAAATTCTTAGCTAAGTACTTTCCCCCATTCAAACAAACCAAGCTGAAGAAAGATATCGTGAACTTCTAACAGTCTCATGATGAATCAATCTTCAATGCGTGGAAGAGATTTAAGAGCTTGCTCAAGAAATGTCCTAACCACCAAATCAAACGATCCACCCAGTTGTGCACATTTTACCATGGTCTTGCACCTAATCATAAGACAATGCTAGACACCGCTGCTCGAGGCGACTTCAGTGCTTGACGGACGATGAAGCTTGGAATCTGATAGAGACAATGACCGCGCATCACCATGATTGGACTGATGAGCACTCCTCATTCTCGGCACCGCTTGCCACCAATCCCGTGCAAACTGAGGCGATCAAATCTCTTGTGGAACATGTCGGAACCCTGACCAAGGAAATAGGAATGCTGCAGAAGCCACCTCAACAGGTCTACCAAGTCCGCTCCTGTCTGAAATGTACCAATCCACAAGTTGAGTATGAAGACCGTGTTGATGGAAAAGCCTATTATGACCAGTTCTGAACTCATCCACGTCCACCTGATTTTACTCAAACCTCTCCTAGACCAAACCAATACCCACCAAGTCAACCACCCTACCCAATCCCCCCCACAACAACTTCAACTTGGTTGTAACCAACTACCCTTTCTCACTGAACCTACACCTGAGAAGCTAATTACTAGTCCAGACGACACCCTCGCGCAAATCATCGAAAAGATTACGGCTAGACAAGACCAGATTGATCTCATCTTAGGGGAGCAACTAACCTTACTGAATAGTCTTGCAACCCAAGTAGGTCGACCAGCAAAACTTATCGACACTAGACCTCAGGGTAGTCTGCCTAGTAATACCTCCCAAGCCAACCAAGTAACCGACCAAGACTTCAAGGTGGCACCGATCCTACCTTCGGTTCCTTCTACGGTGAAGGAACAATCTCCTGTCACACAGACAGTTGAGAAGAAGTCTACTCCGCCTCCTAAGAAAAAGGTACGCATACCGTTTCCAGGACGTCTAAATCAGCATCCTGAAGCTTTCAATCCTAACGGTAAAAACTTAGACACCGAGTCTAGGAAACCTCCCAGCCCGATATATTCTAAATATTTTAGGAGACTTATGTCAACCAAGGACAAGGTACCCGAAGTACCTAATGTCCCTCTGAACGCCGAATGCTCAGCCATCCTTCAAAATAATCTACCGGAAAAGATAGGAGATACTGGACGTTTTACCCTTCCTTGTTCCATTAACCACACCGGCAATATTCGCTCTCTAGCCGATCTAGGAGCAAGTATCAATCTCATGCCATATTCGTTATTCAAAAGGCTCGAATTAGGATACCTTAAGCCTACTAAAATGAGTGTCCAGCTAGCTGACCAAACAATTAGATACTCTAAGGGAATAGCTGAGAACATCATGGTTAAGGTCAACGAATTCCTATTCCCAACCGACTTTGTAGTAATGGATATCCAGGAAGATATAAACATCGCTATAGTCCTAGGTAGACCCTTCTTGAACATGTCCAGAGCTGTCATTGATGTCCACTTACAGACTATCAGCTTACGCGCTCATGGAGAAAGCATCACATTCAAGATCGATCAGACCGACTACACTTCGATGGAGAATGGTGAGCTATATACTGTCTCTATTATCCAATTTACATCAGAAGATGAGACCTCCGAGCTAGAAGCTAAGCGGGTGGAAGAGATAGAAGCAGAGGAAGAGGAAGAAGAAGACACTTACAATGGCTACTCTCACAATGCTGCTCATATGCTGGAAAGATTGCTTAATCCTGTCTTGGATCCAGAAAATCCACTCACCTACTCTCGACTTAGAGATCTAGAAGAGATTGAGCAAACTTTCATACACAATTTGAAGAAGATCTCGAACTTCAAAGCAAGTAGACTACCAAGTCTGCAGCTACATATACCTCCTCAAGGGATTCAAGCCCTTGCTTCATCAGAACCTCAACCACGGCTTGAGACAAGAGGTATATTTGAGTCTGATGACTCTGATTCTCATGACAAGGAAGGTATTGAGATAGAAACTCCAAAGCTATCTTCTGATACAATATCCCAGTTCACTGACAAATCCCAGCCACCGTCCAATGTAGTTGAGATCCCTAATGCACATAAGGTCGATACTCCTACTATGGATAGTGACTCGGGGGAAATTCCTGGTGATGTTCGTTGTATCCCACCTCCTACTCCTCTAGAACCACCTGATTCACCAGTATTATCTTCACAACCCATCTGTATCCCAATCGTCTCTAATCATGAACAGATGGTTATTGTGATAAATAAATGTGATGGAGACCCTCGCATCGTGATAGCAGCTATTAGAAATTCCACTGTTGACTACTCTCTACACCAAAAATGGCTAATAGCGGTTATTGAAGAAGCGTCCACTATCCGACTCGCTAGCAATGGAACCCGAGATCCGCTCATTCTTAGGTACTGTGTCAGAATATTCGGAGAGACACTCAAATCTCAGCTCAAGGAAGAATTGGACAATGCACAAGAAATTTACTTCTATATCGAACAAAGACAAATATACCGCCAAGTATATGATGTTTTAATTAGTTCAACGTTTCCTTACTCCTCAAAACAAAGAGAGATGTTGAGTTCTATCAGGAAATACTTAGAAGCAGCTACTGGAAACCCTAGGAGCTACGCTGACGCCAAAGTAATGAGTTTTCTTCGGATATTCCTTAATTTACTAGCCAGAGAAGATCACCTAAGCACCAAAGAAAGCGATCGATTTGTCATCAAATCCACTATCGAATATCATATGGAGTTGCTAATCGAGGAGCTTAGGTGCATCAGTTTAGTTGAAAAGAAGCGTAATCATCCCATAACTATTCTAGATATGTCACTACTCGATGTTGCCACTTATGTGATAACTCGATTACGTGAAATATTCCATGGGAAAAGCGCTGAGAAACCAGAGTTTTTCTTCCATGCTGGATATCGAGAGATATTCAGCAAATTGATTCATATCTTCAAAGACTCTGGCTTTCCTTTCACCCTTCATTAGCACCAGCTAATCAAAAGCTTGTGCCAATCTGTGACCATACTCGGAGGAGATCCCTACGCTAAAGAATATGAAGATCTGAAGTTGAAGTTCCTGGAACTTGTGGATTCTATCAGACAAAAGCATCCAATTGGCGAAGTGATCAAGACCACAACAACCACATTGACAGACCCCAACGGGCCAGTCAATAAGGCGGTTGATTACATCACTTGCGGATTGCTAGGTCTCTTCAAAACTGCCTCAGACCACTTCCAAAGCTTTAAAATGGATATTGTGGAACCGTTAGACCTAATCTCAACCATAGTCTGCAGCTTCCTTCGGATCTATCCTCCGTGCTACACTTTTCCACAACCTAGGGCACATAACATCACTATCAATCGCCCTGGGAGCCCCTCCAACACCTGAACTACAAGAAGAAAGTCGAGCCCTCGACTATAAATAGAAGCGCTTCTCGGGAGGCAACCCGTGGAATAAATATCCTTTAGTATTAGTAGTATTTTGTTTTTATTTAAAATTCCAAGAAGTGAAATATCTCCGACTATCTTTCACACTTGGATATACAAATGCTTTCAAAATACCACTTCATTTTTAGACTGACAGCTTTTACCACATCACTAATCCCAGAATATAGGAAACACTTTCAAAATATTAATTCATGTGTTTCGAGCATTTGAGGTACTTGCGTACTACTTTCACGCTTTATGCTCGAACTCGTTTAAAAACACATGTCTTACAAATGATTTGTAGTAGATAACATCTTTTCACATTCTGGGATAGTGACACCATTTCGGTAAAAAGCTATAAAATGAGAAGTTGGTTTAAAGTATATCCAACGTGTTCACACTTACGAGATATTTTCACATGAGAGAAAGTAGTAGAGATGTTGAATAAAGCCACTTATTCCAAAGTGCGCTTCCAAAAGCTGAACGAACTTCATGGTGCTGCCGCAAAGGAGGATATCTGGCAAGTACTCTTCTTTAAAGGCAACACATCTTCAGACTTTCTGCTTCCATCCATCATGTTGATAGGGGAGTTCTTTCGTTCTTATCCTTGTTTTCATTTGATTATATTGTTCTATTTTACCAGTATTCTATGCCATATCCTAAGCTTATCACTAAGTGTGGGATTCCAGCCCAAAACAAACACTTGAGCAACATTTTCCGATATGTTCAAACTCTAAGTGTGGGATTTTACTTATAGTAAAATCTCTACTCAAGAGAACATTAGGGACAATGTTCCTCTAAGTGTGGGATAGCAGTATAGAATACCTTAGGTTGGATTCGTCTTTCCAAAAGCAAAACTCGAAAAATGTTCCTCAATTTTAAAACCTCACTTTTGCTTAAAAATTTTCAAAATTTTTGAATTAAAATGTCTTGAGGGGAATCATTTTCATATATGAGTAGAGTATTTTGGAAAATAAGATTAAATTAGTTAGGATTTTCTTGAGCTGAAATGATGATCTAAGAGGGGCATCGCATGGCTAGGCACATACAACCCATACTTGCAGTGAGGTATCTTTAGCCTATGAAAAGCATTCATTTTAAATGCTTCACTATTCGTTTGATGAGTGTGTGCCGATGCATGCATCCGGAATTAGAACTTGCTCCTGGTATACACTTCGAGACCACATTGGTAGAGTACCGTATGCGGTATAGGTGCAATTAGAGGACCTTGACATTCCTTAGGATTTAACCCCCATTTTTAGCCTTCTTTTCAAACCCAAAACCCTTCCAACACTCATTTTCAGTGTTGATGATCTGCCTAGAAAACCCTGTTGAGCCTTAGCCTTTTCGTTTATTTAAAACCCAAATTTTAAACCCATTCACTTCCACACCCACCAAAACCTTATCTTAGAAGTTTTAAATTTTTGAAAAACGCTATTTAGATATTCTTTTTGCTTTCACTCAAAAATCACAAAATTCGTGTTTACTCAAAACTCCTCGCGTGCATTTCCATGATCAATATTCAAAGATCGAGAGTCTTATGGTGCGAAAAATTGGCACCAGGTAAATTCGAAGTTGTTAAAAGCGTGAAAAAAAAAATGAAAGTAAGAAAGGATCTTAAAAGGGCAATAAAATAAAAATGCCTTAGAAATTCCTTGGCAAAGAAGTTCTAAAAAAAAAAAGGTTTGAAATAAAGCTAAGTGCTTCGAATCTCCAGAAAACCCCGATCCTCAAAGGTATAAAAATCTTCCGTGTGTTTTCGAAAAGATAGAAGTCAAAATAGCTATCTTCTTCCCTTATCGTTATCCGTTTCCGTTTTCATTGAAAAGTTTGTCTAAATAATTTTTTTCATAAGTTTAAAGGTCCTAAGATAAGCAAAACCCTTAAACCAAATTTCTCACTTATCCATTCCCTTTAACCCTCACCAAACATTACAACCCATTTGAATGTCCTGGGATAATTAGCACCGTCCTCACCTAAGTAGTGGAGATATGATCCTCGAGCAAGCCTATGACGATGGATGTTGCATGACTGGCCTATGAGCGATTTCGTTTGTTTAGAATGATAGGTAACCCAAAACACTTTTGAGTGAATTTGAGTGACCACCTGGTGAGATCGCTTAGTCATGTATATTCCAAAATCACATGCCTAAGAGAATCATTTCATGCTTCTGAAACGAATACCTTATTTTCTCTTAGTTTCCAAGATATGTTACTTATGTATGAGAATGTTTGCCCTTAATATGTTTTGATTCACCCAAAATGCATTGACACCTTCAAATATTTTCATTGGGAAGCAAGTGAGAAGTTTGAGTTTTGCTTGAGGACAAGCAAAGTCTAAGTGTGGGATATTTGATAACACGCAAAAAGTCAAGTTTTTGTGTGCTATTTTCTCACCTTTTTAGCCCAATTATGAATGAAAACATTTGAAATATACATTTTATTACTAAATTTCATAATGATGGCTAAAATATAGACGATGCTTCAAGAATCAACCAAAAAGGCCTAAAAACGAGTAAAATAGAGCACAAACGATCAACGAATCTTCCGTTCACGTATTTGAGCACAATTTAAGCTATAATTGGAATTATGACCTATAACTTATGTCATTTTCTTCGTTAGGAAATTACGAACGCATGGACATAAAGATCGCTCAAAACGGATAAACGACGAAGAAGTTACGCCAAATCGAAGAAACGGAGAACCAACGGACCGAATACGGCTGGACACAGACCGTATACGGCCTGTGTAGACCGTATACGGCCTGTGCCCAGCCGTATACAGCCCAGTCCAGCCGTATACGGTTGGTGCCCACCCGTATTTGCTCCAGTCCACCCGTATACGGCCAAAACCAACCGTATTTCGTGTTCAGGCAATAAAAATGAGATTTTTATACGGCTGTGCGATACGGTTGTTGTCACACCCCGCTAAAGCGGAAACACAAGATGTAACAGCACAATGGTTTCATTACACAAAGTACAACTAATTCACCGTTTACAAAATACAGCTACTAGCACTTACAATAAGTTTACAGTACAAAATACTAGATCATACAACCAAATACATCCAAAAGATAAAATGAAGTAAGTCTAATAGCTTCAACATTAATAAAGATAAACGTAGCTTCATTTCCAGAATTACTGACCGTTTCCTGAAAAGCATGTAAAATGAGGGTCAACTATAAAAATAGTTGGTGAGTTCACAGGTTTTCAGAATAAATATGAAATCATTCAAAAGTTATCAAACCACGTTTGTAAGATCTACATTTATTAGGAAAATAGTGTTTATACGCAATATAAGATTCATTGAAGAACGACATGTATAGCTTGAGTCCACAACCAAACCTACTGGCCCGAAACAACGCCCCAAAGATATGTCCTATCGCAAACATATTGAATTGGTGGTATGCACTCGTATGCACGAATGAGTGGGAAGGTGGCCTCCTTCCAAATAGTACTATCCATATCAACCATCGGCTCAATAATGAGTTAATGGGTTGTGTAAGAGAAACCGGGGACTTAAGACACGATAGAGTCACAAGCATACAATAAGAGCGTATAAATAGAAAATGTACATACAAGATAAGTATTTGCAACAAGATAACATGCTTTTCACCCCAAAACATTTAGTATAAATGGTAAAAAGAGGGGCTGTGAATACTCACGATTGGGCGTAAGAGTAAATTGTTGGATGTAACGAGCGTGCTTGCCGGGTATGACTCCTATCCATACCTACGAGCATGAAGGTTCTAATTAGGTTCTTGTCTAGTTTTGTTTGTAAGGATTGCTTAGCTAATTATTTAGATTACAAAGTGCTAATATAGTTTGTTTGCTTTGAAGTTTGTTAATGTCCAATAATCGCGGTTGAGTATAATAATGGTTATACAAGTATACAACATCCTAAAATTGTCGAACGTCACATACAAGTCGTATAATGTCACAAGATTGTTAGAATTTGAATTTTATAGTATTTGAGTTTTGGAACTTTGGTTCCTCACAATTTATGATTAACATACACAATCGATAAATACATCAAAAGACATCCAAATACTTTTTGTTACCATTCTTTCCAAACATAGAAAGTTTCCCGTTTTCGAAATCGAGACCGATTATTGTTGACTCGGTCAAACCCTCTCGGTTTGACCCGAGACTTTTACCCAATCCTTAAACATGTTTATAAGTCATAAAAAGTTAGTCTTTCTCTAAATAGCAAGTCCGTAAGTGTCGGCTTCCAACTTTTACCAAAATCAGTCCATAATCTTAATTCCAGAAATCTTACACCTGTTTTTTTTATTTATTAAAAATACTTCTGTTTCAAATTCAAATAAGGGAAAAATCACAGATGTTCTAAGATATATTATCTACTTTGTGTAATTTTTACAAAACCAATAGAGAAGTCCAAGTATTTTTAGATTTTACTTTTATCTTCTAGAGTCAGATTTAAACACATGCATGCAATCATTGTTTCTGAGCAAAATGTACATGGAATCAATAAAAGTGGTCTTTTTGAAAGTTGTAGCTAATGAAATTTGTAAACTTTTGGCGTTGGTTTTAAGCCATTTGGAGTTGTAATGCTCCAGTTATGATTAAAACATTGAGAGTAAAGTTTCTGACCTAACTTAACAGCTTATATACCTTTTCTTACAAAAATTATTAAAAATAACAATTTAACTCATATGAACATGAGGCTTATATGGTTGGAAAGCTTATTTCCAGAAATTGATTTTTGACTATAAAAACGTCCATTTTTATGAAGAAATGATTTTTATAAAAATCGTTGAAGTAGATGAAACTTTCTGGACAGCAACTAAACATGCCTCAAAAAGATGTTTTCTTCAAAATGAAAAGCATTAAGCATTAAATAAAAGTGGTTCTTGATCTTTTGACCTTTAATCCATGTTCTAACACATGCATGGTGTTATAATACATCCATGATATATTAGAGACGATTATTAACACAAAATTTTTAGATTTAACATAAAGATGAACAAGATTTCAACAATATCACAACAATAATCGATTTTTCACTTGATTTTCGGTTTGATCATGGGTTACCCTTTCTTTTAACACATAAAGATGTGAAAAGGGATAACCTACAAACATCAAGCATTTTATTTGGGGATTTTAGCCATGGAACAAGGCATAAAATCCGAATTTATGAAGGAAAAACATATTTTTAGAGATTGTAGGTAAAGAAAGATGTTAGAGACGTTGTGTTTTACCTTTATGTTCTTGAAATAGCTTAAGGACACCTTAAAGTTTCTGGATTTAGGTTGAAAATTACTGATTTCTTGAGAGATTTTATAGAGAAAAGAGTGTGAAAGGTTAGAGAGAAGAATTAGAGAGAAGTGTGTGTTTTGGGAGAGTGAAATGAATGATTTGGTGTAAGAAAAGAGGGGAGATGTGTGGGGATTAGGGGGAGGCCGGTTTTAGGGTCCCAAGGAGGCCTTTTAATTTCTTTTTTTTGTTAATTATTGTTTATAAAAGTTATATTAAGTTTGTATTAAAGATGTGTAAGTATATTGTATAGTATAAGGTTTATTTTGTGATGTTTTGGTGATTAATATTTGAGCTATAAAAGTTTGTGTTCTTTAGTTTATAAAAGTACTTTAATTTATGATTGAATTGCTTCTAATAGGTATTCAAGTGTTAGTTTGTTATATTCTAGTTTCAT
Source organism: Pseudognaphalium luteoalbum (assembly GCA_963422505.1). Taxonomy (NCBI): domain Eukaryota; kingdom Viridiplantae; phylum Streptophyta; class Magnoliopsida; order Asterales; family Asteraceae; genus Pseudognaphalium; species Pseudognaphalium luteoalbum. The sequence continues at coordinate 88,500,896 of OY730196.1, read as the reverse complement.
TTACAGGTTTACGAAATTTTAGCAAACCTTACTTTTCCGACAAGATAGTATTTTTGTGATAGTTCATGGGACTTGATTCTTTGGTTTTTTTGGCACTTCATAACCTAATTTAGCATGTTTGTATGAACTTATGATTCACTAAGCAATCACTAAGATGTTCCATGGCTTTAGTAGACCTAAGGAGTCATAACCTAGAATTTTCACTAGGATTCAAGAAATGCTGTAAATTTAAGATTCGAGTGCGGTAATGACCTGAGATTTCGACGGATGTCATAGTTGTGCATTTGAAGGTTGGAATACGGTTGAAGAATACGGCTGTGCATCTCCTATAAATTCAAGGCTTCACCTCCCATTTTCAATACCACATCTCACACTTCACAATCCATTCTTCACCAACACTACTCTCTCTCTAGATTAGGTTTTTATTTTATTTTTCGTAGTTAGTGGCTAGTTAGTCTCTGGTTAATACTTAACCGGGCTACTAGAGGGGAAATATTGTAATATCGCTTGGAGCATACTAGAAGTTCTGTCTGTATACTTTCAAGTTATATTCAGCTACGCTCTTTTCACAGTTATATCTATCCTTTATCTTATTAATTAAAATGCATGCTGTTGTTATTTTGATTATGCTAGATTTAGGATTTGCCATGATTAGCGAGTAGTTATATTGCGTGTTTATTGTGATGTAGTTAGCCGTATTAGTTGGGATGATGTCATTATGAAACAACGGAAGTAACGTTAAACGACTTTCATTTGTATAGCGCCGGAAACATCACGAATATGTGTAGTACGGAACGTGGAAGCTATAAAAGTCGTGGGCACAATCTGTTGTGGAATAATGTCCCAAACTATTTTATAAATGAAAACTCGGTGCTTTGATTAACTTTCTATCTGTGATTATAAACCTCACTTTCACTTAACGCCTTTCGACCAATGAACGTGATTAAAACCTTTTTATTAAGACGTAGCTAACCTTAAGTAAAGGTAATTAATTATCTGTGTTTGAAATAAACATGGTCTGGTTTTAAACCTGTGGAAATACCGTTTTCAATCAAAGTAGTGTACACAATACATAAATTAGGGATTTATTGGGACTTTAAAGTAAGGGTTGGTTTATATCATAGATGGATAATTCCTGAACTTAAATACAAACTTAGTTTATAAGTCCAGAATGACCATTGTGTAATGAAGCAACGTAAATACCGTAAATCGACTGAATACATGGTATATCGTTGGAAGCACCATTGGTGTAGTACAATGTGGAAGTCATGAAAAAGCCGTTGGTACTATACTTTGTGAATTACCGGTTATTACAACCTCTGGACTTTACAAACCCATCGATAGAAAGTAATCAAGCACCAAACCAAGTCTCATACTTAAATGTTTTATTCAATTGAGTATCCTTGTGGGGTTAAGAACGGTCGGACATCGAGTTAGTTTGCCACCTTATTCATGCACCCAGGATTTCAATCCAGAAAGGGTCACTGTACCGTAACAGGATAGTGTTGTGGGCTGGGCAACCAACTCCGATCAGAATCATGATAGCCTAGTTGCTCAGTGACATACTGATTGAGAAATCAATTAGTAGGGAGCTAGTGCTTACCCCACATATACTTAAAACAAATAAAATACAAATCTTTAGAGACGTTTTCATATCCTAAACTAAACATCATCCCAACGTTCGGCTAACGAACTCACAACAAACACCCCCTCTATCCTGACTGCTATCCGTTTATTTTATCTGCTTTTTATTATTTCTTATTAGTTTAATCATAAAAACAAAACCAAACCACTCCCAACTATTTTTAAAACTCCCTCACTATTTAGAAACAGACATCCTAGACTACTCAGATCCACAATACAGTTGGTTTTGAAGAACGACCCTAGGTCATACTTGCTGCTATACAACCCTTAGGCCACATAGCACAAGTAAAACTTAGGCCCCACATTTTTAAAAATTAAAACCCACTGGTGCCGCCGCTGACGGACGGTCCGACGATATGGTAAAACCTGATCGACCGTTGACGGCGCATCAGGAACCTACAAACAGAACTTAGAAAGTTGATATCGCATAGTGATATTAAGCATCCTCACTCCAAGCGTTGTAGTTAATGTTGGAATAGTGTCGAATATCATAGCTAATTGGTAAATACATCATTAAAAGTGAAGTCCTTTTTGGGTCGCCCTCAATGAACAGTAAGAGAAATATATAGAGAAATAATATAAATTGGAATTAATATTATAATTAGTTTATTAATTGAAAATAAATAAGAAACTAAAAGATATTATGAAAGCTTGATCCAACCGCCGGATGGAAGTTTCATCCGGCGGATGGATTGAGAAAAGGGTCCACGTGGTGGAAAGGCTGGAAGAGTTTTATGGAAACATCATCCATCCGCCGGATGGAAGATCCATCTGTCAGATGGATGTCTGTCGTTTTATGGAAACATCATCCATCCGCCGGATGGAAGATCTATCCGCCGGATGGAAGATCTATCCACCGGATGGATGTCTTTCCCACATCAGCCAGATGACAAACCCTTAGGCCTCTCTCTCCCCTGTAAATAGGGACCTACCCCTTAGCTTTCTAGTTGTACCTTTTGAATTGAATAGTTTTCTATTCTAGTTTTCTCTTTCTTATTCCTGCTCCTTGTAAGAGTTTTGCTATCTCGAATCTTGACCTTAGGAGACTTGGGAATTCTCTTAGTTCTTTTGGGTGTGAGCCATTTGAGGTGTTCTAGTTTGGGCACTCGCCTCCAAGCAAGAAGGTTCTGCTTGTTCGTCTACGCGTGAGAAATTTGTTTTCTCAAAGGTTAGTATTTTCCTTATTTATCTTAAGTTATTTTATTACTTTTATTTATTCAAGTTAAGATCCCTTAGGGTTTAATTTCCTAATTGCCTTAGATTAATTTTTGTTATTATTCCGTTGCGCATATTAATCTAGTTAGGGAATAGAAATCCAAACAGTGGTATCAGAGCCTTAGCTTGATAAATACTAACATTTAATTATCTGCAATAGTATCTAGGTAAAGATAAATTGGAAATGGTATTGTCTAAATTGTTAAAATGAATTTACATATTAGACCCTATATTTTGAAATGTTTAAAATATACCCCTAAATTTTAAAATGTTTTAAAATAGAGCCGTAGACTTTAAGAGTTTAAAGAGAGACGTTACATATATTATGAGCTATAAGTATATGTATAATTAAAGTTAAATACATCGTTAGTCAATTGATAAATCGGCTCACCCATAGTGAACAAACTATAAGAGAGGTATTCTCTGCTTCTTTGTGCGTTCAATGGAGCTGCCGAGGACTTTGATAGGATGATGTTAAGATCAAAAGTATGACCTAAAAGTACTAAAACAAAATCCCGTTCTAGATACTAAAATGTGAATAGTATGCTAACCCATGAAAACCGCACAACTTTCGTATGGTCTGTTAATGGAGCGTGTGTGGTTTACCGGCACATTAATATGAGATTATATTGAGAAGTGATGTGGAACTCGCGATTCTCGGGCGTACTCGGGCCGGGGACCACGCGGGTTTTGCATGGTTAAGTTCACCATCTTGTTCATGATCCTCGGCATACCAGTCATGAATAGTAGATGAGAATATCCGAGACTAACATGCCGTTGATAAGAATCAATGAATCTCAAAAGAACTAGGAATTTCATAGAGAATGAAATTGACAAAAGCATTGTCTACCTAAAATAAATTCGCGATATGATTACGAAAAACCTTTTCATAAAACGAATCTAAAATATGGATCCTATCCTTAATTTGAAATTTGGGTAATTAATTAAGGAATATTCAAACTAACTAAAACTGTTTATCCTATAGATGTCTTCTACAAATGGTAATAATCCTCCGATCCCCAATTCCGCACACAACTCGAACTTCTCACTTCTCTCAGTTCTTGGAAGGGAAAGACTGACCGGTCCAAACTATATGGACTGGATGCGTAACCTAAGGTTTACCTTAAGGTACAGAACAAGGAGTATGCTTTCGATGAGCAGATTCCCATGATTGATGAAAATTCAACCCAAGAGGAGATTGAGGCACACAGGAAACATTATGATGATGCGACTAAAGTGTCTTGTATCATGGCATCCTCCATGAGCCCCGAGTTGCAAAAGACTTTTCAGAATACTTGGGTTTATGAAATGAACCAACAGCTTAAGGAAATGTTCCAGGCAAAGGCGAGCAAAGAACGCCTTGATGTGGTTAAGTCACTCATGGCTTGCAAACCCAAACATGGAGCATCTATATGCGCTTTCATCTTGGAGATGAAAGGGTACTTTGATAGGTTGGAATCATTGAATATGATGTTTGACACAGAGTTTTCCATTGCCATAATCTTGTCATGTCTGCCAGTTGTCTACAATCAGTTTGTAATATCATATCAGATGAATATGAATGAGAGAGAAGGCTCAATAATGGAACTCCATAATTTGCTGCAAACCGCTGAGCAAGGAATCAAAAAGGATGATGTGTCCTCTAGCTCAGCAGCTCCTGTGTTGGCAATTGATCAAACTGCAAAGAAAAGAAAGAGGTCAAAATGGAAAGCAAAAAGTACGAATGGAAAGTCTAATCGTGGGTCCAAAAGAAAGACAGATTCTGATATTGCACCAGTGAATGATCCAAAGGAAGCAGTGTGCTTTTACTGCAACACTAATGGGCACTGGAAATGTAGCTGCTCGAAATACCTGAAGGACCTTGAAGATGGAAAGGTCGAAAAAAGTGTTCACTCAGGTATGTTCATGATCGAACTCCATAATACTACAACTTCTAATTCGTGGGTTCTGGATACAGGGTGTGGTACTCACATTTGCACTGTATTGCAGGGTCTAAAGGAAAGTAGGAAGTTGAAGCATGGGGAGCTTAATCTAATCATGGGAAACAAAGGAATCACGCCTGTTACTGAGATTGGAAAGTATGAGCTCGTGTTGAACTCTGGAGTTAGGATAGATTTGAACAATTGATGTTATTCGTCAGAAATGACTAGAAATATTATTTCATTTTATGCTTTGTTTAAGGATGGTTATCGATTTTCATTTGACAATGAGAGTGGTGATATTTTGGTTTATTTAAATGGTTGTTTTGTTTTTAAAGCTTCTCCTTACAATGACATATATGAAAATGTTGAATGTGTTATCAATTTAATTTTAAATGTTCATCTAATGAGCTTGATAAATCCAAATTGTGGCATTATCGTCTTGGGCACGTAAACAAGAAACGCATCGGCCAACTCCAAAAGGATGGAGTGTTGGAATCATTCAACCTCAAATCAGATGAAGTATGCGAATCTTGTTTGTTGGACAAGATGACTAAATCACCATTCACCGGGTCGTGTGAAAGAGGTGAAGGACTATTGGACTTGGTACACACAGATGTTTGTGGACCATTCCGATGTGCTACAAAAGATGAAAATCGGTATTATGTTACATTTACTGATGACTACAGTAGATTTTGACATGTCTATCTGATTAAGCATAAGTCGGATACTTTTGAGGTATTCAAAAGATACCAAAGCGAAGTAGAGAATCAATTGGGCAGAAAGATAAAGGTTTTCCGATCCGATAGGGGAGGAAAATACCTTAGTATCGAGTTTCTCTATCATCTTAGAGATTGTGGAATAGTTTCAAAATTGACTCCTCCTAGAAAACCACAGCTTAATGGAGTTGCTGAGAGGAGAAATAGAACCTTGTTGGACATGGTTTGGTCTATGATGAGTCGGGCTACACTTCCGATAAGTTTTTGGGGTTATGCATTAGAAACAGCCACTCGCATCTTAAATCTTTTACCCACCAAGAAGGTTTCAAAGACACCTTATGAGATGTGGAAGGGAAAACGTCCTTCTCTTAGTCAAATCAAAATATGGGGTTGTGAAGTTTTCGTTAGACGAGAAACTCAGGACAAACTAGACTCCAGATCTGAAAAGTGTCTTTTCGTCGGTTATCCACAAGAGTCGTTTGGATATCTATTCTACAGACCCGCGGATAATGTGGTCTTCGTAGCTCGAAGAGGAGTGTTCATTGAGAGAGAAATAAAAATCTAAAGAGGACAGTGGGAGTAAGATTGATCTTGAAGAAATTCAAGAGTCGGCCGATGAAGAACCTACAGTAAACACTGATGTTCAACAAGAGGTGGAAACACCTGTTGAACCTGAAGACATATCCTTACCCGTTCGCAGATCTTGTAGAGTTAGCAAGCCTCCTCAGTTCTATTATGGTTACCATATAGAAGAAGAGGATAAAATTAGTGACAATACACTAAATGACTTAGATGAACCTGCTAACTACAAGGAAGTGATGGCAGGCCCCGAGGCTGCTAAGTGGGAGGAAGCAATGAAAAGCGAAATTCAGTCCTTGTATGACAACCAAATTTGGAATTTGGTTGACACTACACCTGGTCTTAAGACGGTGGATTGTAAGTGGATCTTCAAGAAGAATACCGACATGGATGGGAAAGTACACACTTATAAAGCTAGGTTGGTAGCAAAGGGCTATATCAAGCCCACAGGATTGATTATGAGGAAACCTTCTCACCAGTAGCTAAGATAAAGTCAATTAGGATTATGCTAGCCATAGCTGCGTTTCATGATTATGAAATTTGGCAGATGGATGTCAAAACCGCTTTCCTTAACGGGAAACTGACAGAGGGTGTGTTCATGGCACAACCGGAGGGTTTTGAAAATGCAAGGTATCCTAATAGAGTGTGCAAGCTTCAAAAGGCTATTTATGGACTTAAACAAGCCTCTCGTAGCTGAAATCTCTGCTTCCATAAAAAAGTCACATAGTTTGGATTTTCTAGAAGCGAAGATGAGTCCTGTATATATGTCAAGTTCAGTGGGAGTGTTGTAGTCTTCCTAGTATTATATGTGGATGATGTACTACTCATAGGAAACGATATCCCAACTTTAAAAGGTGTAAAGGATTGGTTGGGAAAATATTTCGCTATGAAAGACTTGAGAGATGCAACATATATTCTTGGTATAAAGATTTATAGAGATAGGTCGAGACGTCTCATAGGACTTATCCAGGACACATACTTAGATAAAATTTTGAAAAGATTCAAAATGGAGAACTCTAAGAAAGGGAATCTACCCTTACATCATGGCATTAAGATCAGTAAGAATCCTTGTCCGAAATCAAAGGAAGAATCAGATAGAATGAGTCAAGTCCCATATGCTTCGGCTATAAGATCGATCATGTATGTCATGTCGTGTACGAGGCCTGATGTCTCATTTGCTTTGAGCTTAGTGAGTCGACATCAGCAGAATCCTGGTGAAGGTCATTGGACAGATGTAAAGAATATTCTTAAGTATTTGAGAAATACTAAGGACAGGTTCTTGGTGTATGGTGGAGAAGAAGAACTCAGAGTAACGGGTTATAGTGATGCAAGTTTCCAAACAGATAGAGATGATAGCCGTTCACAGTCTGGTTGGGTATACTTACTGAATAGGGGAGTGGTGACATGGAAAAGTTCCAAGCAAGATACGGTGGCAGACTCAACGTGCGAGTCTGAGTACATAGCGGCTTGCGAGGCTTCAAAGGAAGCTATCTGGATTAAAATTTTCATTGGAGATCTTGGAGTTGTTCCAACGGTTTAAGACCCCATTGAAATATTCTGTGATAACGAAAGTGCGGTCGCCTTGAGTAGAGAACCCAAGGATCACGGAAAGTCAAAGCACATTGAAAGAAAATACCATTTTGTTAGAAGGAAAGTAGAAGAAGGACACGTGATTGTGAAGAGCATAAGATCATAGGATAACCCGGCTGATCCGTTCACAAAGCCACTTGGAAAATCCAAAAATGATGAGCATGCTAGGAGCATAGGCTTAAGAGATAATGTAAAGTTTTAGTTGTTAGTTTGATTTTGAAACATTGTAAGCAATGATGGAAACTGTAATAGACTTGGTGATTAAATAATGGAGATTTATTTATTAGAAGGAGTTCTGCCATTTACTATTATTTTTCATTGTGTTTCAAGTTTTGTATGTTTAGACACCACTTCCCGAGTAAAACAGTTTTACTTAAACCTCCTCAGTCGTTCACACTCCTAGAAGTAAGTGGTGAATCAAGACTTTCATGGAGTGTTAGTAGATTGTCTATGGAGATTAGACATGGCATGGAGAATGTTGCAAAACTCATGGGTACTTAATGGAGATTTAAGTATAGGAGAGACCCGTACTTAAAGAGATCACTTCATGGATTAAATCACGAGTGATTTTAAGATGATAATATCCTTTATTCTTGAAATTGAAATGGATTGAGTTTCTAGTTTTTCAACTCTGTTATACTTTAGCCTATTCTAACGCTGTGCGTAAATGCCAGTCATAAAGGGTATGCTAGGTATGACATGATGAGTTGACTAGTACTATGTAGTTGAAATTTATTTGTTCCTTTTTGCCTAATGGGAAAAGCGATATCTTGGGCCCTCTGATGATTAAAGATTGACTCTAAAGTGTTAGGCCTGACCGAGACTAAGTTGATGGTTCAATAGTCTCATAAAGTCAATGTAATCGGAAATCAGAAAACTAATTATGAATCTTGAGATTGATTAAAATCCATGTCTCGATTCATACGATATTATTAGAACAAAGGAATAGTTGATTACTTATCTAAAGGGCTAACTCTAGGATAAAAATCAGAGTTCGGGAGTGGCATTGGATGACACTCTCTGCTTAGTTAATGGATAAGCTTAGACCAATAATAGTTGATGAATTGTCCAAGTGGGAGACTATTGGAATAGTGTCCAATATCATAACTAATTGGTAAGTACATCATTAAAGTGGAGTCCTTTTTGGGTCGCCCTCAATGAACAGTAAGAGAAATATATAGAGAAATAATATTAATTGGAATTAATATTATATTTAGTCTATTAATTGGAAATTAATAAGAAACTACAAGAAATTATGAAAGCTTGATCCAACCGCCGGATGGAAGTTTCATCCGGCGGATGGATTGAGAAAATGGTTCACGTGGTGGAACGGCTGGAAGGGTTTTATGGAAACATCATCCATCTGCCGGATGGAAGATCTATCCGCCGGATGGAAGATCCATCCACCGGATGGATGTCTGTCGTTTTATGGAAACATCATCCATCCGCCAGATGGATGTCTGTCCCACATCGGTCAGATGACAAACCTTTAGGCCTCCTTCTCCCGTATAAATAGTGACCTACCCCTTAGATTTCTAGTTGTACCTTTTGAATTGAATAGTTTTCAATTCTAGTTTTCTCTTTCTTATTCCTGCTCCTTGTAAGAGTTTTTTGATCTAGAATCGTGACCTTAGGAGACTTGGGAATTCTCTTAGTTCTTTTGGGTGTGAGCCATTAGAGGTGTTCTAGTTTGGGCACTCGCCTCCAAGCAAGAAGATTGTGCTTGTTCGTCTCCGCGTGAGAAATTTGTTTTCTCAAAGGTTAGTATTTTCCTTATTTATCTTAAGTTATTTTATTGATTTTATTTATTCAAGTTAAGATCCCTTAAGGTTTAGTTTCCTATTTGCCTTAGATGAATTTTTGTTATTATTCCGCTGCGCATATTAATCTAGTTAGAGAATAGAAATCCCAACAGTTAATACAGACGTTTGCGTATTTACAATCATAATGCTGACCCAATGTTGGTCCTCAACGTTACTCTTTTTGTGTTATGCAATGTTTTGGGTTAAATTTATCTCTCACGGGTTAAATGGGTCGAGTTAATGAGTAATGAAAGAAATTGGGGTTAAATTTTTTTTGAAAGTGTATTATTATAGATGTAAAAAACTAGGAAATAAATTGGGGTTAAACTAATTACAAACCTTCAAAGATTGATTATGCATTTGCGAACTTTCAGGACTCATGATATCAAGGAGCTTAAGAAAAGGTTATACCTGTTTTTTTGTGGGTGAAGTACTTACGTGGAAAATGGAGAAGTTGTAGTCTACTTGGTGCATGTTTTTTGATGTATGGCCATTAGCTTTATATGTACTATACTTGACTAAGCTATCAAGATCAAAGCAAATGTTTGTGAGAATGAGCTTAACTGCACGTATTCATACTGCCAGTAGAGAGTAGAGACTTTATGTACATCATAAGTTCTTTACATTTCTCATTTAGGATTTCTTAATGTATAAAATTATACTATATTTAGGTTACTACATATCACTTCAATACTCATTAGTATAATCAGTGACTAATTGAAGTATAATCTAATTGTTATTTATTGATGCTGAATTGTACAACACATGTTATACAAAAAATATTAACGTTACTGTGCATCACATGGGTTTTAATACTAGTAATATTATATAATACAATATTATAATATGCTAATATAAAAATGTAATGTAAAAATTAAATCACCTTGCGGGTTTCATTTCTTCAAACAAACCATAATATTCAATTACATGTCCCATTTCTAATTAATGTAATACTAGTTAGTCGATAATTAGCTATTAATAATAGTCACATTATCTATACAGTAGATCAAAACCAAATCTTAGACATTAAATTCAAATCTTGATGCTAATGAAAGAATATCTTATTAACAAAATACATACATACATACATACATATATAGTAAGGTTCAAAGTACAACAATTTTAAGTGAGAATGAAGGAACAAATCATAATGTGCCACATGTTACTCTATTCTCTCTCCTTCACATTTTTAAAACTTAAATATCTCTCAAGCGGTAAGTCAAAAAATTCTTAAAAATTGTACCATAAAATTCAGCATTTTATTCTCTTCGATCAGAAATGTGACAATGTATACTTTCGACGAACTTTTTTTTTCCATTTTTCGGTGGGTCTCGAAATTGAGTAACACATGTGTTACCGGCGAGTAACACATATCGTCGAGTAACACATGTGTTAACGGCTACTAACGCATGTGTACTCAACAAGTAACACATGTGATACCGGCTATTAACACATGTGTGCCTAATTTTGTACCATTTGTAAAACCAAAAAAAAAAAGTCGTCTAAAGTATCTTGTGTGAGATAGCAAATCGAAGAAAAAAAAATGTTGATTTTTATGGTATGATTTTTATGAATTTTCGAATTACCATTTGTGAGATATTTAATTTTTAAATGAGTTTTTATTATACATGGCGTATTATAAGACCACTCCCATCCATGAAAAAAACTGACTGAAACTGACGAAGCCACATCAGCGCTACGTCAGCTTTTTCTATAAAACTAACTGAGAGCATCAGTAATGCATTACACCTTTGAAGGGTGTAATGCTATGCCACATATACATAATTTACACACTCACAATTAAACAAAAAATATTAAAAGGAAAAAATAATGAATAGTACAAAAAGGGAGAGAGAAAAATGGAGTTGAGGATCACATGCTCTGAGGGGGGGCTGTGAGGTAGGAACCAATTTATGGTGTTAAGATGAGTATAGACAGACACCCATCCATTTTATAACGTTACAACATTTGGCATACTTACAATGCTATTGAGTGCTGATGTCATCACTCAAATATCTTATTAAACTTTGCCACAGTGAAGCATTGTGGATGCTCTGAAACTGACTGAAACTTGACTGACCACTTCCATCCGTGACCCGTCAATTTAATTTTTGGGTCCCATATTTACACACACAAAAAGATAAAACCTTCAAACCTTCGTCAGATATCCGACCCTTACGAAGTGACGAGCTAACCGACAACGTGCTAATATCCGTGTCACTTAAGTGACGATCGCCGGTTAGCAACCAACGGGAAGTAACAATATGGGATGGGAGTGGCCTAAGTGATTTCTTCGTTCTCACATAAAATCTCATTATCATTTAAATCTCACCGATATATGTAATCAGAAAAGATAAAAGATAAGATTATGCCAAATTTATACGGTAATGAAACAAATAATATTACATTTCACATTTATTGCTAATAAATGTATTAGATAATTATTCTTCGTACATAACTTTTTCCACAACATAAGAAGAACCACATTTTTAGTGGGCTTTAGTAAAAAAAAAAACTGATCCTGATTTTCATGTAACGTCTCACAACTATAATCAAATAGTTGCAATCTTGTAAATTAGAAAGGAACAAGGGTTAATATTGTCACAAGAGCAACTGTAATCATATTGCATTTCATAATAGTATATTACTCAGCTGCTTACAAACAAACACATTTTTTCTTCGGTTCTTCAAAACAATGGACAACACCGATCAGGTAAAGTGGACACACTTCCAATATCTTTGAAACTCACATGGAAGTAATGACGTATTTCTCCTTATATTTTGATTGTTGATTTTGTGTTTTATAGAGGATTTGGGTTTGTTTTTTGTAACAACATACGATTGATTGTTGCAGAATATGACCGAGATTAAAAAAGCGTTAGCCAATATGATACACCACACTACGAAAGAAGCGTCTGCACATGTTATGTTGGCCCAAAGAAAAGCTGCCAAGTTCGAGTTTGAATTGAAAGAATCAAAAGAGAACTCGATTCAAATGCTCCTCAGAATGAAACAAATGATGGACAGTAAGGTATAACTACCAGAAAATAAAATTTGGGTATTTTATATATTGTTATTTGTTTTAAGTTGTGTTTTGCTTTTGTTGTTGTTTTGGGTTTTTACTTTTAAGCTAGTTGTTATTTGATTTGATTAAAATTTTTTATTAGAAGAATTATTAGCATTTTATGATATAGTTCAGGGGTAAGTGCGCGTAAATGTAATAATCATTCTATGTAACAAATTACTCGGGACTCCATTGTATGTAACGAACTTCTAATTTCGTTCATTGTATTAAACGAACTTGTATTTTTCTTATTTTTTTCATGTGTCGATTATATAAGGCAACACGTGGCGCCCTTAGAACCGTTGATCTGACCAAAATATAAGTTCGTTACATACAATGAACGAAATTAGAAGTTTGTTACATACAATAGAGCCCCGAGTAGTTGGTTACATAGAATGAATATCAGAGCATAATTCATTACATTTGTGCACACTAACCCCTATAGTTTAAGCATATCAAGGGTTACATATATGTTGATATATTTTTGAATGCATTATTATGATTTAGTTTAGCAAAATTAAGAATTATGATTGTCATTGTAGTTATGATCTTTCATAATGTTTCATTTTCTTGAGGTATGTCGTTTGTTTGGGACGAATACTTTGCAAAGATTTTGGATGTTGATACAAGTTTGCTTTTCTAAGTGTGAGTGTGTGTGTGTGTTCATTTAAGAAAATGTCAATTGATACTTAATTATGGTATGTAGGGTGTATCAAAGTTGTTTTCCTTAAGAGCATTTTGTTGTCGTTTGTCATGTAATTGGGACGTATTAGTTTGTTTGAAACACATGCAACCTCGCTTCTCTTAGTGTGCTTGCATCTGTCACTAGAACGAAGAAGATGTAAAAGAACACTTGTGGTGTCTTTCTTACGCGTCTACTAGATTGTTTTCCTTAAAGATGTTTCACTAGTTTTGCGTAATTCATTGAATTGGGATGTATTCGCTTGTTTAAAACACAACCAACTTCGCTTCCCTAAGTGAGCTTGGTGTCCACGGATAGATTGAAGATATATATACTCTGAAAGAACACTTTTAGTACGTATCTTAGGAAATTTACTTAGCTATTTTCCAAAAAAAGTGTTTTTTATTTTATCGTTTGTCAATTAATTAGGAGATGTTCGTTTGTTAAAAATACATGCAACTTCACTTCCCTTGGTCTGTTTGTGCAAGTGCGTAGACAGAAATAGACTAAAGGAAACATAGCTTAGGGACTCTTCTGTATGCTTCTTCCCCACGTTTCACTATTTTGTCGTTTGTCATTTGATATAGATACATACACATGCCACTGTACTTCAGTGCTTGTGTATTCGTGCAACAACTCGAGATAAGCTAAGAGAACAAATTACATGTTGTACATAGGGAGATATTAAGAACGCGGACGATCTTTACCTTGAACATAATTTTCTCTCATATAATCTTTTTGGTTTGCCGTAATAGCTCAATCCAGAATTGGGAGAAAAATCATTATTCTCTTAAAGGCGAGAAATATTAATTCAAGCATTATGTTGATGCAATATGAATCCAAGACTAAATATGTCAATTACATTATAGGCCGGACACCATAGATCTCTTACAGCAAAACTGAAACCAGCAGTATTCAGCATATAAATTATATAGATCCAAGAAAGAAACAATGTTTATGATAGGCAGCAATCTAGCTAGCAGCTACATTGACATGATTAGTACTTTATAACTGCCACATTACGGAGTATATTCTAACTAATCATCAGTCATAATTCTTAAGAAGTACGTGCATAACTAGCAGAAGCTACATGAAGCAAATGAAAACCCATCACAAAAATCTATTCTGAACACACAAGTGCGGGGCTACTTATAGAAATGGCTTTAGTTTACACTTGACCATTGATAACTTATAAGCTTGATCTTCTTATGTTTCAATATCAATTAACCTACTTAAAATATATATATGGGCTTGTTGAGAACCTAGAGGCCTAACAATTATTACTTACAATCTAGACAAATAATCTATAAATGAACTTACCTAAGTATACTGATTTACTTCAATTCCTTCAGGTGTTATTAATCTGATTCAACTCAATTTGACAAATTTTCAGATGAGTGACGCAGCAAATAAATGTCGACACCAACAGATGAAAATTAAAGAACTAGAAGCACAACTCGCGGAAGCCAAGAACATAGTGAAAGACCTTAGACAAAAGTTAAGTGCGGTGCAGGGTGAATTAAGGATGGCCGCACCAAATGATTCTATGGCATTCCTTTCTCCAGTAGAACAGCCAATCCTATCTCCAAATTCTCGAAAAGAAGAGAGTAACAAATGCTCTATATTAAATAGGAGTAATAATTCCTTATTTCCTATTGTGTGGCCTTGTACTGATGGCCATGATTTACCAGCTGTAATATCGGGAAAAAAAAGAGCGAAGAGGGACAACATAAGCGGGTGTACTCAGAGAATTCATGCATGTCAACGAGATAACAACCCAAAGGGTTATTTAAAACTCAAAGTGCATAAAGAAGGCGAAAAATTACGTGAATTCCCCCCTCTCAGGAACGAACAGAAAAGGAGCAAGAATAAAGCTGATTCAATTAACGAAAAAGGAACTTCATTAGCGATAATACCATTTGATCATGAGGCTCATGAATCATCTTTGACTGACACAACATCAGTCGTATGCCTCAAAAAGGGAAACGCCAAGACTGATGCGGGTTTTGTAAGTGTAGAGGACGTGTCTAGATGCATCAGAGGGGAACTTTCACTTACTTATACAGATTTCGTAAGTGCGACTCTAATGCAAAGAGCTAGAGAGCAACTTCTATCGTTCGGACGTGAAAAGACTGCATTGCCCCAGAGCTCAGAATCTCAAGTTGATCGTCCGAAGTTAAGGACTTTACTGACTGAGGGGATTCTTTCACGGCCAACAAATAGTGGAGTTATCAAGTATACGTTTCAAAGGAAGAGGAAACGAGGGACTTCGGCCGCGGATGGTAGTAACTTGAGCTACAAGTTGAAGAAGGACGAAAGTAACAAGTGTGATGAATTGGAGAGTAAGAAAGTCAACTCAAAGGGGGAGTCAACTGAGCAGGAGGAGACTGAGAAAGTCGTCTCAGATGAAGAGTCAAATGAAGAGGAGGACCTACAACTCATGGTTGCTAAGCAGGTTAGTGTTATATCTGCACTTACGTATAAGAAAATAAATATGAAGAATAGATGTAGAATTTTGGACAAACAATATGGTTTTTGGGCAGAAAGTCAATCACTTAAATTATTAGTTCTCAGATGTTCCCCTGTTAAGCTGCTATTTGCTCGATTTAACTTATCTTGGGTGTAGGTTCTTAATTATTGGGATAAATATTTGAATTTATAGTATCTATCCAACTTACAACGTTTTTATTGTATGTATCCAACTTTCAAAAATCTCAATTAATTGTATGTATTAAATTGTACTTTTGATGTCGTATCATTTATATAATGTGTCACGTATCAACCATATAACCCGACATATCATCAAAATGCACATATGATAAATACAATTAATAGAGATCCTTGAAAATTCAATACATACAATAGGAGCATTTCTAAGTTTGATACATACTGTAGATTTTTGAGTAAGGTTGAATACATTTACAAATACTAATCCCTTCTTAATTTCATTTATCATCTTCAACGTCTTTTCTCATAACTCCTGGGACACATTTACTAATTTATTTCTTGGGTCAAGTAAATGATACTGACAAAATGAAATGTAAAAATAGGACGAAAGTTTATAGTGGGTCAAAACAGTCGTGCATGTTGGTATAACTGGGTTGACATGAAAGTCTAAGTTTTTCTTAATAGATCAACAATTCAATAAGCTTGAGCCTATGTTACTGACATAGAAACTTCTCTTTCCACGTCTTCCTATACAACCCATAAGGGTTTTCCCGTACTTTGTACATAAACCCTTGTCAGGGTTTCACGTAATTTCAGCAAATCTCCCACTTCCCAGATGAACTCTGCTGTTGCTACTTCAGAAAAAGAACCAGCAAGTTGATGAACTCTGCTGTTGCTACTTCAGAAAAAGAACCAGCAAGTTGATGGATCATTACCCTGATGATATTAGATAATAAAAGGTTTTCTTAGATGGAGGGAAGATAAAAGTAATAAAAGAATAACAAAGGAAGATAGAATCGAACAACCGTACGGGCATTATGCATTGCATATGTTTCTACAATAAAATTGACCCTTACCTAAAAAAAATTAAGATCGATTAGACCCCGATGGGTAAATGATCAACTTACCATCCTTCCTTTCGGAGGAATTCAAAAATATCATAAACACGAGGTGCTTACCATAGTGACAGACCAAAGATGACAGAGGAAGGTATTCGGTTAAAAAAAGATACGCCACTCAGAATAAATAGTGCTTCATATTTTTTTATAGCACGTAATATTATAATTTTCGAGGTTTTTTGTATTAAAATACACTTGTAAGACTTTTTATCCACTCGACTGTGTGACGTGTTGGAGATAAGACACAACCCTAATCGACCCATTAATAAGTATATGATTGGATATTGTCACATCTAGTGCAAATTTCAAATTGAGAAATTACAAAAGTTGGTTTAGCACAATCTCCATAGCATCACATTGTGGATCCAATGTTATACTCAATATCGCAATTACCTTAAAGTTTTTCTCATTTGAAGGATACGGGATGTTTATATCACAAATCTTTCCATGTAAGGCATGTTTGGATTGTGGGTTTTAGAGAATGGGAATGGGTATGATATAAGGTGTTTGGTTATTGGGTTTGGTTTCAAAAAATGGGGACCAAACCAATAAATTTAAGCATACTTAATACCCAAGTGGGATGGTGGGTTTGAAAAACCCATTCTCTTTCTCATACCCATAGTGATATCAACATTCAAACCAAGCACCCTATCCTATGTGGTCGTAGTGTTTACTGAGTCTTAATTAGTTAAGTTATGTCTTGTCTTAACAGATAGAACGCTAGATAGATAAGCGTGTAAGAAACAACTTGTATCGCTTTCAGATTTAAGTCAAAAGATGTACATACTCTGATTAGCTTGTAAAATTGTATCATATCCAAGTGGTGTAAAGCTGCAGGATTCTCCAAAAGAAAAACAGGTCAAATGGGTTAAAAGTCATCCGAAATGTATTCAAATGCATATTATGTAAATTTATTCTGTTAAACAAGATTTTCATTGTTATTTAGTTTGTGACTATACACACATCAATTAGTTATAAGAATAAAAAATAGTGTTGCTGAGTTGGCCTAATTTTACCCTGCATGCGCAATATGCAACTGAGGTCCTAGTTCCAAAAAAAAAAAAGCAATTGCCAGGGGTCCTATAGTCTTCCGTGCCTTATAACATGAACATTCTTTAACCTCTTTCTTCATCATTTTATGCAGCTTTTATCTTTGAAAAAGGGGTGGATGTGAACCTTATGAGTAAAAAGCAGATGTTTTGGGTAATTCAACTCTGGTTGAAACGATTGTAGATCCATGAAGGTCGATAGCTTAAGTGGATTATGTTTATTTAGTTGCAATCTTTGTTGAGTTCTCCATTCTCTTTTTCTTATATTGTGTGTTGTTGTGGGAATCTAACTTTTATATATTTATAACTAACTTTATAAATTATGTAACTCAATGAATATTGGATGACTTCTATATGCCTCCTAATTTGTGTATATGAATTGTTGGCTCTTTATATCTTTAAAGTAGTTGGGACTAGTTTAATATTCTATTATTATGAAGGTATTGATTTTAAATAACATCTACAACTCTATATAGATTGAGTTCTTGGCTTAATAACGATGATTAACCACACTATCAAATAAGGATAAAAGGATTAACTATATGATTTTTAAGATGGTAATGATGATTAACCATAGTATTAATCTACAAGTTCTTCACTTTATAATGATGATTAACCATAGTACTAAATAAGGGTAGAAAGATAAATTATATGATCTTCAAGATGGTAATGATGATAATAATGATGATAACCAAGTATCAATCTACAACTTCTTAGCTTAATAATGATGACTAACCTTAGTATTAAATAAGGATAAAAGAATAAACTATATGATTTTTAAGATGGTAATGATGATTAATCAAAAGGAAATGAGTATTTGGGCCACCTACTGGAATCGCTCTAATGGAGCACGACCGAACATCCCACAAGGTCCAACATCTCCGGAAAATCACCTCCATCACATATACCCAGTACTTTGAAAACTGGTTAGACCGGTCCGGTCGGACCAGTCGAACCGGAATTTTAAAGGAATCTGGCTGGTGGAAAACCGGTTTTGGGGGAAAGTTGATCGGTTAACGAACGGAACGAGTTGGTCAAAATCGGGAACCAGACCGGTTGGACCGGAATTTTGTTTTTTTTAAAAAAAGGGTGACGTGGCCGGTTTTAGGGGTGGTTGGGCCGGGCCGGTTGAACCGGTTCGACCGGAACCGGACCCCCATCCGGTCAGATTCGGTTTTCGATTTTAAAAACATTGCATATACCACAACGTCCGAGTCAGAACTCACACGGATTAAGCCTTAATGCCGTGAGTCATGCGCTTTATTAGTGGTATGTACATTTACGATGAATAATACCCATGACAGATTTTGAACCCATGACCTAGAGAAAGTCATGGGCTGTCGCTACGAATGGTAAAAAGATAAACTATATGATTTTAAAGATGGTATAAAGAAAATAAAAATATAATGATGATGATAAACCACTATAGTAAATAAGGGTAGAAAGACATGTACTATTCTATAATTTTTGAGTTGTTGGTATAATTAGTAGCATCATGACCATTAGTTAATTTTGAGATTTCATTGATTACATATTTCCTAGTTAAGAGGTTTTAAATTTCAAGGACACTTGGATTGTATAATCTTGACCAGGTGATTGTTAAGTGACAACTTGTAATCCGGATTGTGTTTTCTAGGTGGATTAATCTGATCCAGTTCTAAATCTAAAATATCCATTAAGCTAGATGTTAAAAGGTCTAAACAAGTATATTTTCTCTATTTGAGTACAACTATTATTTATTTGTAAGTCCCTAGTACGTGGATCGATAACGAGGTTATCTTAGGTATTAAGGTGCGGAATTCCTCAATACTTGGTTCACAATAAGTGAACAATTTGTTTCGCAAGATAATAGCGAATTGATTTATCAACAAGGTTTTGTATCGATTAATTAACGTTAATCGATCAATACCTAACCTTATGAATGCTTAGAAACGTGTGTTTGTTTTCTGGAAAACGAATGGCCAAAAGTCTTTTTTCGGATTAAACCTAATTGAGTATTTATAGGTTTTAATCAAACTCGATTCGCAGATCGATGGACTCTGCGAGTTGAGTTCAACTCGCAGCCCACAACCAAGCCCATCTTGACTCGGTTCGCAACTCTGCGAGCCTAGATCTCATCTCGCAGGATTAAGTTCTGCGACTTGAGATCTTATCTCACAGACTTTAGTTTGTAACATCATATTCGATATTCGTCTAACACTTTATCATACTAATATATTTAACGAATATTAATACCAAACTAATATCATTTACAAATCCAAATCAATTGTACAAACTTGATTACAATAATCACTAGTACTATTACAAGCTAGATCTGTTTTCACACATACATGTCCCAACAGACTCCCCCTTGACAATAGCTCTAACATCTATGCTATTATGTCTTCAAGTTGTCTTTGATTTTTACTTATAAATCTTACTACCAGCATAAATCTTCAATTTTATACAATTCTTAACCATCATTTGATAATCACGTGCTAAGTGACCCCATGCTACTGTCGTCAAGATTCTATTTTCATTCAATTTTATCAAATCTTTCTTCGACATGTTCATTAGGTGTCGATGGTCATAAACTCTGAAGATTTCTCTTTCACCACCTTCAACCTCATCATCAGATTGAACCATTACAGCTTCTCTAGTCTCTGAATCCACATGCCAACTCTTCATATTTTCCAAAATATCTTGTGGCATTGTCTTCAATGGAATCTGCTGTAAACACTTAACAGATGGATAAATCTTCTTTCTTCTTCTTCGTCCTGTCCTTTGACTTCTCTCTGCCAGTTTAATAGTCTTTCCTTTTCTTGGCTTAATCTTTTCAAATTTATTTGCTCTAACCTCAGTCTTGATTATGTGTTCAACATATTTTCCAACAAAATCATCACTTGGGTTATTCAAAGATAATCGAGCCAAATCTCAGATAACAAATGGTAGAAACGAGTAACATAAGCATCAAGAGTTTCTCCTTTAAAAGCTTTAAACAGAGTAAACTGCTTTTTCAGAAGCTTCTTCTTGCTTGCTTGTACTTGTGGACTTCCCTCACATCTTTTCTAAAGCGCTTCCCAGAGTGCTTTAGCAGTATGAAAAGATTTTAACTGATGATTAATTTCCTTGGATAAACACATCTTGATACAAGAATGAGCTTTATTTTCATTCTCATAGTCTTTCTTTTGTTGTTCACTCATCAGATTATAGGATACCACAACAACAGCATTTTGAACAGTTTGAGTGGGTGCCGTGTATCCTCCTTTGATACACATCCAGATTGAGAGATTATGGAATCTACAGTAAGATTCAAACCTATCTCTCCAACTGTAATAGTCTTCAACACGTAACAACTTAGGTGGAGTATTAGATTTTCCAACCTCGTGCTCCATCTCAATCATTTTGCTAATGTCAGACATTTTTAAGAGTTTCGGGAATTAACAATCAGAAAAATCAGAAAGTTCACTTCGCAGAAACTCGATTCGCAGGACAGGAACTCGGTTCACAGGGTGAACTCAGTTCGCAGAGGGGAACTCAGTTCGCAGAAGAACTCGGTTCGCAGAGGGGAACTCAGTTCGCAGAATAGGCTGAAAAACCCTAAAACGAAAATTTTAGTTTTCTAATCGATTAAACCCTAAGATTTCGGTCGATTACGAAACTAAACACTTCCAGAGACTGATTTTGATCGTTTTTACGAAGATTAATCGTAACAACAACCCTAAATCTATCGTTATTATCCAAATAACCTCGAACTAACTAAGTATTTAGCCCGAAAGCTCTGATACCAATTATAAGTCCCTAGTACGTGGATCGATAACGAGGTTATCTTAGGTATTAACGCGCGGAATTCCTCAATACTTGGTTCACAATAAGTGAACAATTTGTTTCGCAAGATAATAGCGAATTGATTTATCAACAAGGTTTTGTATCGATTAATTAACGTTAATCGATCAATACCTAACCTTATGAATGCTTAGAAATGTGTGTTTGTTCTCTGGAAAACGAATGGCCAAAAGTCTTTTTTCGGATTAAACCTAATTGAGTATTTATAGGTTTTAATCAAACTCGATTCGCAGATCGATGGACTCTGCGAGTTGAGTTCAACTCGCAGCCCACAACCAAGCCCATCTCGACTCGGTTCGCAACTCTGCGAGCCTAGATCTCATCTCGCAGGATTAAGTTCTGCGACTTGAGATCTTATCTCACAGACTTTAGTTTGTAACATCATATTCGATATTCGTCTAACACTTTATCATACTAATATATTTAACGAATATTAATACCAAACTAATATCATTTACAAATCCAAATCAATTGTACAAACTTGATTACAATAATCACTAGTACTATTACAAGCTAGATCTGTTGTCACACATACATGTCCCAACATTATTTGTTTTTCTTATTTAATTATTAGTTTAATAAATTCTTTTTGACTGTCTATCGTTAAGACGCAAAACTCCCAATATTTACTTGTTTTTATTAGTGTAACTGTTAGATAGATTAATTATTTAAAATACACATATATTGTTCCCTGTGGAGATGAACTTAACCGGAATTTACCTTTACTATACTATTGTACGATTAGGTACACTTGCCTAGTTGTGTTTTAGTCTAGATAATCAGTAATTTTCTTATCATATTTTATAACATAATTTTAGCACATCAAGTTTTTGGCGCCATTATCTCTAAAATTTTGTAAAACTTTTGGAGAAACGTTTTGTTTACAAAAATTTACAAAGTTTTGAATATAAAATGAAGTGACACCATTAAGATGAAGAGAGAGAAAGAAGAAAGATAATGAATGAATCAATGTGATTTTCCCAAATCATTTTGTAAATATATTTTGTATGTATTTGTTTGTCTGCATAGCATTGCTCTTTCAGTTTTTGCATTCAAGTTCCAATTGACCATAAACTTTGGGAGCATGCGTACAACTAAAACTTATAAGCTTCATTAACCCATGATGTACAAAAATCTGATCTCGATTCGTCTTCTCTAATCGTGTCTCCGGCAGTAGCGGTTCCAACAGCGGAGATGCTAGTTCCGGCTATTTTGACGGTTGTGGGTTTCCAAACACAAAGAAAACAATGCCGCCACCATCACACATGTCTGCTTAACGTTTTGTCGGAAATGAAATCACCATTGCCATCCCCTTCCCTCTGTCGCTGTAATCAAGATCTCGATTTTGGATATTTTATGGGTTTGATATTCTGTCGGCTTTGAGTTGTGTTTATTTATTTATTTATGCAAATTTTTTTCTTTTCTTTTTGTGAAATTGATTGATTCACACTAACACATTTGATTTGGTTAAGTGATGTAGGTGATGATTTTGGTTAAGTGATGTGGATGATGAATTTGGGCAAAAGGTTAATCTTTAGTGTGAGTGCCCCTTGTTGTAGATCTAAGTGATTGATAACAATGATTGTAAGGCGGAAACAAACAATCACACAAGTAATATGTAAACACAAACCAAAATCGAATAAACGAATCAAAATCAACTTTGTATTGATAATCGTAACCTATTAGCTTGTTTACAGACTTGCTATTTTGACAAATGGTGCTAGGGTTTCATCAACCCTATCCTGAAACCCGTAGGTTTGTATTTATACTAAACATTATTCGGCAGACATGCGTCACTTGGTTAGTGTCGCATGTGGCCGCCTTCATGCGTCACTTACCTAAGTGTAGCTATGCGTCACTAAGGCAAGTGTCGCCTACTACTAAAGTTAAGTGTTGATAAGTACAAAAACGACTTTTCTATTACGCATAACTAACGACACTTACAACTCGATAGACCAACTGAATGACACACTAAATGTACCAACAAACTCCCCCGTGTCATCAACTTGGTCTTCACAATCTTCAATCATTTCCAGCCAGCTGGGAATACACCACCAGCATGTATACCATTGGCTACACAGATATTCACAATCTTCTGAAACTTGATAGCTTCATTTCTGTCTCTAGCCTTGAATTGCATCTTGTTCTCATGCAGCTTCTTCATGTCTTTCTCCGAAAGATTTATTAAACTCAAAGGATCAAAAACACAAAATCTATTTCTTTTCAATCCCCATGTTGACCTATTCTTGGGTTTTGAAACCTCCCAAGCGGTCTTCTCTCCTGATCCCAAATCACTTGTGGAATCGGCTTCGATTAAAGGTTCTGGATCTGTTAGCGGTTCTGAATCAGGTATAAAAATAAGCACAGCTTCACCTGTAATATTGTCATATTCCCAATACAACAATCTTCTGAGAAAGTCCAAAGGAATGATCTCTAAAGGAATCTTCTTTAAGCAGTTTGCTGGTGGATAGATCATCCTTACAATTGGTTGCCGAGTAACATGATCCAACTTCTTCTTGAACTTGTATCTCATACCAAGCATCGGTTTAATCAAATTATATTTCTTGTTGTTCATCTCACGGCGTATGATAACCTGAAAGAAATCCGCTCTTGAATTTCGAGAGCGATTAATCAAAGGTATTTGAGATAATCTCTGAAGTTCACACTTAGGCAACGTACTTATTCGATAAAACTTGAGATTGAAGTACTGAATGCCATCACTTCGCTTAATCAAAAACAATGAGTTGTTTTCATCAAACTTCCAACTCTTGATCAAACCCGTGTAATCAGTTCTGAATTTGTAGTGTTTGCACGTAACGGGTACCTCAATTATCGGTTTGAATACTAAATATAACACCCCTCATTTCATTATATTATTTAAATATGTATAAGATCGGAAGCGTAGGTAAAATGAGCTTGATCAAGTCACATTACATATTAAGTAAATAATTAAACTCATCCTTTTTCAAAACATTGTATACTCAACTGGGTCTTATATAATTTAAAACACAACTTTTTGTTATCAAACCAATATCAGAGTTTACGCCTGGTCAAACATTCCATCCAATCAACAAGCTTCTTGCCCGCCCCTTTGTATCAACACAATAACCTGTAAGAAGTGGGGTGGTGGGGTTAGCATAACGCTAAGTGAGTGAATAAATAATCAACAATCCAACTTAGCATAACAACTCAGTTTACAGCCAAGTATCGTAAACACACAATCTCACATAAAATACTTGGTTCTTGGGGAAACCTTCAACCAAGAACACACAATCAATATCACATAATTTCAATGAGATAACATCTCAATACAATGAGGACCGGTGGTTCTTGAGATACCATAATACCCAAGGATTCTCCAAGAACACTTATCTTACATATCTGTATGGCCATAACGGACGAGACCGATAGTTTGGTACTAATCTCATACGACCTAATTTCCTATTAATGATGAGTACAAGGAAATTTTTGTCGTCTTACAATAGTAACCAAACCCAACCATCAGGTTGACCCCAATATACTGATGCCCGAAGGCCACATATCAAGTAATCACATATTCACATATTCAATCAGGTCAACATATCAGACTAAACAGTCTATCAACAGTATTATTACTATTAAACCAAAATCATCATGGCAAACCAAAAGCAGTAATAATACGCTTACTCATTGTAACCAAACTTGTTACAACTAAATCACACTGAGGATTAAAGATCCACTCACCGTTACCTCAGCCGCAAGCTCAGAAGTCTAATATTGCTGAGCATCCTCCATATCTGAGAATACAATAAATATTGAGTTAGTTCTCATTTTATAATTGTATAACATACTTCGATATAAATATCGCAATAATGAACAATTCTCAAATTATAAATGACATTGACAATTACATAATTATAATAACTTAAGCTAATATTACTTTCATATTAGTATTCAAATTATAATGTACATTCAATTTATATGTTAGTTATATTAAACTATAATTATAGTTTATACGTAAAACGTAAGAAACCAACTTCTATTCAAGCCCCATACGTGATCCACCATGGGATGCTTGGATTGCGTTTCACACTTACACCCCATACGCAATCCCAGCTATAAGGCTGGATTGCGTTTCACACATATATATATACCATACGCGATCCCAAGTTTTGGCTTGGATTGCGTTTCAACTTGTGATTCCCATACACGATCCCAGGCTCCTCCCTGGATTGCGTTTGGGTGGTTTCTTTCACCTGCTTTCTGTAACCCGAAGTTCTAACTATTCAAACATCAAACCCAGGTTTCTAATTCCATCTAATATACTTCTAATATCAAGTAACATCATATAAGTGTAATATAACAAGATTCAAGCTTCAATCTTATATCACTAACTTAACCCATCAATCTCAATAATCAACTAACTTCAAATAAATTTCATATTCAAAGTTATAGGAAGAGTAAATACTTACATGTATAAGGAATCAAGATGATGATTAAGACCTTGGAATAAGAATCACAGCTTGTAATATTTCTAATTTGATTGCAAGTTTGGGTGTTCAGTGAGTTTTAGTTTTAGGTGTATGAAACAAAATGATTTTGGGAAAGGAAAAATAAGTCGGCCTCCTCCATATGAACCGTCCCCAATGATTTAATTTTATACCCATCCTAAATCTATTGTCTGGAACCTAAAACCATTTCCGATAAAATTACTTTATTTTACCTTCAACTTAATAAAGTTAAAGCAATCAACAATTTACTAGTCACCATAAGTAATTTGACTTCTTGACTAATTATTCACAATAAACTTGATAAATAAACAAATAAATTTCCTAACACATTTAAATAATTAACTCAAAGTCAGGAAAGTATCAAAATGCCACTAGGCCCTTAAGGAGGATGTTACACTAAATGAGGTTTTGACGTCGAATGTTCTGCAGTAGAGGCTGAAGGCTCAGTGGTTTCTACTTCTGCTTCATTCTCTGAGGAATCAGATTCGATTATAGGAGCCTCATCAAAACACTCATCACTTTGCAGCTCCTCTCCCTCAACTTCAACATCATCATTCCCTTCAAAGTTTAAATCCTCTGCCATTGAATCATTAACAATTTCTTCCTCAGGCATCGAAGTATTCTCATTTATCATTCGTTGAAGAAACGTAAGATCTACACATGAGTAATCTACAGCTATTGGTCTTGGTTGTCCCTGAACCTCAACGAAATAATCCAAAGCGATATTTTCATTAATTGTAGAATCTTGTACATTTTCGGATTCTGGAGGAGGTGTTACATTTGTTTCCAAGGTACGATGACCATCCTCCCCCGAAACAAGAGTAAAAGACTCCATTTCTACTAACCTAGAGTCAAGATCTTTCACCTGAAGCTGTAGTTCATCAACCTTTGCCGCCTTGAGCTCGAACTCCTTTATCTTCCCAGACTGAGCTTCAATAACCGCAGCTTGATCGGCAAAACGTTTATTCATCGGCTCCATTTGAGCAAGAATCTGCTGTAGAGATGCAGGCGGTGGCTGTTGTGGTTGTTGTTGTGGAGGTTGCTAACCAGGTTCTTGAATAACAACCCCTGTTCGCTAGCATCGTCGATGTGGCAAATCAGCATAAGAAAGAGAAGACCCAGCTGGTCGCTTCCAAGTATTCCTAGGTACATGAACCCTGACCTTAGAAATTCATCTCAAAATACACTTAAAGCGTCTAGGGTCAACCAGTTGAATCGCTTCTAAAGCATCTTGAGGAGGCACATCACCCTCAGAATCAGGTGGTGTGGGTCTACCATCATCATCATCTTCTTCGTCAACACGCTCAACATTTTCAATATCAATTAAGTCTTGAGCAACCTCGTTATCAACCAAATCATCTTCATTCACCGAAGGAATCTCAACATCCTCGAACCCATCATTTGGCGGCTGATATCGCGTAAAAAGTCACGTTTTTACTATAGATATCTCTCTCATTCTGGAACAATTCTTGGCACTTTGACTCAAAAACATTACAAATCTGTAATATTATGACAAGATGGGAAAAACTAGGTTGCATGATGAAAATCAAGCAAAACGGGCAGAAAACGAAGATTCCACGCACGTTTAAAGATTCCAGACACCGAAACGAGGTTTCAAGACAAAAGAGCCCATCACCAATATCTATTTGATCTAAGATGTTCGTTTTCAAATTACGAATCCAACAGAAGAAGAATCAACTAAAACGGGCGAAGAACGAAGATTCTACGAACACCGGAAGATCCAAACGATTCGTATGACACATCTAAAGTTCAGAGACATATTTTTGGGATTTGTTTTCATCAAAAGCTTCGTTTTTGAATTACGAATCCAACACAAAAAGAATCAACGCAAACGGGCGCGTAACGAAGAAAATACGCACGAATCGAGAAACGCAGCAAGCGGCAGCGGACTGGTGCTGCTGGCAGCCAGCCGCCGCCGCCAGCCAGCCAGCCGCCGGCTGCTGGCAACCAGCCGCCGCCGGCTTCTCGTCACCCGCACGGATTGCGCTTTTTGGTACTTCTTCGTACCTGGTGCTAGACCTTTTCCTACTTTTCGTACCTGGTGCCACTACCTTTTTCGCCTTTTGTACCTGGTGCCACTACCTTTTCCACCTTTTGCTATCATGAGCTTGGGGGTGCTAACTTGAGCCGAATTTCCTCTATAAAAGGCAGCCCCTAACTCTCATTTCAACACACCAACTCATACACAAAACACACATACTCATACTTACACTCTCATTCTTCCATTTTCACTTTCTCACTCTAAAAAGTCTCTCATATTTTAGTCTAGGGTTATTGTAATTAATCTGCGGATTAACATAGAGGTTAGAGCGAACGTTAGGAGTTTGGAGATTCATCTTTGTACGTGTGAACGAGTTGTCTGTCATAATAATACGCTGCTGCGCATTTATTTCCGGGTGATATCGAAACCTTTATCATACTTGTTTTACTTCATATTTCAATTATGTATTATTGTCTTGTATGTGATTTGTCTATTGCCATGAATTGCGAGTAGTCTATTATTGTGATTGTTGATAATGTAGATAATTATAAGTAAGGATGACGTTATATAATTAAGTGTACGGCAATTGTAAACGTAATGTAACGGCCCCTATTCGACAGTTTATCTGATATAGTACTGGAAACGTTTTATACGGAGTACAAATGTATGGAAGTCGATAAACGACCGAAGGTAGTTACATCACTGGAATCAGCTCTGGTTTAACAGTTGGAATTCCGAAAGGATAATACAACTTCACAACTAACTGGTATATCCTACGAAAGTCAATGCACAATAAAATAATGTTCGAAAATACGTTCAGATAAAATAGGAATTAATGACCTGTGTACCGTTAAGACTTTATGAACTTGAGTTTAATTTATGGAGTACCCTTTCTAGTTATCCACGTGACTGCAACCTAGTAATTAGGACTTGATCAACCTTAATTATGGTAAGTAGTTATTTGTGCCCATGACATGTAACAAGTAAGACACAGTGAACCCACTCGTTGTACATATTAGGTTTATATTTCCGCACCGCTTTTTATTTAGTTAGCTTAGAGTGTCAGCTTAGCATGTCTGATGTAAGAAGCAGTCGAACTACCATGTAAAGTGCACTGTCCGATTACTGAAAGGCATGGCCTGCATATGAAACACGTTTTTATAAACTGCGAATAATCTAGGGATGTATAACTGTTTGAAAAGGAGAACTCAAGTCATAAGTTGAAGTAACCAAAACCTTAATGCATAAAACAAGACTTAGGAATAAGGACAACATCCTCGTGATTTAAATACCTTAAAACACTAAGCCTTACACAATCAGCGGTCAAAACATACAAAGTTATTAATCTGCATGCTAATAAAATACTAAACTATTTTAGGGGTTAAGAAAGGTCGGACCTATGAGACGATACGCTACTGATTCATGCACCTCGGCGTTAAGCCAAAATAGGTTGTTTATCTTTCAACTAGATAAGCATTGGAAGTTTGCGTATTGCTCCGATCAGAATCACGATAACCTAGTTCCTAGTGACATGCCAATGGGAAATTTAGTTGGTAGGGTTCTAGAGTTTACACATGATAGTTTAGACCATTACATTTAGCATTGTCCCTGTTTAATCTGTCATCCTGAAACATTAATTATCGAAATCTCAGGAATCACATGTTTATCTTTATCTGCTTTCCTGTAATTTACTTTTCTGCATTTTAATTACCTGTCTTTAGTTTAAAAAACCCCCAAACCTACCTACTTTGTTTCATCCTAAATATCTCCTACCGAAAGCACCAGCTTTAATCTCCCACACGTTTGGATTCATAGAACGATCTTAGGTCATACTTACCACTTGCTAACCAGAGTAGGTAGTACGTATTATTTAAGCCCTGCAAAATATAAATTTTAAAACCCCTGCTGCGCCCGCATCACCATCAGGAATCGCAATGACACTGAATCGACGGTTGCGGGTGCAACAAGTTTTTGGCGCCGCTACCGGGGAATCACAAGCGTACGATTCAAAGCCGCCTGAAGTAGTAATATTTAGGAGACCCTTCCGATTGAAATCTTCTTAGAAATCTTTCGAAAGTTAATTTAAGTAATTAGTATTAATTAAGTATTATTAGGATAACTTTAAAAATGACAACTCGAAAACCCACTTCTTGCTTCATTTCAATGGATGATACGGAATTCTTTGACTACTTAGAAAAAGAGTTAGGATCTGATTTCTTTTCACCTTCTTCCTCTAAAACTACGGAAACCTCCGACACCCAACAAGAATATAGGACCTCACTTTCAATTCAAAAACATTGCCTGGATTTTGATGACACGGACCAGTTACCTGACCTTGCATCATCTCCAGAAGATCACTCGCCAACTTTACACCTACCCGATTTACCAAATTCTTCCCACTTCGATTATTTCCCGAAGATAATTCTGGAGAAAAACCTCGGAAGTCTTGTGACTTAATCACCCTCATTCCTGAAACATCGGTGTATTCTCAAACTACGCCCGATTCTCGGAATTACGGCATCTTTCCATTCATTTCACACAACCACCAATACACCATTTACCGAGTGGTGGACAAGGTTCCATCAGTCGAGCCGGAACAACCTTGTTTTGAAGAACGCCACCTCGGTGCTTCTTTCAATCCTTCCCGTAGGGTAGATGTCTATAAAACATTCGTCAGGCAGTTAACCTATGCCGATCTCCCGTATTCCTACGAACAACGAGAAACGATTGCCAAGATAGAAAAACAAGTAGAATTCCTTCTTCGCCTGTCAAGTCATGAATGCGAAAGCACTTCCACAAATTTCAGAGACCAAGAACTAAAGTTTATAGCAGATCTAGATCTACTTTTTGATTCATTCGCCGACATGGATTTTCTTCCAACATCTATGATGTTAATCAATCACAGTGTCACCGCAATGATCAACAAACTTGAATTCTGGGAAGAACAAGATCCGATGAGTTCTATCATCATTCCTGGTAAAATTCCTTTCTTTGTTGACCCCGCCTCCTACCTAATCTCAAAATTACGAGACGTTTTTCCTGATTCCATCAAGGAAAGAATCGACACAGTTTTCTTCACAAAAAGAAAAGACCTTCACGTTAAGCTCGCTCGAATCTTTGCCTTTACCAAATACCCTTTCACTTCCGTACAAAAATCCATAATCAGTGAACTCTGTAGGATAGTTAAGTCTACAACCGGAGACCCTGATTCACAGGAAGAGAACGCGTTCCTGGAAGCCATGAATAAACTCACTCACGAACTTAATTACAAGGATCAAGGTACACGCGTCGGTTTGTCAAACCCTAAAAAGATAAGGAAAGCGTACAATAAGTTAATTGGTGATCTTATCAATTTAGGATACGAAGAAAGAGAAGTCCTTGGATTTGAGAATCTTCATTACTATTTAGTTTATAACACCATTTTGGAACTTTCAAAATATTTTGTGCTGAAAAACGTTCGCTTAAGGGAGCAAATCTCGACCCTTTCCGTCCGAGAAAGGTCGAAGCTCGCGACTTTAAATGAGCATATTTTAGTATAAATATAGTAATATAATAAAATTTTGAAAGTCTCCTTTGAAAAGAAAAAAAACGTTTTTTGAATTTGTTGCTTGAAAACACGTGCACGACAACAAGAACGTACAACGTTAAGCTTTTAGCCGAAACGTGTACATTCAACAAGTCCACGTCAGACAACTAATTTTAAAAACAAACAAAAATAATTTAAGATTAATGTCCCAGTATTACTTTTTAATTTTTCCACAAAAATGTACGCGCATCTTAAATTGTTTATAACGTAACGAAAGACTAACAAGTAACTAGTTACAATAAATACGTTTAGGATTTGTAATCATCATTAGTGGGACCTTAGGAATTAATCTAGAGAAGTACTTAGAAGTACATAGGGGACCATGTAAGGAGTAGGGTACATGACAAATGTTCTCATGGACCACAAGTCTTCCATTTGATCCCATAATTCAAAAATAACATAAAAATTTTTTCTTCTCCTTCCTCTTTCACTCCCAAAACTGGCCACCCTAAACCCACCATGGATCACCACTCAATCTTCACCAACCTCTCTAATTTCATGTCCTTTTGAACTCCTCATTGCATGATATTCTCGATTGTACGTTCGTTTTGAAGCATAACACACTAAAACAAGGTATGATCATATGAAACCCACTTTAAGCTTAAAGTTTCTCATTTTATGAAGTTACCTAAGTTAGTAACTAGGAATTGCTATTTTTCTTAGTTGAATGCTTAGAAACTACATGCTTACCCATGCTAATTCATACTAGTTTGGACCTTTCAAGAAGATGTACTTTAACTTATTGATTAAGTCTAGAATTTAGCTTGATTAAGTGCTAGTTGTAGGATATTTAAGTAATTATGGTGTTTTGAATGATTGCCCTATGTTAATTGCATAATGCGGATAAATTAGGATTAGCAAATTTGACTTTTGAAAGTCAACAAAAAGTTAACTAGCATGCATGATAGTAAATTAAAAATTACTTGAAAACCTTGCTTACTAGGACACTTGTACTTTCTTGACTAGTCAAAATAGGCAATATAGAATTATTACTAGAAACCAAAGTCTTGAATAAAACCAAACACATGGATGACATAATTTTTGTGCATGACCTAGCTTGCTATCTAGTAGGAAAATGCCTAAAAACAATGATTACATGCTTAGGTTATAATTTTGGTATGCGGACAAATTGGAATTATCGTCCGAAGTAAGTTTTGACCTAAAAAGTCAATTTGAAGTATTGCATTTTTTTTAAATAAATTAATTGCAATTTTTATTCAAAAACCTTACTTCAATTTGAACTTTTAAAAGTTAAAAACATACAATGAAACTATAAACTGTGAAATAATGACGTCTCAAATTTGGCTAAACACCAGACTTTGTAAACAACATTACTTCACAAGTCAAGTTACCGCCATCCCATGACTATATGTTTCTACACATTGATGATTGCCATCCAGCCGCCGGCTGCCCGTCACCCGCACGGATTGCGCTTTTTGGTACTTCTTCGTACCTGGTGCTAGACCTTTTCCTACTTTTCGTACCTGGTGCCACTAACTTTTTCGCCTTTTGTACCTGGTGCCACTACCTTTTCCACCTTTTGCTATCATGAGCTTGGGGGTGCTAACTTGAGCCGAAATTCCTCTATAAAAGGCAGCCCCTAACTCTCATTTCAACACACCAACTCATACACAAAACACACACACTCATACTTACACTCTCATTCTTCCATTTTCACTTTCTCACTCTAAAAAGTCTCTCATATTTTAGTCTAGGGTTATTGTAATTAATCTGCGGATTAACATAGAGGTTAGAGCGAACGTTAGGAGTTTGGAGATTCATCTTTGTACGTGTGAACGAGTTGTCTGTCATAATAATACGCTGCTGCGCATTTATTTCCGGGTGATATCGAAACCTTTATCATACTTGCTTTACTTCATATTTCAATTATGTATTATTGTCTTGTATGTGATTTGTCTATTGCCATGAATTGCGAGTAGTCTATTATTGTGATTGTTGATGATCTAGATAATTATAAGTAAGGATGACGTTATATAATTAAGTGTACGGCAATTGTAAACGTGATGTAACGGCCCCTATTCGACAGTTTATCTGATATAATACTGGAAACGTTTTATACGGAGTACAAATGTATGGAAGTCGATAAACGACCGAAGGTAGTTACATCATTGGAATCAGCTCTGGTTTAACAGTTGGAATTCCGAAAGGATAATAAAACTTCACAACTAACTGGTATATCCTACGAAAGTCAATGCACAATAAAATAATGTTCGAAAACACGTTCAGATAAAATAGGAATTAATGACCTGTGTACCGTTAAGACTTTATGAACTTGAGTTTAATTTATGGAGTACCCTTTCTAGTTATCCACGTGACTGCAACCTAGTAATTAGGACTTGATCAACCTTAATTATGGTAAGTAGTTATTTGTGCCCATGACATGTAACAAGTAAGACACAGTGAACCCACTCGTTGTACATATTAGGTTTATATTTCCGCACCGCTTTTTATTTAGTTAGCTTAGAGTGTCAGCTTAGCATGTCTGATGTAAGAAGCAGTCGAACTACCATGTAAAGTGCACTGTCCGATTACTGAAAGGCATGGCCTGCATATGAAACACGTTTTTATAAACTGCGAATAATCTAGGGATGTATAACTGTTTGAAAAGGAGAACTCAAGTCATAAGTTGAAGTAACCAAAACCTTAATGCATAAAACAAGACTTAGGAATAAGGACAACATCCTCGTGATTTAAATACCTTAAAACACTAAGCCTTACACAATCAGCGGTCAAAACATACAAAGTTATTAATCTGCGTGCTAATAAAATACTAAACTATTTTAGGGGTTAAGAAAGGTCGGACCTATGAGACGATACGCTACTGATTCATGCACCTCGGCGTTAAGCCAAAATAGGTTGTTTATCTTTCAACTAGATAAGCATTGGAAGTTTGCGTATTGCTCCGATCAGAATCACGATAACCTAGTTCCTAGTGACATGCCAATGGGAAATTTAGTTGGTAGGGTTCTAGAGTTTACACATGATAGTTTAGACCATTACATTTAGCATTGTCCCTGTTTAATCTGTCATCCTGAAACATTAATTTTCGAAATCTCAGCAATCACATGTTTATCTTTATCTGCTTTCCTGTAATTTACTTTTCTGCCTTTCAATTACCTGTCTTTAGTTTGAAAAACCCCCAAACCTACCTACTTTGTTTCATCCTAAATATCTCATACCGAAAGCACCAGCTTTAATCTCCCACACGTTTGGATTCATAGAACGATCTTAGGTCATACTTACCACTTGCTAACCAGAGTAGGTAGTATGTATTATTTAAGCCCTGCAAAATATAAATTTTAAAACCCCTACTGCGCCCGCATCACCATCAGGAATCGCAACGACACTGAATCGACGGTTGCGGGTGCAACAGCGGCGCAACATAGTTTTCGTCGACTATGTGCCCAAATAGCTCACGATCTGCCAAAACTGCTTCACCTTTTGGCGCTAGTTTATAATTGTTGAAAACTCGTAAAAGCATCGGCGTCAGAACCAATAAAGACCGCTGATCCGGAGCAATACCCAAATCCAAATTATTCAGAATAAGCTTCACAAAACGTGGATATTGCAGCCATTTATCCTTCCCAGCTCTAACATTCTCAACCATATTCCCGAAGATATAACCACTGAAATTGTATGGGTTGTTGTACACCAAAGCCAACATCAAAGATAGAGTTGAATAACTCGCAACATCGTAACCACCTTTCCGTGGAGATAAACAAACTATGACAATATGGCACAAATATCTCCAAACCCTGCAGAGATATTGTTTCCTGAAATCAGAAAGCTGATCCGCGGGATAGCCCATCCGCTGAAGACCACCTAGATAAAAGTTGTCTTGAACAGGGTCGGCATCTCGTGCGTGTCGTTGAACTGCAGAACACGATGAATAGAATCCTCAGTAATCTCAATCTCTTGTCCAAACATAGTCGAAACGATTCTCGGCACATCGTTCTCGGTTCTGATAAGCGCGTGATCGTAGAACTCCTCGATTTGATTCATATAAACCGGGGTAGAACTGTAATAGCATAATGAATCCTTGATCTGCGAAGAAACTCAATCATCGGCCAGAATGGAATCGAGTTTTTGTGCATTGAATCCAGAAACGCAACCATGTTGTGGCGAGTATTCGTGCGATGATAGTAATCTTGAAGAGCTGCCATCTGTAAGCTAAAATACGGAAAAGATAACCAGAAACATCGTTACAGAATAAGCTCGAATATTCAAACAAATTAAAAATTCTGATTATAGGCGTCACTTAGTAAGTGATGCATAAACACTACCGGCACTCAGGGAGTGTCGCATGAAACAGTGTTTGAAAATCAAAAATCAAATATAGCGTCACTTGGGGTAAGTGACGCTATCAGGGCATCACTGGTGTAAGTGACGTGGCCAAAGTATGCGTCATTGGGTACGACACTTAGGAAGTGTCGATATAAAAGCAAGCGTCATTTAGCCAAGTGACGGTAATACAGATGCGTCACTAACAGAGTCACTAAAGGAGTGACGGTATAAGTGACGGTATAGACATAGGCGTCACTATGGGAGTCACTTAAAGAAGTGACGCATAGTAAGGCATAAGTGACGGAAAGGTTGCCAAATTACCAAATAGCGTCACTTACTGGAAGTGACGCATGAAGTGACGTAACGATAAAGATCATCGCGTCACTGTTCAAACCCAGAAATCACGAAGAACGAAAATTGGGGGTTTTGAAAAACGAGGTTACCAAAAGATGTGCAATGTCAAGCCGATCAAAACGCACCAAGTTTTAACATCAAACACAAACATATCAAGCCCCAATTTGCGTGATTTCGTTTAACCCTAAACCCGTAACCCTAATTTAAGATTAAATCATGAATACGTAATTACAAGGGTTAAGATTTGTACCAAAAGAAGCGTAATCGAGTTGGGAACAAGAATATATAAGCCGATTGCACGAACAAATCTTGAAAATCCACAGATATATCGAAAATCACGAACAGTCGAAGTGACGCAAAGACAACGCAAGTGACGCTATGTCAGTGGAAGTGACGCAAATTGAATGGTGAAAGTGATGGATAGAAGTGTCGCTTGGAAGGGTATTTATATGAAAACCCTAATACGCGTCACTCAACCCGACACTTGTAGCATCACTAGGGGTGTCACTTACGAAGTGACACATAATGTCACTTAGGAAAAAATTTGAGATTCTTTTCGATCTTTTGCGTTTTGATTTTGGTACTCAGATTTGAAAGTAAAAGTAACTTGGTTATAACACAAAATAAAACTAAAAATAATAAAATAAAATAAATTAACACAAAATTACAAATACAAAATTAACACATTATTTTTGGTGACAGAGTTGATTGAGTCTGGTTAGGGATCATATCGGAATAACATGCAATTATTAGGAATAGTAAGTGTTATTTCGATCATCGGTATATTTGTCCACTTTAAATTTACTTGGCATGCTAAAAACACGTTTTATAGAAATTATTTCAAAACGATTATCAGTATATTTATCCTCTTAAACATATTACACTCACATCTAGGAGCTAATTTATTATTATTCGTACGTATATTTTTCTGTGGTCCCCACCATAGATATACATCTCAACTTAATACATAGACCATAGTTCCATTTAGAGAAAGAATATAAGAAAATTAATTTTAAGAATCAAGTCAGTGGTGACAGGTCTGTACTTACGTACAACAGAGCGACATAGCTTGATTCAGGTTTAAGCAAAACCAGACTTGGTCAAACCATTTTGGCGACCTCGTTAGATATCTTAATTTTTAAAGACTTTTCAAGTACTTTGACTTGTGTTTGCTTAAATTTAAAGTATATATTAACAAAAAACAGGTCTATACTTACGTATAACAGAGGAAACTGTCAATATATACCCCCAAATAATATCAAATAAACTTCATCCGTGAAAATATATCTAACATAAGTAAGATATTAAGACTTTTGTCATACATCTTACGGTGTTATACCACTTGAAATAAACAAGTAGATATTAGGCTTCTTAAAAGGACTCAAAGAGTTTTGTGTAACATGCCTACTAACACATCGTATGATGAAGATAATGTTCATAAAAACTGTTTTTAACATGTCAGATAAACCTACTGACACATCCAAGATAAATTTTAAAATTATGTTTTGTGCATGTCACCCGATGTACTATCATATCCCAAGTTTTTTACAGACACAACTCAACGTCTATTTTAAAAATGTAGCAACCGTGCATTTCTTTAATACTAAAGAGTATAAAGAGTGGCTGTTGTATTTTTTTCTAAACACGTAAAGGCATATAAATTTACGTTCCAAGTTACAAATTACTTTTTAGTCACAAAGAACCTTAAACCAATCATATTGATTAGTTCATAAAATCGAGTACGCGAAAAAGCTTTGGTGAATAGGCCGGTGTTTTGCTTAATGGTATCTATATGGACAAGATCTATCAGGTGTTTTTCATAGAAATCCCGTATAAAGTGGAACCTAATTTCTATGTGTTTAGTCTTAGAGTGCTGTACGGGATTGCGTGTGATAGATGGCAACAGTGTTATCTATATGAATAGGAGTCATAGTAAGAAGTAACCCGTAATCACACAGTTGATGCTGAATCCACAGAACCTGAGAACAACAACTGGCAGCATGATATCGCGTAAAAAGTCACGTTTTTACCACCGATATCTTTCTCATTCTGGAGCAATACTTGGCATTTGGACTCAAACAACGCACAAATCATTGATAATATGCTAAGAAGATCAAAACAAGGTTGCACGAGTAAAATCAAGCAAAACGGCCGGAAAACGAAGATTCCACGCACGTTTGGAGATTCAAGACATCAAAATGAGAATTCAAGGCAAAAGTGCCCATCAACAACATCCATCTTACCCAAGATGTTCATTTTCAAATTACGAATCCAACAGAAGAAGAATCAACAAAAACGGACGAAGAATGAAGATTCTACGTACGCCGAAAGATCCAAACGATTCGTACGACACATCCAAAGTTCAGAGACATATTTTTGGGATTTCTTTTCATAAAAAGCTTCGTTTTTGAATTACGAATCCAACGCAAAAAGAATCAACGCAAACGGACGAATAACGAAGAAAACACGCACGAATCGAGAAACGAGGCAACAGGCGATAAACCGGTACGGGGGGTGCCAGCCGCCGTCGGCAGCCACATGGCCTTCGCCGGCCTCCACTCACCCTCACGGATTGCACTTTTTTTCCTTTTCGTACCTGGTGCCACCACCTTTTCCACTTTTTCGTACCTGGTGCCACCACCTTTTCGTACCTAGTGTCACCACCTTTTCCACCTTTTGCTATTGTGAGCTTCCACTTGCTAAAATGCACCAAAACTCTCCTATAAATAGGAGGCATGAGGCTCATTTGAACACACACCACACCAAGGTACTAGGATACCAACACACCAAAACATCTACATTTCTTTATTGTAATATTAGTAGTAATTCTTCCTAGTTAATTAGACTAGCTAATTAACTAGTCAAGGAAGATTTGTACGGAGGTGCTCCGGGACACATATTTTAGCTACGAGTTATTGTACTTCTTTCCAGGTGTTAATCTATCTTTCATATTTAATATGCTTGTCCTTTCTTTAATAAATTTAAATATGTATGCTAGAATTGCCATGATTAGCTAAATAACTCAATTGTATGCTATGATAGTCGTTTAGAAAAGTATTAAATATGTGACTATGTGGTATGTTATGAGATTGCGGATGGTTTATATTATAAATGGATATAGGAATTAAATCTTTATCGTTTATCTGCCCAACTCATGTTATGACTAAAACTTTATCCAAAAATGAACGTAGCTAACTCATAGGATACATGTTACTTAGTTATACTATGTTAGATTGAATCATTGAACTCGGCATGGCCGGTGTTCTCTAGACCAAAATAGGATCCAAGAGACACGGAACATGGGAGTAGAGGTAGATTAAGAATAAATTCATATAGATGATATTTTTGAGACAACTTTCGGAATATCCTCAACTTAGATAATACTTTTGTATGCTTAAATTGAATTGTTGCTTTGATCGTCTTATTGCATGTTCTTGTTTGATTGTTGCCTTAGGATCATCAAAATAGTGAAATTTAAACGGCATTAATCATCGTGAAATAATATGACGGCTCCTATTAGACTGTTCTTTGATATAGTACTGGAAACGCTTACGGCGGAGTACAAATGTATGGAAGTCAAGAACGACCGAAGGTAGTTGTATTATGAATCGAATAACAAACGCATTACCCAGGTCTCCATTTGTAGCATAAATCACCCATGTTTTATTGCATCCCTAAGTAATGTTGATAACTCGTACGAATAAGTGATGACATGTTATCCGGCCGTCTAGATCGGTTAGCCCAACCTATTCCGGTGAGGATAACCCTCGTTCATAAGATTGTTTATTCAACAAACTATGCCATGATTCGGGCATCTCTGACGACCGAGATTGGGGAATAGGATTCGAGGTTAACTGTCGGATAATGTGGGTGTACATTTGAGAGAACTTTCGGTGTACACTTTAATATATTTTGTAATCCACGTGACATTTTATTTGCCTGATTGTGGACACCTCCGCGTTAGCCCGATAGAAGGATTGCAGTAATAGCTCACATCAACTTACGAACTTATCTTCATTAGAACTTTCCATATTTAACAACTTCTAAACCACATCATAGTAGACAACCGCTTTAATTGCCGAACGCCCGAAGTAACCTCCACCCTCTAATTTAGTTTAATTTAATTTAGGATCGAAAACCAAAACCAAAACCAACTCTTTTAACCTTAGCTAAATACATAAAAGTTTTTAAACCCCCTAGTTTCAATTTGTCGCACTTTGAAGAACGATCCTAGGTCATACTTGTCCTTTCCTAGCCCTTTGATTAGCATAATAAGTAACCCTAGGCCCCAGCCTTATAAATTAAAAACCCACTGCTGTGTCACGTCACCATTAGAAATCCCAACGACCGGTGCGTGTCGCAACATAGCAGCAACGTACTCAGCCTCCGCTGTTGAAAGAGAAACTGTAGTCTGCTTCTTGCATTGCCACGAGACCAAGCGCAATCCGAGAAATTGGCATCCACCAGTTGTGGACTTCTTGTCTATGCTGCAGCCACCATGATCTGAATCCGAATAGGCAGTAAGAGCGAATGTTTTCTCATTCGGATACCATAGACCAAGATTGGGTCTATGTTTGAGATAACCAAAAATTCATTTTACCGCCTTCATATGAGACACCTTGGGCTTAGCTTGATAGCGTGAGCAGATGGATACAACGAACACAATATCCAGTCGAGAGGCAGTCAAATACATAAGAGAACCTATCATAGAATGGTAGTCCTTTTCCTTGCAATCTTGTTCATCCTCAGGAAGTCTAAGATTGTGATTAATCTCGATAGGAGTCCCATAGGTTTTACAATCGAGCAAGTCATACCTAGTCAACATGTCATTGACATATATTGACTGATGAATATAGATACCTTTAGCAGATTGCTCAACTTGTACACCTAAAAAGAATTAGAGCTCCCCCATCGCACTCATCTCAAACTCAAACTTCATGATTTGCTCAAAGTTCTTGCACATTGCCTCGTTTGTAGAACCGAAAATGATGTCATCCACGTAAACCTGCACGAGTAACATATCTTCTCTATCCCCAGACTGTTCTCTATGGATGAATAAAGTACTATCAATGTTGCCCCTAACAAAACCATGTTTCATCAGATGAGTAGTAAGCCGCTCATACCAAAGCCTCAGAGCTTGATGGAGACCGTATAACGCCTTGTTCAATTTGCAGACATATTCTGGATGCACAAGGTCTTCAAACCCTGGAGGCTGCTTAACATACACCTTTGTATCCACTTGTCCATACAGAAAGGCACTTTTTACATCAAGTAGATTGACGTGAAATCCTTTGTAGGAGGCGTGTGCTAAGAAGATGTGAACTAACTCCAGTCGAGCA
Organism: Pseudognaphalium luteoalbum; assembly: GCA_963422505.1. NCBI lineage: Eukaryota > Viridiplantae > Streptophyta > Magnoliopsida > Asterales > Asteraceae > Pseudognaphalium > Pseudognaphalium luteoalbum. Next base: position 88,459,166 of record OY730196.1, on the reverse strand, counting down.
ACAGGAGTAAATACTTCATCATAGTCCAAACCCTCAATTTGACTGAAGCCTTGAACTACCAAATGTGCTTTGTTACGAATCACAATGCCCCGATCATCCATCTTATTTTGATATACCCAACGAGTGCCAGTCAAGTGGGCACCTTTGGGTAATGGAACTATTTCCCAAACGTGTAGCTTCTGAAATTGATGTAGTTCCTCTTGCATGGCCTCAACCCAGGATGGATCTTTTAAGGCCTCGTCAACCTTCTTTGGTTCAACTTGAGATAGATGACATGAATTTATCTGAGCAACAAGAGTCAAAAGTTGCTGAGTTTGAGACTGTATTGTTCAATTTGCAGACGTATTCTGGATGCACAAGGTCTTCAAACCCTGGAGGCTGCTTAACATACACCTCTGTATCCACTTGTCCATACAAAAAGGGACTTTTTACATCAAGTTGATTGACGCAAAATCCTTTGTAGGAGGCGTATGCTAAGAAGATGCGAACTAACTCCAGTCGAGCAACAAGAGTAAATACTTCATCATAGTCCAAACCCTTAATTTGACTGAAGCCTTGAACTACCAAATGTGCTTTGTTACGAACCACAATGCCCCGATCATCCATCTTATTTAGATATACCCAATGAGTGCCAGTCAAGTGGGCACCTTTGGGTAATGGAACTATTTCCCAAACGTGTAGCTTCTGAAATTGATGTAGTTCCTCTTGCATGGCCTCAACCCAGGATGGATCTTTTAAGGCCTCGTCAACCTTCTTTGGTTCAACTTGAGATAGATGACATGAATTTACCTGAGCAATAAGAGTCAAAAGTTGCTGAGTTTGAGACTGTTTCACTTGTTGTCGTGTTTGAACCGCAGCATGAGGATCACCAATGATATTTTCAATGGGATGATCCTTATGTACACGAGTCATTGGAATTGTATCCGGTGCAAGGACCAACTCCAAGTTGTTCATATCACCCTCAGTGGCAGGAACAGCTGTAGACTCAGGACCAGTAGAACTTTCAAGTAGCAAGGGTTCTTGTGGGGCCTCATCTTCATGAGTAAAGAAATAAGAGTAGACAATTTCTTCTTCTTCTTCCTCTTCCTCTAAAGGAGGCATGTTTGGATCATCAGGAAGATCCTTCGCATTGATCGTTCCTGAAGTAGAAGGAACATCCAAAGATGAGGTAGTGGGAGATGGTACAGTTGAAGTAGGTGATGGAGTGGGTGTTGGAGTGGGTGTTGAGGCAGATGTTTGGTTGGATGTCGATTCGGGGTTTGGGTCAGATGGTTTAATGAAGGGATCGGGTGTTTCTTGAGAAGTACTGATTCCATGAAGTAGGGTAACCAACTCTTCCTCTTGATCTTCTTCTGGTATGTTGAAAGAGTTAAAAACATCCGCATAATTGAAAAACCAATACGAACCCGTTCCTTGAGGAGGATCCGTATAACGCAAACATTTGACCTCAATGTGCTCCTCTACTTGGTGTGTTGATTTGATGTAAAATCTTTTATTCGGGGAATTAACCGAATAGCCAAAAAAGATCCCTTCAACAGCTTTCTCACCAAACTTTGAGACTTTATCTTTTGTAATCATAATCAAACATGGACACCCAAACGGCTCTAGAAACTGCAGATTTGGATTACGGTTATTAAAAAGTTCATAACATGTCTTGTTCTTCTTCTTAACCGTAAGCACCCGATTCAAAACATAACAAGCAGTGCTAACTGCCTTAGCTCGGAATATGATAGGTAACTTTGAATCAGCTAGCTTAGTCCGAGCTGTCTCGATGATAATCTGATTCTTACGTTCTGCAACTCCATTCTATTGAGGAGTTCTTGGAGCACTGAATTGATGATCAATGCCTTTTGAAGCACAACATAACTCGAGAGTAGAATTCTTGAATTCGGTTCCATTATCACTACGCAGTCTCTTCACCGGTAAATTGCACAAATTTACCAACTTATCCAATAGGTATACCAAAATATCTGTTGTCTCACCCTTTGAAGCCAGAAAATAAACCTACGAAAATCTTAAGTAGTCATCAGTAACTACCAAGCAGTAAGATCTGCCACCAATTCTCTTTGTAGAAATAGGACCAAAAAGGTCCATATGCAAAAGTTCTAGTGGTGCAGCAATAGAATTCAATGTCTTAGACTTATGGGACTTTTTGTGAAGTTTGCCCTTGTGGCAAGAAATACAGTCATCTTTTAAAGAAAATGACTGTTTTGGAACTCCATTTATCAAATCGTTCTTTATAAGAAAATTCATTTTGCGAAAATGAATATGTCCCATCCGTCTATGCTAAAGAAGTGATTCCTTTTCTGAAGCCTTTGAAAGGAGACAAGTATATTCGCTTGTCGTCTCCACAGTTCGCATATTCATCATATAAGTGTCATTTTTCCTCGGTTCTCGCATAAGCACCCATTCCTCGGGAATAACATAACCCGGCTTCAGAATCACACATTCAGATTTTGTGAATGCAGTGGTATAATCCTTATCACAAACTTGTGAAACGCTCAGCAAGTTGTGATTGAGTTAAGGCACATAGTTCACATTTTCAAAGCTAACTTTCCCATTGGTTAGCGTTCCTCTAACAGTAATTGTTCCTTCAGTATCTCCTGCAAAGGCAACATGTCCTCCAGCATATGGTTTAATATACGTCAGTAGAGACACATCGCCAGTCATGTGTCGCGAGCAGCCATTGTCCATATACCACTGGCTATCTTTAACACGTTCAGACTGCTGCAACACATAAAAGTAAGGAGATTAGTGAGAAAAGGTGACCCAAGCCTTTACAGACTTAGGTCTACCGAGGTCATCAACAATAAGCACATCAGTCAGAATTTTATTTTTCAACAAATCAGAATTTTCATCAGATGTGTTATTATTGACGACGAGTCAATTACATGCTCTTTTCTTTTCCAAACTTTAGATGGTTCGGAAGTTGGTTTGAGAGAAATGTCGAGTTTTTGTTTTGGCAAATGTTTTTGCCTAACATTTCTTTGCTTCTCAACCGGCTTGGGAGAGTTGGAATAACACCTAGGTGGGGAATGTGAAAAGGAATTTCGATAAAAAGATGTTCTAGGCATATCTCTCCCATAGCGCTGATTAGAAAGCTTGGGACAATCACGAATTAAATGTCCCTGTTTCTTGCAGTAGAAACAGGAACGGTTCTCAACAAATAGTTGAGGCTGAGGATTTACCAAAGGAGATGGTGAAGCATTTTAAGAACATGCACATTGTGTACAGGTTTTAGAAGATGCTTGCCTCGGTTGATCGGTTGAAGTTAAAGTTGAAGGTTTATTACAAGAAACTTTTTCATTATTAACAATTAAATTACGTTTTAAAATCTTTACAGGTGTCTGTAAAGTTTGAGGTTTCTCATTCAAAACCTTTTTCTTGCCCTTCTCAGTTTCTACTTTAGGGGCAGGTTCCTTTGTCAAAATCACCTTTTCGGATTTGACTTCAACCTTAGGATATTCCTTATTGGTAATATCCTCAATCTCCTCAACACAAACTGGAGATACATTTTCAGGCTTAACAAACTTAGGCAAGGGATACTCTGGCTTCTTGGTTTTCTCCTTTGCCTGTTTGTTTTGCTTAGCTTCTTTGGATTTAATACCATAAAGCAATGCATAATCGACTAGAATCTCTTCAGTGCCTTCCTTAACAGGCATAGGACAGTATTCAGTAGGAGGTGGGACTACAGTATAACCGAGTCCTGTGTTACTTTTGTCACCTATCCTTTGCTTGTTAATAATTTCATTAAAGACAACTGTTGCTGAAGAAGAACCTAAAATTTTGTTCTTATAGTTTCCGTACTCAATTTTTAAATCAGAAAGTTCTTTATTCAACAATTCAATTTCAGCGAGATAGCTGTTAATAACATCTTGTTGACTAAAAATTTTTCCTTTATATGTTTGAGTATCCAACTTATGAGCCTCAATATGCTTATCATACAAATGTTCATTTGCTTTTAAATATTTGTTAGACTTAGTAAGTTTCACAACTTTTTCTCTTAAATCTAAGTTGTCCTTTTGAAAACCCTTCAAAGATTCACTCAATTTAATGCATGTAATACAGTTTAAAGGTTCATCAGGTTCATTGTGTACCTCATTAGTAATGTGAGCCATGAGACACTGTTGATACTTTTCAGCTTGCGCACTCCAATCTGTATTTGTACGCTCAAAAACAACCAAAGCATTAGCCGTTGCTAATTTCACTTCCTCCTTTTCTTGAGTTTGTAGAGCATCAGGCTTTGTAAAACCCGATGGAGGGACTTTGGGTTTCTCGCATTCCATTGTGAAATGTCCCAAATTTTAACAATTGTAGCACTGTACCTTGCTCTTGTCGAAACCAAAGCTAGATTTACCATTTCCTTCCAAACTCTTGCGTCGAGTCCTTTGCAAGAACTTTTGCACTCTTCTTGCGATCATGGCTATATTCCAGTTCAAATCCATTTGCTCAAGATCATCATCATCCAATTGAGCGTAGTCTTCTTTCGCAAGTTCCAATGTGGTGTTTGGTTGAGAAACCAAATCCTTGTAAAATCTTAGAAAAGCTGTATAGATGGCAGCTTGTTCTTCCATAGCTAGAGAAATCTTAACTTGTTGTTGTGAACCTTGAGAAGGTCCAGAAGTATAGTGTGACACCCCTCAATTTTCGATATAATTACGAACAGTAATTACATGCAATTCAGGCTAATTCCCTGACTATAGTGAATGCACAACACCTTTTTAAAGGTAATTCTAGCAAAGCTCAACTAATTAATACGTGTAGTATTACACAGTATGTACAAAAACATTTGGAACAGACGCGACAAAATATACGACTGTTGGTGAAGGAAATTTATTAAATAATATTAAATTATTTAATAACGTTATTATTCATTAAATATTATGTTGATAATATTTACAAAGTATTTCGTACTGTGCAAAACGAACGGTACACAACGAAACAACGCAAAACTATCCGTCAAACTGAAATAAAACAAAGTTATATTTTTATAACTCAACCAAAGTATTTTTATAAAATACTACAATTGAAAATATATTCGAGAATATATTTACGAAATTATCATTTGAAAATATTACCCCACTTAACGATCGGGTACGAGAACACGGAGCAAAAATACTACGAACGGGAGACGGACCGACCCATTATATAAATGAGCCGGCCCAAACCTAACTCCACTATTGGAGCTCGGTTCATCACTCACACACACACCCGAATGAATCTCTCCCTCGTCCTCTCTCAGTTCTTCATCAACAACAACAAACAATAACAACAACAATCATCAGGATCATCATCATCTTCAAGAATCATCATCATCACCATTGTTTTCATCACCATCACCACTCAATTCGTCACTTTTATACACGGTAAAAATCGTTCCACTTCACTTTGATTGTTTGTGTTTATTATACATAATATAGCGTATGTTAGTGTTATACCAACTGATTGTGTCCAAAACCGAGCCCAAAATGTCGAATTTTGTTGATAATCTGCATGATGAACAGAGCCTGAAACACACCCTGATCTGGCGGATCAAGCCATGATCCGGCGGATCAGACCGAAACCTGCATTTGAACATGATCCGGCCAAGATCCGGGCATGATCCGGCGGATCAAGGCCATGATCCGGCGGATCAACATACAATCAGCCCACCATATTTTGTACTTTTGTAGTACTCTCAGTTACGCTCGTCTGGGCTTTTGATTCACCTTAATACGAGTTCGTATGAGGGAGATCTGGCCAAAATGGTGCAGCCTCGCAAAATCAGTTTAACAACCAAGTTTTATTGTATATATATAAGCGACGAATATATTTATGAAAAACAAACTAAATTATATCTTTGGAATATAATTTTAACTCCGTCACCAACGGGCCGTACTTATTACAAATTTCAAACATAAACACTTATTGAATACTTTCAACAAGATTAAACCGAACAAATAATTGCATGGATGGTTTAGTTAAGCATCCACTTATATAACCTCGTGTATTTAGGACACTGGGAGGTTACTATTTGAATTCACGCGCGTTTAAGAACGCTAGCACCCAAAGGTGAGTTCACAGCCCCATTTTCTACTGTTTTCAATGCTTTATAAATATGGGGTGGAAAACATAGACAACTATTTTGCCGATTGCCATAACTTACGTGATTTTATTAATGTTTGAACTGTATACTTGCGAACTATTGATGATACCATTGTACTTTGTTGGACTTGAACTATATGAACTATTTGGAACTATGTGAACTTGTTGGAAACATGTGAACTAGTCAGAACTATAATTGAACTTGTAGAACTACGTGAACGTGTTAGAACTATGTGAATCATATTTAGAACGATGTGAACTTTATATAGAACCATAAGAACTATTGGACCCTACTTCTTGGGTATAGGAACTATTTATCCTTTCGAATTGGGATACGATATTAGAACCTTACTACTTGGGTATAGGATACTTCCTTCCTACTACTATGTATAAACTATATTTTAGGTAACGTCCTAACTGAACGAACTTGGAACTAATATACAAACTTTTCTATGAGCACTACGATACTTTGAACTCGAGAACAAACTATACTTAACTTTTATGGCAATAGCTACTTGTGAACGTTTTTGACTAAACAACTGTACTTGCAAACATATAAAACTGTGAATTCACTCAACCATATGTTGCCTTTTTACTATGTTTTTCAGGTAACTAGCAGCACAAATAAGACTGCACGTATATGGAGTTAGGCGACCCGCGACTAATTAGGATGCCAAGTTTTGGGACACTTAAGATTTCTTTGTATAACTGATCTACATTAATTATACTTATGAAATCTTCCTTTGGAAATTATAAAATATTACATTACAATATTAATTTACGACTTCAATGAGTTGTAGTTCTTTTTGTTACAAACTAAATTCATAAATGGCATCTTAATTTACTGTTCAGCCATAATCATAAGCTCTAATCTGGTATGAGTGTCAAATGTTGACGTCAGCACCCCCGCCTAAACTGAAGCTTCCGTAAATCACGCGTTGACTGCGTTGACCAATTTTGGGGGTGTTACACATAAACTACAGGATGAGCACCAGTGGAATGAGATGGTGGATTAGTATCCGAAATGAAAGCCATTCCACCATACGCCTTTCCAGTATTGACTTTTCGTCCATAAAGTGTCGGATCTTGAACAAACTCACCCGACTTGCACTCCTTTTTCTTCAATTCCATTGTGTGTGCTTGAAGAACACCGATCAACTCATCCAAAGTCATTCTGGCTAGCTCTTGGTTTTCCTTTAAAAACTGTACTTTAACATCCCAAGCACTGGGCAACACATCTAAAAGCTTCTTATTCACCTCAATCGCAGGGAAATTATAACCTCCCTCAGTTAACTCACTAACCAACTGTAAGTACCTTTTAAATAGCCCGGATGCAGTTTCATTTGGGAGAATGTCAAACAAGTCGTATTGTTTCTTGATCAATTCCAGTTTGGCCTCCTTATACTTTTCATTACCTCCACATCGTGTTTCAATGGCCTTCCACAAATCGTAGGTGATATCATGAGTTTTTAAGAGTCGTAAAACATCCTTAGTTATGCACATACAAATAGCAGAATGAGCCTTCCTTTCTATGTCATACTCCTTTCTTTCCTCAGGTGTCATAGCCTTATATGTCTTAGCCGGAGGAATACCACGATAATTTCCTTCAGCAACCGGAGCCACATATCTTTCATTAAGTGGACCCCAAAGCTCTGGACAATGAAAATCTACATATTATTCAAATCTATCACGCCAATATGCATAATCCATATCCGCGGTGAACAAAGGAGGTTTACTACTAGAACCAACATCATTATTTTGTTTGATCATTTCTCTAATTCCCCTAATATCCTCTTTATCAGTAGCCATTAAAGAGAACCTGAAAAATAACTTAAAACAAAACTAGAAAGCCGATTAGTAACTAAGGCGTCACTTAGTAAGTGACGCACAGAAGTGTCGCAAAGACTAGCGACACTCAGTAAGTGACGCTAGTAAGTGGCGTATGATGACACTAAAGGTTAGTGTCGGTCAATCAAAGAAGTGACGCACCCAAGTGTCGGACTTGAGTGACGCAGTATTGTAACAGGCGTCACTAGTAGAAAGTGACGCGTGACCCACAAGTGACGTTCGTAAGTGACGCACGTGAGTGTCGGTATGCAATAACAGACGACACTAGAGACAAGTGTCGTGTAACACACAAGTGACGTTTAGAAGTGACGCACTTGAGTGTCGAAAAAAACCTAATTGGAACTTACAGAGTGTCGCCCGAAGTGTCGCTCGAAGTGTCGCTCTAAGTGACGCGGCGAGTGACGCAAAAACGGCTATAAATCCCAAAAACCCTAAAAATTGAATTTTCGTAAACCTAGCAAAAATTCTTCGATCCCTATCAAACGAAACCTGTAAATCTTGATTCAAAACGTTTGATTAGCACCCAATTAATCCAAATAACTTGATTATTCTTGATTTTCTTCACGAAGCAAACCGAAAACAAACCAATACGTGATCAATATGTCAATCAAACCACCTATGGGCTTTAATACCAGTTGTGAGTGCCCCTTGTTGTGGATCTAAGTGATTGATAACATTGATTGTAAGGCGGAAACAAACAATCACACAAGTAATATGTAAACACAAACCGAAATCGAATAAACAAATCAAAATCAATTTTGTATTGATAATCGTAACCTATTAGCTTGTTTACAGACTTGCTATTTCGACAAATGGTGCTAGGGTTTCGTCAACCCTAGCCTGAAACCCGTAGGTTTGTATTTATACTAAACAGAATTCGGCAGACATGCGTCACTTGGCTAGTGTCGCATGTGGCCGCCTTCATGCGTCACTTACCTAAGTGTCGCTATGCGTCACTAAGGCAAGTGTCGCCTACTACTAAAGTTAAGTGTCGCTAAGTACAAAAATGACTTTTCTATTATGCATAACTAACGACACTTACAACTCGATAGATCAACTGACAGACACACTAAATGTACCAACATTTAGTTTCAATTTCTGTTTAATGATGTAATTTCGATACTGTTTGAAGATGATGGATTGAGTTTTGGCAAAAACCCTAAAAGGGTTATGATAGTGAAAGAGTAGTAGGGAAGAAGTGAAGCAGGGGAATTAAATTGTGTTGAATTAACATATGGAATAAATTAAAGAGTTTATTGCATGAATGGTTCATATGGTTTACAAACATTCTCACTGTTAGTTTTTATACTTTGTTTGTTGCATATAAAGTCGAAAAACTCAAAAGTAGTTGCACGTTTAGTCCCTCATTTACCTAAATGACTAAAATACACTCCTATGACAGAACAAAATAGATTGTATCACCAAAGGTAGTTTAATCATTTTAGGTGGAGGAGGGACTAAGTGTGCAAAAACTTTTAAGTTTTTGAACTATCAATGCAACAAATAAAGTACAGGGACTAACGGTGAGAATGTGTATGAACCACAAGGACCATTCGTGCAATTTACTCATAAATAAATTAAGGGTATTTTTGTCAATTTACATGGACTCATATGAACAGGGGATCGGCAATTTGATCAAGGGATGAAATCCGCATAATACCCGACCCTAGGACAGCCTCCATAATATAGGGACAACCACTGAGTGGGAACGTAATTTACTCTTAGCAAATTTATAAAATCTAGAGGATCAAATTCATTTGCCCATGTTTATGTTTTCGCATTTGATATTTGATACTTGTTATACATTGCTGATGTTTTCTAATAGATGTTGGAATAGACATTTTCTGCTGTTCAAACTGGCCATTCAACACATGAACGAACATATTTTTGTTAACACAGACTGGAGGGAGATAGACTACCTGCAGAACATGTGAGCCGATTAGATTGCTTTCGATTATGTCTATACTCTAGTTAATGAAAGACGTTATTGAAATTACAATGGCTACATACATTTGTATGTACATATAAAAGTCCAAAAACAATTATACAAATGTAGTGAAATGGGAAAGCACTAATTAAGCTCTGTTGGAACCGAAAGATTTAAATAGACTACAACACTAAAATGGAGGGGATAGAAGGCAAACATGTTTGCCTGTTTGGATTAGATGATTAGTGAAGGCACGCCAAATAACTGTTACTTGCTTATTACAGGTGAGGCTCCTCTTCTGTCAAACATTGTCGTTTTCACCGTGTGAAATTCCCAATATGGGCTTTCAGGCAAGATCCTGATCTATGCTTCTCTGGGAGTGTTTTCCACCACTCCACAAACGTAGATCGTTCCAAAAAGATATCCTTTCCAAGAGCGTCTTTTTGAATCCACTCACTTACTTCTTTCTCAAGACCAACAATTTGCTCCTTCATAGTTTCAAACGGTTTCCTCCTCATTTCCTCTACTTTCGCCCAAAAAATGGTCTCGGAACTCGACCCTTCGTTCAACTTCTGAGCATGCTCATGCCATCTTTGAGTGTACTTGTATCGTTTTGGTCTACCACCATCTCTCAAATAGGTCCCAGTGTCTTCATCCTTGGAGTGTCTATAGTAATTAGCTATATCAAGTGGCTCTACTAGTTTCCTGAATTTGGTCCCTAACTCTATCCATTCTTCACGGCTCTCAAACCCATCTGGGAGTTCATATCGTTTCAACATTTCCACAATCTCGTCCCATATACCTGCTAGTTCTAGCCTCTTTACATTTGCATTGAAGTCATCGTTGCCCTTTTGAATCTTGAAAGCGTCATAATAACCAATCTTGCGATCTGCGCACACCTTTTGGTAGTCAGCTATCATATCTTGTGTTTTTATGATGTTCTGTTTCTTCAAGTCAATCATCTTTTGGTTTTGTAGCTTTTGCTTTTCAAATGCTTGTGCAGCTCGAAGACATAGCCTGGCCCTTGTGCTCTGCAAATGATAGCTACCAAGTCTAAGCTATTGCATCAAATAGATTTGGCAAGAAGGGAAGATGAGATGGGTTGGGTAACGGGTCAAACCAGGTTCTCATTGAAATGGGTCATTTTTGGTGTGGGTCAAAATGGGTTGGGTCAGGTTAGGTTGACCTGCGAATAGTTTTCATTGTATTGATTTTTACTTGCAGCTAGTTAATGCATTAATTATGACCACAATATATTAATACTTTAATAGAACAATAATCTAATTTTTTGGATAAAAACGATTTAGGAGGTATGTTATGACTTTGGGAGACTTTGAATGTGTTTGACCCATTTCTCTTTTTAACTAAATATTTTGATTTGAGATAAAACACAACCCAATAGCCCAATCATAAGTAAAGGTCAAATTCCACTGCTAATGACCATAATTTTTTATTTTTATGGTATAAATTCTTCTTGTTACTAATACTCACCAAACCGAGGTCCTTCAAAGCCGTGTTAATGGAGGCCATGTCACCAGAAATGTTGCCGTTAGAGGACAATGGAATCTCCATATCATCATCCAGATATACAATATCTTGCATCTCTAATAAACTCTCAGCTAATTCACTATTGTAATCCATATACAAGCTTCTGCTTGCAGCATCTCTAACTTCTGCTGCATCTCCAGGCTGACTGCAATAAAACAACATCTGAAGAACCGCATTCGGATTCTCAACAGAAACCATTTTCCCATTACCGGTACAAAAGATGTATGTTCCTGAAGGTCTGTAAGGACTAAGTTCAACGAAGTTCGATACGATCTCCAGTAATGAATTAGTACTTCCCATGAGATTACAAGCAGAATGGCTAACAACAGATGCTGCATTCTTCAAAACTTTCTTGAAAAAGCTTGAAGCTTCTTGGGATATTGGAACTGATGGGTTCTGGAAGTTTCTTGATTTGGGATTGAAGAAATCAAGAATTTTTCCAAATTCGGTTCCGAGGGAGGAAAGGGGGGCTAGAGTTATTCGAGGGACAATGTCGTACCTTCCAACAAAATGGAGAAAGAAACGTGCCCAGTTCTGTCGATTTAACGCATGTGTGAATATACGGTTGCCTACTAGAGGGGACCCGAAAGTCACACATTTACATGGGAACCGGTTACTGGATCTTGTGTATTTTTCTAGGTACCAAATGGATGCAAGGACAGCCACCGGGCCACCTGAAGAATGACCCGTGAAGATGATCGGTTTTTCTTTTTTGATTGCTCTTTCCACCTGTTGCTCATAAGGTAATAAAAATGGATTATCAATTGGCAGTGGTAAGTGGACCAGTTGGGTAATGGGTCAAAACGGGTTGGGTTGGGTCGGGTTGATCAGTAGATGCTTTCTTTTATTAATTGTAGATTTCTAGTTGTCTTTGTTTATTTTATACATTTAGAGGTAATGAGTTGAATATTTTCTAGTATAAACTAATGCGCTAATTATGATTAGAAAAGAAACAGTATATTATAATAATTGTTTTAACTATTTCGATAAAACCATTTAGACGGCTGTAACTCTGTAAGGATTACCATTTTTTTTATTGGTCTACTTCACCCGTTTATCGACCCCTTCATTAGTCTCAACTTTCAGAAGGAAAGTTGAAGACTTTCTTGAATAAAATTAACCAAATGAGATTAATCAAGAAAGTAATGATTTTTACCTCACTCTGGAAAGATGGTATCTTCAGAACAGATTGGAATCTACGAAAAAATCCTTGATTGATCGTTGCAAGTTCGTTATTTCCAACGCTTTTTAGCGAAGGAAACAATGAAACATCAATCTCTGCTTCTCCAAAAGGCTCATGGCTGTAAAAATCTTGATTAGACCATGATCCACCAAAGGCAAAAACAACTTCTTCAGTGCCAGATTCTTTTGTATACCCAATACTAGACTTGTGTGATTTCACTGCTATAGAACAAGCTTTTATGATCACTTCTTCACTAATTCCTAATCTCTCCCCAACCCTTTCTCCCATCATATTATCTATAATCTATGTGTGTGTTTGCTAGAAGAGAGCTGGAGAGAAGACTTTTGATGGATGAAGTCTTTTAAGAGATGTTGTAAGGGCATTTATGTAATTTAACAAGTCAAGGAGTAGACTTGTATCTTAAAAGATATTAGCAACTTGAGTGTGTTAGGCCAATGGGAATATGATAATGATCACCAGAATACATATACTATACTCCTTTGAGAAGTTTGCCCGGGGTATCTTTGCCACTTGACCATGTTATTATCTTTACAAGTCTATTGGTTTGTAGTGTCAGGGAAACGGTTTATGGTTTCAGGGAAACTTTTTGTACTGGTTTCTGTCTACTCCTGATAATAATCAAACTTTTAACTTTTGATTTAGGAGAAATCATTTATACCGATAAATCAAGGTATATAAATCCATTCAAGAAAGAATATCCAACTGCTAGATGTCAATGTCAATTAATCTAATGAAACATTTGAGATTTAGCTTATATCGGTGGGTGTAGTCAAACAATAAATCATAGATAAAAGCATGTTCATAATCGAGTAATATATAAACAAACAAACCAATGTTAATAACATATGCAATTAATCTTCTCAGTTCAAACGGTTGAAGGTGGTTGAATCGGACTCAAGATGTCTAAAAGTCCGTCTCCTATGCTCTCAATTCGGCTGGAAAAAAAAAGTAACCTAATAAAGGTGTTTAAAATTCGTTTTAATACAGCTCCTAGCCGACCTCATCTTGAGACGCGACTAACTAGGATCGTGAAGCAATATTAGCATAATCGCAACTCTATTTAAATATGGGATCACACCTCTATTTGTCTTGATCGCGCCTCTGTTTTTCTTGATTGCAACGCGATTTGGGTCATATTAGAACTCTGATTAGTCATTTAAGCTTCAAAAACATCCATTTCCTTTGCAAGCCTTCTAAAGGAACTTGATTCAACAATTTAATCTATTAAGTACTGAAAGTTCACAAATTTAATTAAATAGGTAACAAATAGGAACCGATATTTCTACGTAAATTATGTATAAATTGAGCAATATAGAGCTTTTTAGTGAAAGACGAAGAAAGATGGGAAGTAGTGAGCCCTTTTATTTACTTTTTGTTTCTTGTTAATATTTTGGGTATATAATAAATGTAATATTGGTAAATGAATGACTCAAAAGTTTAATTTTTCAGTCTATCATTGACAGTGTTCGGTGTTTGTTCATTTTTATAAGGAAGTGCTTACGTGACCCTGAGCTGGTAGTTCAGTTCTTCACTCTTCCTTCCGCTAGGTATTCACAATGTTGTTTTATGAAGAGCTTTTTTAAACAAAATTGTGTAAGAGGTATTTTTATTAAAACAAAACAAAAAAATTTGACCTCTTTATGGTAAAAAGTTTCAAAGACTCAAGTTCTTTAGAATACATATTTTTAAGAAGAAATAATGTGAAAGGATTAATGTACTAAAGTCTATAGTTTATTTCTCAATCCTACTTTTTGATAAGGTATAAATTAATTTCAACCTAAAATTTTTTATCATTAAAGATGTAACGGTTTTTTAAAACCTATTAGAGCATACGGAGTGGAGCCATTCCCTTGCCATTTTTTTATCCAAAATGCTACTCCGTAATGGCGTTCTAAACAGCACAGTGTCCGACGTTAAATACGGTAAAAAAAAATCTTTCCTTTATCTTTTCCACACACATTAATTTAGAAAACAAAAAATAAACTTTGAGAATATCAAAGAATCAAATATCCTCAGCTTTTCAAGCATCACTCTGTAACACTTTGAATAGAATGTTAACACTCTTCTTATATGATTATTTTTAAAAAGCTTTTTGCAAAAATACTCATTGTGATACTCTAATGGAACTTAAAAGTTGTTCTTTGTTCATAACTTTCTCAACTAAGACCATTCGTAACAGGGGCAAAACGGGGCATGGTGGCCGGCGAGAACGTTCGGAGTGGGGCGTTCTCGGGCAGGCGTGGTGTAGGGAAGAACGGGCGATGAACGCACGTGCAGGTGGGCCCCACTCGCTTTCTCTTTTTCTTTGTCCATTTAATCAAAACAAAAAAAATTATTGTAACTAAATGCTAGTTTGTAAAAAAAAAATTAAAAAGTGACCATTTTGGCATTTGGGCCTCCAACAGTTGGAATTCTTTTTTAAATACTCCATACAGTTGGAAACTTTCTTACACTTTCATCATCGTCACTTTCCAAACTTTTTACAAACCAAAAACACTTTCATCACCAAAATGTCTTCTTCAAATTCAAACCCCAATCCCAATTTAAATCAAACCCCAAATCCGAAAAACATATCATACACCAACCTAATGTTACTCGGAACACCAAACACACCCGACTCAAGTAACTCTCCCCCGATTCGCAATTCACCGATGCCACAATACAGAATGTAACCACCATACAATCATCAACAACCATTCGATTATAACCAACAACAACAATACGGATCTTATCCAAATCCGTACTTCCATCAACAACCATTCTTACAACCTCAACAACAACAAACACAACAACCCGAACAACAAACCTCCCAACGATCCGGAAAACAACACCAAGTTTCTCAATCCCAAAAAAAAATCCATAAAAAGAAAAGTGACGGGGACAAGCAAACGTGCAACAAGCGGCTATGGTCGCCAAAAGAAGAAGCGTGGTTAGCAACTTTTTGGTGCGACGCGTCTGAAGACTCTGTCGTTGGCAACTCACAAAAAAGAGGAACTTTGTGGGGCACGGTGGAAGAGAAGTTTATGGCCAACAATCATGGTTGGATTCGCGCCGCCGACCAACTATCCTCCAAGTAGCGTACAATTAATAATACTTGCAAGGCCTTCAACGGAATTAATGAGTTGGTGTCCCGCACTTGGGGAAGCGGGCGAGACGCCCAAATGGTGTACAATCAAGCAGTTGTCGAATACTACGACACGTACGAAAAGACCTTCAATGTGAAGGAGTCTTGGTTGGCTGTGAGAGATCATCCAAAATGGAAAGCACCACCGACAGTTGGTGGAACCGGTTTATGCGACGAGGAACGATGAGGAAGATGATTTTTTTAATTATTCGGTTGATCTCTCAACCGACAACCACACTTCACTCCCGAACGAGCTAATTGGACCCCATCCGCTTCCATGGCCCATAGGTCGAAACCAAGCGCGGAAAAAGGCTAGAATTTCCGGTTCTTCCGACGCGGCAACATCATCACGAACATCCACCCGAACTCAAAGATAGATGAGATGATGAGAATATGGCCAATTGCAAGCAAGAAATGTTAGCCGCAAGGAAACAAGCCGTTAAGACGTTCACCTGTCAAAAAAATTTGAACCGCCATGCAAGGTGTTCAATTTCTTACACTCAACACCTCGAACATCACGGATCCGGAAGACCTTGTGGCAGTTAGGAGAATGAAGAAAACGATTCAGAAAGAGTTTCGGGAGTTCTACGAAGCCGAAGATGAAGACGACAAGGAATGAAGACTAGTTTAATTATTTGTTTAGTTGTATTTTTATATTTTTAGGATTAAATCGCAAACTTTTATTTATTGTATTTTTAATTTAAGTACTTTTTATTATTAGGATTGTAACGTGTTTAATTTGAGTACTTTTATTTTATTAAGTCTATTTATATAAGTATTGTATTTTATTAAAATTAATTATTTAATTAAATTTTATTTGTTTTGTTAAATAAATGAAAATTAAATTTAACTAGTGGGTTCTGGGGGGTAAAAATGGGCGTTCTGGTGTTACCATTACATATGCTGAAAATGGTGTTGTAGTGTTATGCTGACGTGGTGCCTGAAAAATGGACGTTCTGATGTTACGATTGCAAGTGGTCTAGCCGAACGAGCTTCACTTTTATAGCTTTTAAATTTAAACACGATTATAAAAGGGAAAAGTATCAAACTTTCAATTTGTAATCATGTTTCACGAATTTTACAAATGTCGCGTTATCATCGAATTTCCTTTTTATAAGTAACATATTTATTTAATCGATTAATATTCATCGATCAATTATAAAAAGTATTAAGTGAGGAGATAGAAATTAACAAAAACTCATTACCACTTTCAACTTTAAGATCTCCCATTATATTCAATATTTTTTTAAAATTGATCGAGGAATATTAATCAATTAAATAGATATGTTACTTATAAAAAATAAATTATGTGATAACTAGGGATGAGCAAAGAAACCGAAATACCGAAACCGAACCGGACCAGTACCGACCATTACAAATGGTATGGTATTCGGTTTTTGATTTTGGGCCAACAAAAAACCGGTACCAACCAATCGTTAACGGTTCGGTACCGGTTGGTACTAGAGGTGAAAAAAAAACCCGAACCCGGAACCGAACCCGATTTAAAAACCGGAACCGGAACCGATTTGGAACCGGTTTTTGAATACCCGGTTCGGGTTTTTTGAATACCCGGCGGGTACATACCCGGGTCGGGTTTTTAAACTTCGAAATCGGGTAGAACCCGGGTTCAAATAGGGTCGGGTCGGAAACCCGGTCAAAAACCCGGTCAAAACCCGGTCAAAAACCCGAAACCCGGTTAAATACCCGGTTGAAAACCCGAAAAAACCCGGTTCGGGTTGGGTCCAACCCGGTTTTTGACTTTCTTGACCAAAACCCGGTTCGGGTCGGGTCGGGTCGGGTGAAAACCCGGATCTTGTTCATGCCTAGTCGGTACCATGCACATCAAAATACTTAAACAGAATCGGAACCGCACCGCACCGATACCTAACCGATACCAACCGATACAAATGGTATGGTATTCGGTTTTTGATTTGGAAAGAAAAAAAACCAGTATCAACCAATCGATATCGATTCAATACCGGTATGGTACAAAGCTTACCCCTAATAATAATAATTCACGTTCCTAACCAAACTTGATTATAAATTGAAAGTTCACTATTATGTACGTGATTTCCTTTATTGCTAAAAACCTGTTTCATCTTATAGCGTATAGAAACTACACTAGCGTCGCTGTTTCTCATTTTCAATCGGAATCCATCACTTACAACTTATACATCTCGCTGCCGTTCGTCTCTGTGGCTGCTTTATGAATTCCCACCGAATGGTATATTGCAATACTTTAGTTTAGTTTGTTAATAATAGTATGATGTATCATATAAATGCATGGAACCTGTTTGATGAAATGCTTGACTCAAATCAAACTCTCGTTTTGACCTCTCGAAGATGTTTTATAGTTGTTTAAGCTCATTATATGTAATGTAGTCCCTGTACATTTTACCATACAATAATTTGTTGTTTTCCTGAGCTTTTGGTTGTTATTTACATGTTTCTGACCTAAAACAGTTTCTTAATGTTATCATTCTGGAATTTTAGATACTCGCAACCAATAATTAAGTATTTTACAAATGTAAATAGGGTAATGATGTGTGCTGCTATTCAGCTACAATTTGATGATTTCATATGATCCCACATGTATATTATTAAGACTAGCACGATGCCCGCGCAATGCAGCGGGTATTAATTCAACGTAGATATCTGCCGATTAAGGTTATAAGTTTTTCATTTGCGAATATTTGATAAAAACTATAGAAAAATACTTTATGTACAGATTATTAGTATAGATGAGGAAATAAGTAGCAGTAGAAAATAGATATAGTTGATGTATTGGGTTTGCACAACAAATATTTAGAACTATTTTGGAAAAAATAACGGTCTATTTGAAGTACTTTAGAGCAAAAAAATGATATATAGATTGAGACTTCTTGTAACTAGTTTTGTATTATTTAAATTGTAAAAATTGTAATTTGGTTACAGCTTACCAATTAAGAGGGTAATTCTGTCACTTTAATTTTTGTAAGAACTTGAAGACTCAGTACAAGAGACTCTTTATAAGTATTTATAGATTACGTGCAGTCCAAAGTGTAGCTGCACACAATTTGTTTGCAAGTGTGCAACTAACAATGTGGATCATTTCCCTGTAATATTAATTCTAGGATGATGATGATGATGACTTGTTCGTAATATAAAGCAAACGTCTAATGATTGATGAACCTAAACCAGGTCAGACGTTCAATAAGCCTCAGGGTGGTTTTAGCTACTTTACCAATGCTCCGAGAGAAATAAGGTGACTAATGGTGTTCTCGGTACACAGTGATCGGAAATGTTGTCGTTTCACTCGAGAAACAGCTCCTATCTTGTATGTTCTGTCAAATATGGATTGTCGTTCCATCAATTCACAACCAATACGCTGCACCAGGCAGAGGATGATGTGCAAGGCCTCTCCAACCTTATCCTAAATTCGGACCCACAAACCCTAACCAAAAATGTAGAGGCCAGCTCAGTCAGTTGGACACCGGACCTGGTGAACAAAATTCTAAAACGTCTATGGAACCATGGTCCTAAAGCCCTCCAATTCTTCAAGCTCCTCGAGCGTCATCCCACTTACACCCACTCTGCCACATCATTTGACCATGCCATTGACATTGCTGCCCGATTACGTGACTACAAGGCTGTCTGGACGCTTGTTGCCCGTATGCGAAAACAAAGAGTCGGTCCGAACCCTAAAACGTTCGCGATTATAACAGAACGCTATGTGTCAGCCGGAAAAGCTGACAAAGCTGTTAAAGTTTTCTTGTCAATGCATGAACATGGCTGCCAACAAGATTTGAATAGTTTTAATACGTTTCTTGATGTTCTATGCAAGTCTAGACGAGTTGAAATGGCTTATAACTTGTTTAAGGTTTTAAAGAGAAGATTTAGAGCTGATACGATTAGTTACAACATAATTGCAAATGGTTTTTGTTTGATTAAGCGAACGCCTAGAGCGTTGGAAGTGTTGAGGGAGATGGTGGAGACCGGTCATGAGCCAACTCTCAAGACTTACAATGTGATTCTTAACGGGTATTTCAAGGCGGGCCAGCTAAAAGAAGCTTGGCAGTTTTTTTTGGAGATGAAAAGGCGAAAATGTGTGATGGATGTTGTTACCTACACGACGGTGGTTCATGGCTTTGGGGTGGCAGGTGAGATTCAAAAGGCACGCCAGGTGTTCGATGAGATGATTGGAGCAGGGATACTTCCTTCTGTTGCTACTTACAACGCATTTATTCAAGTCCTGTGCAAAAAGGATAATGTTGAAAACGCTATTGTGGTGTTTGAGGAGATGTTAAAAAAGGGTTATACACCTAATTCAACAACTTACAATGTAGTGATAAGAGGGTTGTGTCATGTTGGAAATATGGATAAGGCAATGGAGTATTTGGATAGGATGAAACATGATGAATGTGAACCAAATGTGCAAACTTTTAATGTGATCATTAGGTATTATTGTGATGAAGGTGAAATAGAGAAGAGTTTGAAAGTTTTTGAGAGAATGAGTAGTGGTGAATGCTTGCCGAATTTGGATTCGTACAATGTTTTGATCAGTGGAATGTTTGGAAGGAAGAGATCAGATGATCTAATGGTGGCGGGGAAACTGTTGATAGAAATGGTGGATAGAGGATTTATCCCTCGAAAGTTTACCTTTAATCGAATCTTGAATGGACTCTTGCTTACTGGAAATCAAGATTTTGCCAAAGAGATACTCAGAGCACAAAGTAGATGTGGTCGTCTTCCTCGTCATTTCAGATTATAGTGCAAGTTTTTCTCACTATGATTCTTATTATATGATGAAGAAACCGGCACCATTCAATAGCAGAACAGTTGGCTCCAAACTTCAATTAATGTAACAATCAGATCAGGCTTAATGGCAACACGAAGTTCCAACTGGTTCAGCATTTAGGTAAATACAAAAACTTTGTTGTCAAACAAGTGCTCATGATATTGCTTCCTGTAGGTTTTATAATGCCTGGTCTGGTGTTTTTGTGTTACATATGTAGTGCAGGTTTCCCTGAAGTACAGCATGGTTTGGAAGATGGTAATGTACAGTTTATATGGATGTTACCAATCTATATAGGTTTACGAGGACAAGAGATGTGAACGTATCTTCCAGTTATTTAGCATCATAAATTTATAATAGTAGTTTATATACTATGACCAATTAAGGACTGGAACCGAGGACTTGCTGTAACTAGTAAAGGGGACTTCTTGGCGAGGGTGATACCAAATTTCTCACTCATGTCCAAGTCCTCGTGTTTGAGTCCTTTTGGCAATGGCAAATTAAACTTGTATAATATTTGCTATTGCAAGTTCCATAACAGCTACAGCAAATTGAATACCAGGACATGCTCTTCGACCAGCACCAAAAGAAAGCCACCCAAAGATAACGCCTTTGTAGCTGATGGAACTTTCCAAGAACCTCTCTGGTCTAAACTCTTCTGATTCTTCCCATAAAGTAGGATCTCTTCCTATTGCCCAAGCATTGATTATAACATGTGTGCCTGCTGGAATATCATAGCGCATTAGTTTGACATCTCGTGTTGAGATTCGCGGTGCAAGAAGTGGAGCTGGCATATGCAGTCGCATGCTCTCTTTTATAACGGCTTTAAGATACTGCATTTTCTCCAAATCTTCTCGATAACCAGGGATCTTCCTTGTACTGTTTCTGTTACTTCCTGTTGTAACTTTTTCATTTTTCTTGGCTCTTATAAGCTCGCTCATTACCCACTCTCTACTTCTTGATGTGGTATCATTTCCAGCAATAAAGACATCCTACAATGATTAAATTCGTTAATGGTTTTGATTGTATCATTCTTTGAATCTAGATAACAAGCAAGAAAGACACTGTACTTTATTTTTTAAATAAATCGTAGCTCTATATATATGTAAATTAAAGAACAGGAAAACTCATACCAGGAGTACTGGAGTACTGCTTTGAGTACAGCTTTATTGTCAATGGTAAAGTCCATTGTTCATCTTTATGGATATTTAGTAAGACATCAATGAAGTTTTGGTCTTCTGTAATTCTAGAATGCTCATTCCCTTTTGGTACATGTTCATCAATAACACCTTCAAGAAACTCATCGAATTCTTTAGTAGCTTTTCTAGCTTTTCCTACTAAACCAGTGACCTGATCGACCCATGACAACCATGGAACGTAACTCCCAACACTAAAAACAGTAAGCATATGAATGTAATTTGTCAATAAATTATTTTTTGTCTGCGAAACAAGCAATTTACTAATATCAACACAAGACTCGCAACTGTCCCCAAGCGCACAAATCATATGACCTATCTCTTTTTTTCTCACACTTTGGAATGACTTCACTTGTACATTACTTAAAAGATGCATTACCATAATGCTCTTCAACTGCCTCCAGCGTTCACAGGAGAAAATGCAATGTCTCTACCACCATAAAATAATATGCTCGGGATGTGTAAATTGGGTCGACTACAAAATACGTGAGTCTTGTGTTTTCATAATTTCTTGTGTGGCTTCAGCAGAGGAGGCTATAAGCATGGCTACATGCACTACCAAAATGAAGAAGCTTGAGTTGGCCATATTTCGGGGACAAGGCTTGCAGGGAGCGATGAGGGTTCGAGCCTAGTTGGTGGAGGTTACTGATAATTGGAAATCTTTGCGGAGAGGGTGGTAAGTTTGTATTCGTCCTTGAATGAAATGAAATCCACTTGATAGAAGTTTAAATCATCAACATGATGGACAAGAACAAAATGGTATCCATAATGTTTATATTGTTTGCTAAAATTATTCTTTCCTTTTTTCTAGCTTCAGTTCTCTAGTCTCACGTTATGGGTTATTTATTAATCAAGAGTGAAGTACAAATGAGAATGGAAAATTTAGTAACAATGGAGGAATCATGCTACGTGTCATAAAACCTATTTTCCCCTACATTTTTCAAAATCAAATATCTCACAAATGGTAAGTTAAAAAAATATAAAATTTGCACCATAAATATCTGCATTTTTTTCTCTTCGATTTTCCATCTCACAAGGTATATTTTCGACGAGTTTTTTGGGGGTTTTCCAAAATTAGTAACGTATATGTTACTAGTTGGTATCACATGTGTTACTCGTTGTTATCACATGTGTTAGTTGTTTTCAAAACCCACCGAAAAACGGAAAAAAACAATCATCGAAAGTAAATCTCTAATCGAAGAGAATAAAACGCTGATTTTTATGATGTAATTTTTGTGAACATATTAATTTAATTCCATATATAGCTCTTTTAACCGTTTGAATATCTAAGTTTGACTTTAAAAGGAGCACTGATTGTTAATTTGCATATGTAAGAAATTATTTCATAAACTATATGAGTATTTTTGTTATGCCATAACGCGCGGGTTAAAACCTGCTTGTTATAGACATTACAGTGAAAAATTTCGATAACACAAGTAGGCAAGTAGCCATCAAGTTAGAACCGCATTGGTTGCGGGCCTGTCTAGTTTTTATATCTAGCCCATCTTAAGTATACATGATCAAACTTGATGGGCTATGCATGTTCTCATTGTTCATTATTAGATTTAATATCAAAAAATCGAATAACCAAAACTACGTAGGTGGTCAAAATATATATGCGGGTGACGATTAATCAGTAACTTTCTTTTATCAGTGTAACCCATTTTTGCTATATATTGTTTAACGTACCCCCCAAACTTTATTTACCATTTCTAATGATATTATTTTTATTTATAATTCTAATGTAAAAGTTCAAAAACTGCTTATTTCAGAAACAACTATTTATAATTAGTTGATTATGTATGTGTTAAATGTTTGACTATTTTTACACGACATTTGTATTGTCTATAATAACTTCTAAACGTTTTATTGGCATATTGTTCAATCGGGAGACTTTTATTACATGTAATAAGAACAATTTTTACTATATAAGTTTGAGCAACTAAAACATGGTATCTCACAACTTACTAGAATCCTCTGCCTATCGAAGTAGGGACCAAATCGCGAGAGAATCTATAATATCAGATACCATAGTACGAAGTATATAATGTTATATACATTGTGGGATTAGAGGGATAAATGCATTTTCACTTTTCTAGAGAACGAATGGGCATAATTTAAGCCGTTAATTTCAGTAATCAAATGGTGAGATTGTGTGTCATTCGTTCCTCTCTAAAATGTAGTTACCCTTCCGAATTTAACCCCTATATATGTAGTATCGCATGTGGACATGTGGTATATGAAATCTATATTATTACTTTAATTTTAGATTATTGTATAAAATCTGGCATATGGTGATTGTTAGCATATTAGTTTAGGCTTATATTTTATTTAGTTTAGGCCCGTTAATTACTTTTAGGGTTTTGTTACTTTATTATTTAAACACACTTTATATTCGATTTTTGTTAAGCCTTTTGTAATCGCATTTGATGTGTTTAATAAAGTCATTGTTAATTTCTACATGGTATCAGAGCTTTAGGTATACGATCTCGTGAGTTAGTCATCCTCCGGGCGTCGACTAAATGTTGACGACCCAGAGGGATCCCGTTTCTGTTTGATCTAGTTTGTTTTCTTCGTTGTTTTGTTTTTTGTTTCGTCATAAACTGCACAGTTGGGTGAGAATCGATATCAACAACTCGTTAACCGTTGGATCGTCTCGTATTGTAGCTTCTAGACATACAGATTTAGGTTTTGACCGTTCGGATTTGTAATCGGAGATTCGAGTAATTGCCAGAAATCTGTCAAAGTTGCTGCAGTTTCCGTTTGTCACTTTCTGCGCAGCTTTAGAAGAATTGGTGTACCGAATTTGTTAGCGATTGGATTGTTATGATTTTTGGACTGTAGGTTTATAACACATAGTTACAAGATTTGACCATTCAGATTTTTCGATTGGAGGTAGCGTTTGGGAGATATTCATTGTCAAAGTTGCTGATTTGATGATGATCGGTTTCCTTTGGTTCGGTTTTATACGTTCTTGTTTGGCAAGGTTTCTCATGGATTAGTTAGTGTCAATCCCTAATCACTATTATGTTAGTGATTGTGAATCGTCAACAGTGAGTTAATTGTAGAAGAGGGGGGTTGAATACAATTA
This sequence comes from Pseudognaphalium luteoalbum, assembly GCA_963422505.1. NCBI lineage: Eukaryota > Viridiplantae > Streptophyta > Magnoliopsida > Asterales > Asteraceae > Pseudognaphalium > Pseudognaphalium luteoalbum. The sequence continues at coordinate 88,434,370 of OY730196.1, read as the reverse complement.
AAAACTTTTCTTTTCTGTGTGATAGTGTTATCTTTGTTTAGTAAGTTTTTAACCGTATTAAAGTAACAACAATATGAACACAAGTATGAATATAAGATAAACAGTTCAGTTGCTGATACGAATGTAGCTGAAAGATAAATTCTTTTATTGATAAAATTTATCTCTTGTTGATTGCGGAATAGATTAGCCAAAGCTAATCTAAATCAAACAATACAGCTATTACAAAGGAGATGAGCAGTAGTGGACAAACACGCTAACTGCTCACTCGCTGAGGTAAGCTAGTAGTGGACAAACACGCTACTAGTTTACTCACTAGTGCTACTTGTATTTTAGACAAACTAGTCATTGACAAACAAGTGACAATACAAGTAATCGACACAAAATGAAGTACAACATACTACGCTATTTATAGACGCTGAAATCCTTGATTTCCGGATCTGATGGACACGTGTCGCTGCTTGATTGGAGAGGTAGTTGAGATGTGATATATCATGGCACGACATTCTGTCTTGAGAAATATCACCTTGTACCATAGACCAATCAAAAGCTTCCACGTTACTCTTTTCAAGTTTCGAGGAACACGTGCTTCGCCGTAATAACGCCGAATGTTGACTTCTTATTTAATGCGGCATTTAATGCTGCAGTCACTGATAGATATATCAATTCTCCTCATTCTCGATGCGAGCTAACATGCTCTAAAGAATGACTTGAACAGCTAATCTTCAGCGACTTCTTTTATTCAGCAGAAGAGAGAACTCAAGAAGACTTGGAGACTCTCGCTGATAGATGAGTATTAGCGACACACATAGTTGAGTCTTTGATCTTTATAAATTCTTCCTCTACTGGTCTAAGATACAATCAGCAACAAGAAAACCTTCAGCAACACTATCTTCAACTTGGATCATACTTCTTGTACAGAGAGTAATGCTCTCGCTGACAATGATCAGCGACACACAGAGTTGAGCATAATTCTCCTTCAGTAACTTAGAGAGAGAGAGGGGGAAGATCAGCGAACATAAACCTCAGCAACAGGAGCTTGACTTGAATCATTTCTTCTTAGAGAGATCTTCATTAAGTGGATCAGAGACTTGTGAATATAAGGCACAATCAGTGACTTCGATTATCAGCGACTAATGACTTCAATAATCTGTTTGTAGACATTGTCTTAGTCTCCCTCTTAATCTTTGAGATCAGTGACCATCTTGAGTTTGACGACCAGTGACTCAACAATCTCCCCCTAAATGGTTTAAGTCAATGCTCCCTTAGACAAACTAGTTGCAGGAAAAATTTAGGCTCAATAATCTTCCTTACTCTGTTGATAAGTTGATTGCTCAGAGACTTGTCCTTGTAAATTTTTGTAGTTGAAAAGATTTGAGTCTCTGATAGTAGGTAGGTTGCCCAGTGACTTGTACTTGTAGATTTTCTTGTGCAAAGCCTCATTTATATCATAGAATAAATATTTACAGAAGCTAACTATTACAAAATATCTAAGTTATTTTATCTCTCCACATCTCCTCCTCTTTCACTATGCCAAGCTCAGCTTCAAGTTCATATTTGTCTTTCGAGGGCAGGTATCTGAATTTTCTGACTAAGGCTTCATCGAGAATAGCTTTTCTGATCTTTGAATCTGTTGGAAGCATGCTAGCTGACCTGATTAGGTGTATGAGTTGTTCTTGATCAACCTTCTCAAGTTCAGCTTCTCTCTGAAACCTAAGGGCACCATTTAGATCCCTGTATACCAGACCCTTCTCCCTTTCAGTGACTTCATGACCTTCAAGCTTTGGCACACCAGCAGGGATAGATAGATTTAGCCTTGAAGTGTTGGGGATTCGATAGATGCTGCTGGTACCTGACCTATACCTTGGGCTTGGTGGCTGAACAATCTCCTCACCATATATGACAGTATCTTCTGGTCTAAGGAGCTGCAGCGACACCATTTTCTGATAGAGCCTATCAATCTCCTTCATGACATCAACCTTAGTTGCACTTATAGAGTGGCTGATAGCAAGCCTTATCTCATTCCATTCTTCTCTGTGCAGCTTGCATACTTGATCAAGTAGCATTGATTGAGTCTCTGAACCTCTTTGTATAAGTAGCTGAGGTTGAGATTGGTTCCTTGACTTTTTCAGTTTAACTTTGGTAATAGGTGCAGGGTTTGATCTCCCTGTCATTCGAGCAACAAATCTCTTTCTGTCTATTTCATCCCATTTCCTATCCACTGCTGTTCTAACAGCTCCCCCTTTCTTTTTAGAGCTCTTGCTAGCTGACGTTTTCAGTTTTTGTTGCTCTAGCTCACTCTCTTCTATCTCAGCAAGTACCCTGGCAATTGCAGCATCAGACTCTTCTTGATCTTTCTTTTGTTTAAGAAGTCTGGCCCTTTCATTGGCATCTTTAGAGCTCAATTCCAGTAGGTATGCTCTGTCAGCATCTGATTGCTCTTTCAGCAACCTTTTCCTTTCTTGTTCCTCTCTTAACTCAGCCTGAAAGGTTATTTGCATTATCATCTCATGCTCCCTGTCCTGTCTTGCCTTTATCTTTCTGGCAACTCTCTGTTCTTTAGTTTCATCAGGACAAGGGGTATCTGAGACTGAGTCAGAGGAAAGGCATGCTGTAGGGGAGGTATCTGAGGTGGTAGTGTTGGAAGGAGTTGCTGTGGAGATTGGTGTTATTGTTGCTGGGGTAGGTGTGGTTATTTGGGTTGTTTGAGTTGTTGTAGTTGTAGTTGCTGTAGGTGAGGGCAGGTTTAGGGTTGCTGGTGGAGATGAAGGTACAGCTGCCTCAGATATGACAATGTGTAATTAAGGGTTACTGACCTGTTGTTTCTTTGATGGAGGAGTAGATGCAGGAGAGGTGTCACTGGTCCTTTTTCTCTTGATAACAGAAGATATGGGTTGCTGATCCTCCATATTTATATCATCTTCATCATCTGAACCCTAACCATTTCCATGACCACCTCCCTGGCCATCATCATTGTTATCATCATCATCATTATCATCAGCATCATGCATGATGGTATCATCCTCCTCATCATCAGATGCATCAGCTACCACTTCCCTATTCATCCATTCCCAGCGAGCCAATTCGTAGCTCACTGAGGTACCCTCAATCCTAGCAGTATCATCCACTGCCCATTGTTGCATCAGCCCGTTGTAGTTCCTGAGCTCTTCAGCACTGAACTCAGGAAAGCTCTCAGTGATATCCACCATATCAGTGGCTATCTCCATATCTACCCAATGCAGTTCAGCAACTGCAAGGGCCTCCAATTCAGGTTGCTCAGCGATAGGACGAAGTGCATAAGTAGTGAGCACAATGTCCCTGTGAGCCTTGTTTGATAGCGGATCAGTCATCTTACGGGGCATCTCAGGATCAGAGACAAAGTCCTCTTCTTCACTCTCCCCCTGACTGGTTCGCTCAAACTGATCAACTGCCCTAAGTATCTGATCAGTGAAATCTGCGTTTTCCTCTCGCAGGGCAGCGACCTCAGCTCTTGTCTTTGTGAGCTGTGAGACAACCTGTGGAAGTACCTTAATAACTTTGTCAGTATTATACAGGTAGTTAGATACAGAAATGGCTAAGTCATTTTGGTTGGTGGTGAGCTGGGCAATGGCAGCAGCATGATTAGTGAAGTTGTTGGTGGAGGAGGAGGCTAGCTCAGTGACTGCATGGTTTATTGCAGCACTAGCATCAGCTACTGTTTGTACCCTCTCACTGACAGATGTGCTCCATGGTTCAATGGAGTTGTATACATCAGTGAGACCAGCAACAGCTTTCTGAAGGACAGAGACATTGCCAATAAGTGCCTCACGGCCTTCAGTGAGCATCTTAATTTGGGTTTGGGATTGGGCAATGTACTCCATCAGTAGCTGATCTGATGTGGAGTGAGTGGAGGTGTTTGGGTGAGTAGTTTGGGTAACAATAATGGGGGTAGGTGTAGATTGGGCTACCTGATCAGGGGGTGTGGTCTGATCAGCAGTGACTTGGATGTTATCACTGGAGAAGGAGGTGGGGGTGAGCTCTCTGATGGGAGAGTTGGATGTGGGAGGAGGAATGGGTTGGGTGTCCTCAGAGGTGTCCATTGGCATGATTTCCTCATCATCAGCTTGTGATTTAGCTGGTGGTTCATTGGAAATAGAGGTAGAGACCTGTATCTCACCATGGGTCAGTGGTGAGATATTGACAGTCGGTGCAGTGATAGATGAGAGATGGCCCGGGTCTGTAGCCAGTGGTGTGACATCAGCTATGAGTGTGTTATCACCCACTGATGTCACTTGCCCTTTTAGTGAAATGTCACAAAAGCCCTTTTGTGAGGATGACAAGTGGCTGGGTTGACTCAATCTGAGGGTGTGGGGTACACCCGAATCACTGCTAACAGTGGTTTGATCCACTGCAGCTGTCTGTAGTTGTCCCTTTGTAGAGTCACTGGACTTTCGGGAGTCCAGTGAAGCAGGTAAAGTTGAGGGTTCAGCAGTGGTGCCCTCAGCAACTGAACGTACAGTCACTGATTCACCACTGGCATCCGTAGATGTCTTCTTTTTACTATGTCCCTGATCCTTTAATGTCAGGGACCCTAATTTGGATTTTTTCTTGGGAGCAGTTGGTGGTTTCTTGACTGGTGGTTGACCAACAGTAGTCACTGGGGGTGTGGTCAGTGACGTGGTCGATGGGGGGGGCAGCAACTGACATATGTACAGAAGTTACAGGCTGGGGTGCAAGGATCCCCGGGTGTTTCATGAAAGTAGGTAAAACCACAGTCGCTGGTTTTGCAAAAATCTGAGATCCTACCAGAGTGGGCTCAAATCCCTGAAATGATACCCTATCATAGGCAGCAAACTGATCCCTAAAGATCAGTGAGAGATACCTAGGGTAAGGCACATATTTTGCCCTGGCAGGCTCAGCGACTTTGGTGATCAGTTCGTTAAAGATCACACTTGCATAGTCAACTCGTAGAGAGTTGACCAGTGACCAACTGATCTGGGCCTCCAGGGAGCTGAATTGATCATAGCTCCCTGATTTTGTACCCAAAGATTGGATAAAGTTTGTGAAAAGAGCATTCCAAACACCATCCATTTTTGTTTTATGGACCGTAGAGTACTTACGGTTGCCACTGCCATCGACTAAGTATTTACACTCAATCTCAGTGAGTTCGACGAGGCCTTGTTTGGCAACATCGCACTCTGGCAGCGACTCGTACGACTCATAGGTCGGCAGTTGTAAAATGGAGCGGATGGTGTTGGCAGTTATGATGATAGGTTGGGTACCATTGTCTATAAAGCCCTGGAGTTGGGAAACACCAGAGACGACAGAGTGAGTGCAGGTATACCAGAACTCACTGAGCCATTCTGGGTTCATTTCCCCAGGAGACAAGGTAAGAGCAGGGAGGATAAAGTGATTTTTCAAAAAGTTTATCACCTCCGCATACTCAGGTTTAGGGCAATTTACATTTCTCAAATAGTTAGATTTGGGAACTGTAATGACAAGGGTCTCACTGACCGCAGAGGCTCGAAGAGCTTTAATCTCTGGGGTCGGTGTGTAAGCATTGTTGAAAAATTTTGTCCTTGCCATTTTAGAGAAAGAAAAAGTAGAAGATTTAAAATATGAGATATTTGTAGAGAAAAATGAAGAAGATGAAGTTTGAAAAATTAGAAAGCGTAAAGAATGAAAAGGTAAGGGTTTCGCTGCTTATATACGGTTACTGATGTTGAAAACGTGTGGTCAAAACGAGTATGTACGTGGTCAAAAAGTAAAAAAAAATGTGGTTGGTGATAGTGGAGTAGGGTGATGATGGTGATAAGTGGTAACATTAAATGGTGATGGGAGTGGTGCGCCGAAAAGGTATACGAGGTGTCAGAAAAAGTGTACCTTTTCGAGTTCCCATAAGATATTTAATAAGGCATTTATTAAGAATATAAATCGTTAAAAATTAAATACAAGATGTATTAATTGTAAGGAATATATGTCGAAATAAATGATGTATTAAATATTAACAAAACTTTCGCTGATGCATTATGTCTCAGCGATATGAAAATAAATTATATCTTAAAATAAAATAGATATTATGTTTCACATTTGATGTCGCTGATCAAATTACAACTTAGAATACTAATCTAATCAGCTAGTCAAGTATGTGAAGCATAAGATATAGTTTATTTATATGATATAAGGAATCTTCATGTGCAGTTACAAAGTATATACTTTATTGATTATAACAATGCTAACTTATTGTTCTTGCTGATTACATCAGTGAGAATAATAGGTCAGCGTGTTAAAAATATAAACTATTCATTCTGTAACTACCGTGTATTAAACAAACAGGTTTTAATCATTTAGGTTCAGCATGCCCAACTCGCTGATGAGAAAAGTGAATCTTTTCTCATCTAAAGGTTTTGTAAAAATGTCAGTGAGTTGGTAATCAGTTGGAATGAAATGCAGTTCAATGTCACCTTTCATGACGTGGTCCCTGATGAAGTGATATCTGACATCAATATGTTTTGTCCTTGAGTGCATCACAGGATTATTTGCTATGGCAATGGAACTTTGACTGTCACAATAAATTGGAACATTGCCAAAGTCAAAACCATAGTCAGCGAGCTGATTCCTCATCCACAGAATTTGAGCAGTGCAGGCTCCAGCAGCGACATATTCAGCCTCAGCAGTAGAAGTTGAGACAGAATTTTGTTTCTTGCTTGACCAGCTTACAAGCTTTTCTCCAAGAAACTGACAGCTACCAGAGGTACTCTTTCTGTCCATTTTGCATCCAGCATGATCAGAATCTGAATATCCCTTCAGTGAGAAATATGAACTAGATGGGTACCAGAGACCAAGATTTGGTGTACCCTTTAGATATCTGAATATTCTTTTGACAGCGAGCAAATGGGATTCCTTTGGATCAGCTTGATATCTAGCACATAGACAAGTAGAAAACATAATGTCTGGTCTACTAGCAGTTAGATACAGCAGTGACCCGATCATTCCTCTGTAAGCAGTGATGTTTACAGATTTACCATCAGGATCAGCATGTAATTTTACTGCAGATGACATTGGTGTAGCAAGGGATGAGCAGTTGGTGAATTCAAATTTCTTTAATAAATCTTTAACATATTTTCCTTGATTTATAAAAATACCAGTTTTGGTTTGCTTAATTTGCAGACCAAGAAAAAATGTTAGTTCACCCATCATGCTCATTTCATAACTTTTAGTCATGAGGTTACTGAATTCCTTGCACATGTCATTGTTAGTAGACCCAAAAATAATATCATCAACATAAATTTGGACCAATATAACATCTCTCTTATCCTTTTTAATAAAAAGTGTGCTGTCAATTTTACCTCTGACATACCCAAAGTTAGTTAAGAAGGTAGAGAGAGTGTCATACCAAGCTCTAGGAGCTTGTTTTAGTCCATATAAAGCTTTTTCCAGCTTATAGACATAACCTGGATGCTTGGGATCAGTGAATCTAGGTGGTTGCTTCACATACACTTCTTCCTGCAGCTTTCCATTCAAGAAGGCACTTTTCACATCCATTTGATATACCTTGAACTTCTTGTGAGCTGCACATGCTAAGAAAAACCTGATTGCTTCAAGCCTAGCAACTGGTGCAAAGGTTTCATCATAATCAATTCCTTCTTGCTGACAGTAACCTTGTGCAACCAGTCTAGCCTTATTCCTTATTACAACACCATCTGCATCCATCTTGTTTCTGAACACCCATCTTGTTCCAATCACAGATTTCCCAGCTACTTGAGGTACTAACTTCCACACTTTATTCCTTTCAAACTGAGATAGCTCATCTTGCATGGTAGCTATCCAGTGATGATCAGTGAGTGCCTCATCAACTTTCTTGGGTTCAATCAGTGACACAAAGCTTACAAACAAACAAAAGTTAGCAGATGCTGATTTGGTCTGGACCTTGGATTGAGGATCACCAATAATCAATTGATTATCAATGTGTCTAGTCCATTTAGTCACTCGCTGAGGTTCAGCAGTGACTTGATTATTCAGAGATGATCCACCAAACACATCAGCATTAGAAGCATGATTAATGTTTAAGCTTTGATTTGGAAAGTGAGTGTTATTATTTTGATGCAAATGATGAGATGATGATGGGATATCAACAGGCAAAGATGAAGTTTCTGAATTATTCTTAGCTAAAGTAGAGCCAGAAGTATCTTCAGGGACATCATCTTCCCTTTCAGAATCTAATGGATGAACCTCATGCTTGTCATCACTGATTGTGTTAAAAATAAGGTTTTCATAATCTTTTGGATCAGTGAGTGATTCATCATAAGATTCATCAAAGGTAACATCCATTGATTCTTCAATACATTCCCTTCTTTTATTATAAACTCTGAAAGCTTTTGAAATGATTGAGTAACCAACAAATATACCTTCATCAGCTTTGGGATCAAACTTTCCTAAGTGATCTCTTTTGTTTAAGACATAGCAGGTACTGCCAAAAACATGAAGAAAGCTTATGTCAGGTTTTCTCCCCCTTAACACCTCATAGGCTGTCTTATCATGTCTCTTGACAATCAGAGACCTATTCTGAGTGTAGCAGGCAGTGTTAACTGCTTCAGCCCAGAAGTGGGTCTTAAGACCAGCATCTATGAGCATTGACCTTGCTGATTCAATCAAGGTTCTATTTCTCCTCTCTGCAACACCATTTTGTTGAGGTGTTCTTGGTGCAGAGAAGTTTTGAGAAATACCTTTTGAATCACAGAAACTTTCAAGTCAATATTTCTGAATTCAGTGCCATTATCACTTCTTAAATGTTTAACTGAACAATCATTTAAGTTTTCCATCTTTTTGATAAAGGATATAATTTCCTGTGTTGCATCACTTTTGGCTTTAAGAAAGAATACCCAAGTATATCTGGAATATTCATCCACAATTATCAAGCAATACCTTTTACCACCAAGACTAGGAGAACTCAGTGGACCAAATAGATCCATATGCATCAGTTGAAAACATTCTGTCACTGAAGATGTTTGTTTGCTTTTGAAAGAGGAGCTGTGATGCTTTCCCTTCTCACACGCTGAACAAAGCTTGTCTTTGTCAAAAGTAAGCTTTGGAAGACCATTTACCAAGTCATTCTTGCTGAGCTTGCTGATGGCCTTGAAGTTCAGGTGAGAAAGTCGCTTATGCCATAACCATTTTTCTTCTGAAACGGTTCTGGAATAAAAGCATGTTCCTGATTGTGCTGAGTCCATATTGACTACATATGTATTTCCTTTTCTTTGAGCACCCAGGACAGCACTTCCATTTTTGTTATAAACAACTCCAGCTTCATGATCAAATAGCACTTTATTCTTGGCATCGCAGAACTGACTGATGCTTAATAAATTATGCTTCAGTCCTTCAACATATGCCACCTTTTTAAACATCACATTTCCATTGGTCAAGACCCCATACCCTCTGGTCTTACCAATGTTGTTATCACCAAAAACTACATCAGGACCTCTTTCATCCTGGTAGTCGCTGAGCAGGGACTTACATCCGGTCATATGTCTGGAACACCCACTGTCCAGATACCAGATTGTTTCTCTAAGAATGCCCTACATCAGGAATAAAATGTTAGTTCAATTTATGAACCCATCCTGAGATGGGTTCATGGTGGACAAGCCTTGAACTTGGCTTCCACTGACCAGCAAGACATTTGATTCACTTCTGGTGGTTGGTTGGACACAAGCTTGTACTGATAAACAATCTGTTGACACATGTTGTCTACTCCCACACTTATAGCATTTTTTATTTGTGGCTTTAGACTTCTTTTGCTCAATATGCTTATTTGATTGAGATTTAAAAGAGTTCAGACTTACTGTCTCAGTTTGTTTCTTTGATTCCAAGTCACTGATGACAAGATCATCAGTCACTGGAGTGTCAGAGATGAGATTGCTAAATAACTTTTGATTAATAGCAGTAATACTGATGGGAACTGGATTAGTTGTTGACTCATTTAAGCTCAAGTCTTTCAATTCATCAATACTTGCAGCTATATCATAGTTGTCAGTGACCAGCAAGCTTTTAACAAAGTGATTTGGTTTAGGCTCGCTGAAGACTGACATTGGTTCAAAGACGAAGTTTGAAAAGGATTGATCAGGCTTGAATATTTGATCAATGCTGGTGGCATCAGCCAGAGAAGCAGCTGTGTCATAATCACCTCCCAAAATAGCTTTTACTTGTTTTGGAATTTGATTATTTATACACTGATTTACATTTAATGCAGATTTGCACCATGACTTTATAACTTCATTGAGTTGAGAAAAATTGGTTTCAAAACTTATTTTCTCTTGAATGCACATTTGATTTGCATGTATTTGTGCATCAAGTTCAAGTTTTAGATCTTTCATTTTCAACAAATTTTCTTCTTGAAGTTTAAGTTTAGATGTTAAGTCATTGATCATGCATTCTTGCCTCTTCTGAATATCATGAGCATTTGATAGATCAACTATCAAAGTCTCAAAGATATTCTCCTTTTCAGTCACTGAAGCTGATTTAAAGCAATGTACCTTGTAGAGAGTCTCTGGATCCCAGCCGGATGCTGAACATTTCTTAGCTACTTCTTTGATGTCTTCATGGAAGTCAGCATCATCAGCCATCAGGCAGTAATCTCTATCTAAACAAATCATATCTTCTTCTTCATCAGATGATGAGTTTGAGTCAGAGTCGCTGAAGGATCCTTCTTCAGCGACGAATCCTTTTCCCTTCTTCTTACCAACTTTGGACATAGCTTTCAGCTTCTTGTATTTTGATTTGTACTTGTTGTACTTGTCATTTCTGAAGCTGGGCCTCTGTTCAGGGAGAGGATTGATAGCTTTGGATCTACAGTCAACTGCAAAGTGACCAGATTTGCCACATTTGTAGCAGTCACCTTTTGATTTTGAGATGTCACTTGATGGTGCACCAGCAAATTTGTTAAACCTTGTGTTCTTTCTGAAATTTGCAACCATCATGGCCATATCTCTTTCCAACTTCTCTAGTCCTTCTTCATAGCTGACTTCAGACTGACTGTCAGCAGCACAACCTTCCTCATCTGCAATCAGTGACTTTGAACTCAACTTGGTGATCTTAACTTTCTGCTTTTGATCAATCTCTTCTAGCTCAGCTACAAGGGCATTAGAAATCTTTTGACTGCCTAGTGCAGCACGAATATGCTCACTTTGATCAGCCTGTTTTTCAGATTGTTCCCAATTTAACAATATACCATAAATTTGAGTTAGATTGAGAGAAGTGTAATCATTACGTTGTCGAGTACATGTTGCAATGGTTCCCCAAACTTTTCTAGGTAACAGTTCTAGAAATTTTTCAACAACAAATCTTTGGTCTTTTCCTATATTAGCCTTTTCCATTTTATTTATTAAAGCTTGATATCTAGTATAGGTGGAGGCCAGTGACTCATTGGGTTCCATGGCAAACAGTTCATACTGACGAGTCAGATTTACTTCTCTACAGCGAATTATGTCGGGGGTTCCAATATATATATTTCTTAGAGTGTCCCACATGTGTTTCGCTGTACTGCACAATCTGATGGACTCAAACACTTCATCAGGAAGTGACATGCTTATGTATATTTTAGCTTGTTTATCCAGCCTGACCATGCGCCTGTCCTCATCTGTCCATTGTTCCTCCCTTTTTGGCATAACCATTTCTGGTAGTGCAGGAGTGGTTGCAGTGGCTGCAACAGCAGGAATAATGACAGTAGGGGTGTGAGGACCGTCAGTTATTATAGAACAAAGACGATCATCAACAAGGTCTAAGAACATCATCATCCTGGACATCCAGGTTTCAATTCTTGATGGGTCAAAGGCTGGAGGTTTTGTAGTGGAGCCATTTCCCTTCTGGTACTCAGAATCAACACAACTGTACTTAACGGATTCCATTGCAGATCTGGTTAAATTATATTTTAAACCAACTCTGCTCTGATACCAATTGTCAGTCCCTAATCACTATTATGTTAGTGATTGTGAATCGTCAACAGTGAGTTAATTGTAGAAAGGGGGGTTGAATACAATTAAAAACTTTTCTTTTCTGTGTGATAGTGTTATCTTTGTTTAGTAAGTTTTTAACCGTATTAAAGTAACAACAATATGAACACAGTATGAATATAAGATAAACAGTTCAGTTGCTGATACGAATGTAGCTGAAAGATAAATTCTTTTATTGATAAAATTTATCTCTTGTTGATTGCGGAATAGATTAGCCAAAGCTAATCTAAATCAAACAATACAGCTATTACAAAGGAGATGAGTAGTAGTGGACAAACACGCTAACTGCTCACTCGCTGAGGTAAGCTAGTAGTGGACAAACACGCTACTAGTTTACTCACTGGTGCTACTTGTATTTTAGACAAACTAGTCACTGACAAACAAGTGACAATACAAGTAATCGACACAAAATGAAGTACAACATACTACGCTATTTATAGACGCTGAAATCCTTGATTTCCGGATCTGATGGACACGTGTCGCTGCTTGATTGGAGAGGTAGTTGAGATGTGATATATCATGGCACGACATTCTGTCTTGAGAAATATCACCTTGTACCATAGACCAATCAAAAGCTTCCACGTTACTCTTTTCAAGTTTCGAGGAACACGTGCTTCGCCGTAATAACGCCGAATGTTGACTTCTTATTTAATGCGGCATTTAATGCTGCAGTCACTGATAGATATATCAATTCTCCTCATTCTCGATGCGAGCTAACATGCTCTAAAGAATGACTTGAACAGCTAATCTTCAGCGACTTCTTTTATTCAGCAGAAGAGAGAACTCAAGAAGACTTGGAGACTCTCGCTGATAGATGAGTATTAGCGACACACATAGTTGAGTCTTTGATCTTTATAAATTCTTCCTCTACTGGTCTAAGATACAATCAGCGACAATAAAACCTTCAGCAACACTATCTTCAACTTGGATCATACTTCTTGTACAGAGAGTAATGCTCTCGCTGACAATGATCAGCGACACACAGAGTTGAGCATAATTCTCCTTCAGTAACTTAGAGAGAGAGAGAGGGAAGATCAGCGAACATAAACCTCAGCAACAGGAGCTTGACTTGAATCATTTCTTCTTAGAGAGATATTCATTAAGTGGATCAGAGACTTGTGAATATAAGGCACAATCAGTGACTTCGATTATCAGCGACTAATGACTTCAATAATCTGTTTGTAGACATTGTCTTAGTCTCCCTCTTAATCTTTGAGATCAGTGACCATCTTGAGTTTGACGACCAGTGACTCAACAGTTAGCTTTATCTTGTTTAAGGGTTTGATTTGATTGTTAGGTTTGATTTTGTTATGTAATGTTTGGCTTCCGCTCGGTTTGTTTTGGTTTTGCATTCATACTTGTTTGGTTTGATTTCGCATTAGAATGGTTTCGACTTTGCATTGATTTGGTTTCGCATTGGCATTAGGTTCGCATTGTATTGGATATGGTTTTGCATTGGATTGGCTTAGTTTCACATTCGATTAGTTTCGCTTCGTTTTACTTCATTTTGATTTTCATTTGAAATTTGTTTGGCAAACTCTCAATTAGGGATGATCATTTAGACTGAAGTACCGGAACTAAACCGGTCATGTACCGAACCGGTACCGACTGATACAAATGGTACCGGTATTCGGTATTTGATTTGTGGACAAAAAAAGCCGGTACCAACCGGTCGGTACCAGTTCGGTACCGGTATGGTACAATGCACACAAAATACCTAAACCGAACCGGAACTACCGGTACCGGACCGAACCGGTACCGACCGATACAAGTGGTACCGGTATTCAGTATTTGATTTGTGGATAAAAAAATTGGTACCAACCGGTCAGTACCAGTTCTGTACCGGTATGGTAGCAAGCTCACCCCTACTCTCAATGCATTAAGGTTTAGCATTGTGAGTTTGAGACGGGATGTTAGCATATTAGTTTAGGCCCATATTTTATTGGTTTAGTTTAGGCCCGTTAATTACTTTTAGGGTTTTGTTACTTTACTATTTAAACACACTTTGTATTCGATTTCTATTAAGCCTTTTGTAATCGCATTCGATTTGTTTAATAAAGTCATCATTAGTTTCCACATATGCATATGGTTTAAGAGAATCAGTAGAGTAATCAATGTGCTTAATTTGTATGTGTTTAGTCTAAAATCGTAAAACGCATATGCAAAACTAGTTTAGTTGTCAATAGCAGGTCAGCCTAGTTGCAGCCCTTGTTTCTGGGAGTTAACATAAAAAGTAAATTGCATGGATGGTCCATGTGGTTTACACACATTCTCACTGTTAGTCCTTATATTTTATTTTTTGCATAGCCAGTTCAAAAATGCAAAAGTTATTACACTATTGGTCCCTCATTCAAATGCAACTACTAAATTACCATTGTCTCTTTATTTCATGAATTTATCTGATTTTAAAAGCATACAGAATTTATTTAATAATTTATTATGTAATAAAATAGAAATACATAATACATACAAACGATACAAACACCAACACAAAATTAAAAAAGCTTCATAGATATGGAGATTCGTAACTGGAGCCTGAAGGAGTCTGGAATAGAGACTCATGACAAATCATACAAACACTTGTAACATTAAACTTTAACATACACATTCAAACACTCGTAGTCGTACCAAATCAAACATTCACACCTAAATTCGTCACTTTTCGGATCCATACTCCAGTAACCTGAGACTCGTAACTCTGAACGGAATCTCAACACGAGTTATTTTTTTCCAGCGAGACTCACCGTAATATCACCAAAGGTGGTTTTGGTTCCGCAGCATCTAACCAAATCTTCGTTTTCGTTCGTTTAGTGTTTCAGATCTAAGAATATGAAAGGACGGGTGGCACCACAAAGTTTATAGGTCGCTTCAGATCTAAAATTATCCGTTCGGTGATGTCGAAGAAAGCGTTGGTGGTGGCCTGGGAATGGTGATGATAGAAATAGTGATGCTAGATCCAAAAGTGTTGGTTAGTCATAATGGTTTTAGTGGTGGTCTGCCTGAAAATGAAATGGAAGGGAGAAGGGGTGGTGGTTAGAGGAGTTGGTTGCTGGCCTGAAAAGTTTACTGGTAGGAATAAGTGTTTGGCCGGAGAAGTTTATTATCAAGAGGAGGAGGTGAGGTTATTATGGTGGTATGGTTCAATGGTTGATTCCTTGATGGTGATGTTTGAGAATGGGATATATCATATGGAAAAGGGGTTGTTAGTTATTATTTCGATTTGAGTTTGGATTTGAAATGTTAGAACGTCGAGGGTTTTCATTTTTGTAGATGTGAATAGGTTATTATGAGGAAGATGATGATTTAATTAACAAAAGAATTAACCATAGGATTGAAAAGAATTTAATAATTTTTGAATGAATTCTTATATAGAAAAATGAATTAAAAAAATCTAGATAAGGGTATTTTAGTAATTGCAGTCAAATGAGAGGCCGAAATTGCAACAACTTTTGCATTTTTGGACTATCTATGCAAAAAATAACATATATAGATCAACGATGAGAATGTGTGTAAACCACAGGGATCATCCGTGCAATTTACTCTAACATAAATATCATGATGATTTTGGTTAGTATTACGACATCATATGTATATATCTATCTTTAAGAATTCATTCCAGTTTTTTCCCAAATCTATTCACAAACTCTGTTTTCAGGATTTTAATGCTACCCCATGATTATTCTCTATGAAATGCAATGCTGAATAGACCGATTCAATTAACGAAGATGCGCTATGAAATGAAGAATTAAGACTTGTCTTACTGCATCTATGAAGTAATGAAGAAAAAAGAATTTGAAATATACAGCAAAATTAATTAATCAAATATGAACTAATTCCTTCAATAAATCTTTGAAGTATATCGTACAAACATTAACATCAACAGGCACCTTAATGAATCTACAAACACTACTTATTTATGGGTGGTTTTATGACATTTTTCTTTGATCCAATGAAACCCTTTCTTCATCCCGGTTGTCGCCGCTGCTTTTGACATACCGAAACCTTCTCCTACCTTACTCTTAATGCCAGTATTGGTCTTGCTTCCTGTATAACCGTTGTAGTATTCGGGTTCAGGATCCCATTGATCTGCCCATGAATTATATCTATTGTCTAGTGCCATTTCCTTGATCTGTTTTTGTAGAAACCTTTGAAATATCGATACTCGGTTTATCTTCTGAACTCGGCCAACGATACGTAACAAGTTATGAACTTAATGCTTTTTGTATTTGGTTTTTGAAGTTGAACTAACTATAGAGATTAATACAAATTGTTAGTGTTTATATAGAAGGATCATATTATGGTTTGGACTTTTGGAGGGTGGATATAATATAAGTTTGAATGTTGAATTTCAACTTTGGGTGCTCTATCTAGAACTATATATTTAATGGCTTACGTGTGGACGGCTTGTATACATAATTAAAGTTGACTATATTATATTGCTCAACGCCTCAACATGTCAAGTATTATAACCTCATGTATCTATATGCACATGGAATTTTTTTAATATATATATATATATATATATATATATATATATATATATCCAAGTCATTAAAATTAATAAATGACGTTTAATAGTGACCACGTTTTCTATATATATTCTAGACTAGACTAAAAAAGTAAACATATTCTAGAGGGCCACTTTATAGAACCTATTATTTATAACAAACGTTCAATATCTGCATCGTTGTTGCTTCTTTTTTTTTTTTTTACTTTGAGAGTAAAGAGGGGTGACGTTAATGTATGTGATAAATAGTCTATATTCGCAACACCGTATATTTTGTACACACGAAACTTTACATAAAATGTCATGCTGTTAGGATGCATCGATTCTGGATAATTGATCGCATAAATCTAACGGATGGAATTGGATACCACTTATTTTTATCAAAATACGACTAACCCTTGTAACATTACTTTTTTCTTTTCAACTTTAATATTCAGGTACTTCGATATAATTCCTTTGGGCTAAAACCATCTTCCACAACTCTTTCAATGTTATCCTTAGAATTGGGTTAATATATGTCATATAGCCATGTCAATGGTTAAGTCGGGTCGGATTTTGACAAGATCCATTTAAATGAGTCCGGTTCTGACACATTAATTATTAAATCATGATCTGATCCAAGATTCAACTAAATCAATGGATATTGATCTGAGTCGACCCATTTAAAGTAAAAAGAAAAAAGAAATTAGGAATTTTTTTTCTTTTTTATTATTATTACATTTAATATCAATTTGAATAAGTAGTGAACAACTTTTTATTTAATTGTTATTTTTTTATAATTTTAATGGTTGAACCAAAATAAAGATCTATCTAAATGGATTAACCTATTGGATCCCTTATTGAGTCTATGGATCTATTTTTTCAACCCATTGGGTTACATAAATGGGGCACGGAGGTCATATCTAAATCAAGATTTGCTCCATTAACACACCTAACATTACCCGTGTAAATTAAAATAGCTTTCATAGTTCATACAATCACGTATGCGTTTGTTATATGTTTGTATGGTATTAGTTACTTATTAATATCATATATCATATATAGATAGATGAAATAATTAACTAATTAAATGACTCGCGTTACTTTTTTACTTTTTTCAAATAAAAATATAATTTATTACTCCGTATGATGTTGTTTGGTAAAAACGTTTACAAACAGAAGCGTTAATTAACATAGAAACTCATGAAATACGATTACATTGAGTAAACTGATATCAATGAACAAATATTTACAAAAATATAATTTATTACTCCGTATGATGTTGTTTGGTAAAAACGTTTATAAACAGAATCGTTAATTAACATAGAAACTCATGAAATACGATTACATTGAGTAAACTGATATCAATGAACAAATATTCTAACTTTCCAATAAAAACACTAAAAGCAAAATTCTATTACAAACCCCTATAAATCTTCATTTACTCATGTACAAAATTTACACACATAAAACATACAAGACATTACCATCTAATCTGCATTACCTGGTTGTGTTGTACTACAATCAAGTACGATCAGTTAATGCATATTTACGGTGAATTTAGCAAATTGATTGGTGGATTTATCACCACCCATATTAATAATATCATCAACGTTTATGAGCAGTTTTATGATACTTTTCTTTGATCCAATTGAACCCGATGCTCGTTCCTTGTTTAACCTTCTTCATACCTGTCATAGCCACAGTTTTCGTCTTATCAAGTCCATCTCCGACTTTGTTTTTGACGGTGTTGCTCGTACTACTCTTGTTGCTCTGTGAATAGACGTATTCCGATTTTGTGTCCCACTGATCAGCCCACGAATTGTAACTGTTATCCAATACCATTTTCGATTCGATCGCCTTAAGTTGTGAAAACGTGAAAAAGAAGATGTGAGAGCTTACGATATATGTTGATGAAAATATATTAATTAGGTGAACAATAAGATTAATTAAGATTAAGATGTGTATGTATTTATATAAAGGCCGGGTTTATACGTGTACATGTGCATGAGGCAAGCATTTCAACACTAGGATGCGGACGCCGACTCTGAAAGAAGCGTCTAGAATGACGAATTATGACTTTTGTTTTGAATGTCATAAACTTCAAGTGTTGATTATTAGAATAACTAATATCGAAGGTGATATTGATTGTTGCTAATTTCTTTGTGTAGTTTTTAGGATCTTTTAATAATAATAAATTAATAATCATAATTTCCGTAATGGTTTTTTATTGAGAGCCCTATACATACAGATCGAAACACAACGAAATGAAAGATGAAGAAGTTTTTTGTGTTCGTGTTATTCGGGAAGGCGATCTTACTTTGAGTTAGGTATACGGGTTCCAAGTAGCTCTTAAGCCGGCCATTTTCGACTCTTTCCCTAATTCCCTGAGTGATCACCCAAAAACATTTACTTAACAGGTTCCAACTTTAAACCTTTTTAAGAGAATATTGAAACGACTTACCATCTGATGCTTATCTGAGCTCAACAAAAATGGAATGGATAAACATATAATAAAATAATAATTACAAAAATGGAATGGATAAACATATAATAAAATAATAATATAATATACTCATAGTCATCAGAGATGGAGCCAGGGTGATCGCCTCCAAAGAAATCTAAAATTACTGAAAAGATAATTTTATAAAGTAAGTAGTGACAATTTAGAAATTTCGACCTCCTAAATGTTGAAAAAAGTTGCCCCCATTTAAAATTTTTTGCTCCATCCCTACTAGTAATTAATTACGTAATTGTAATTGTAATTGTATTTACTTTTTGAAACTGAACTTATAGATATTACACGTAAAAGATATCGCTTTAAAAAATATACGATACTCATGCACGTTGCAATTATTAAACGTCAAAAAAGTATAATTTGGAGCAAATGAGGTGAAGGGCACTATGGCAAACTTATCGTTAGGATATATGAATCTTGATATACACGGCATGCCCAATTTGACTGGCAGCATGCCCAGTTTTGGACCACCTGGGCTGTTTATTATAAGTATCAAAAGAACCTTCTTTTCTAGAGCCTAAACACGCTAAATACATACGTATCTATTGACATCATCACTTCAAACTTTTTTTTATATTAATAATTGACTTTTTAGTTGTAACATCTAGGGAAATTAATGTTTTTACCTTTTTTTAAACAGATAAATTATAACTTAAAAAAATTATTTGAACAATACATAGACTCGACACAAACAGCAAATTACGGTTTGGATGTGCTCGAAAACGAGGTAATAACTCTGCGTACGCAAATGTCACCGTGAAAACCATAAAGGCCAACTCACAAACCGGTCATAACCGAAGACGTGACCCCGCTCTTAGACACACGCAAACTACAAAATTACAATTTTTGTGTACGGTAAGGTATTACCCTCTTTTTTAGATACAAATTTACATATATATACGAGTATGATTCTAGAGAAGGGATTAAGAAAATTATGGTGCGTTTAGTTACGTAAAACTCTTCGACTCTTTTAGAAAATTTTCCAAGAAAACTAGAAAAACGTGTTTAAATCTGAGTTTTCCAAAAAAAAATTCTAAGAAAATAAAAATTCTTTTTTTCTTATAACTAAATATTTGAAAAGTACTTTTAACGGTTCATCAAGTTTCCAATTTTATTCTCTCTTGAAAAATGAAAATTCATCTCTCAAATTTGAACTCATTTTCTAACTTTTCAATATTTTGTAGAGATATGAAACACTCTAAATTTTCTAGAAAAACGTAAAGGAAAAATGAAAAATAATATCGGTAACTAAACGCGCTTAGTTTTCCTAATTTCCAAGTCATCTAACCAACTCCATCAACGAAATTAATTTGTAAGATACTCCATTTCAACCAAATTAAACCGAATTGGACATAATACGAATTACTCGATTTAACTAAAACCAATTTCAACTATTTACCAAACCTACATCACATAATACGTCATATATTATGTATTCTTGATCTACTAATCGTCTACTTTTCTAATTAAAAAACTTGGCTTAATTTTCCTCCAAACTAATTCAAATTCAACATAATCTACACTTACAATTGATATATAGAAAAATATACACAAATGCCATCGACCATCATGAATAATCAAATTTATACAAAGATCACAAAAAATCATCTAATAAAAACCAAAAAATTAAATACCACAAGTAAACAATCATACGTACATCCTTATTATTTCAGTTTTATAATCAGAAACAAATCATGTATCGATCATACATCAATCCAAGAAATAAAGAGAACCCAAAAAAAAAAAAAAAAAAATCGCTATTGTCAAAACATCAAATATAAACCAAAACAATAAAAAGAAAACAAAAAAACAAATCAAATCAATGTTTTTGTGTTGTCTTTTGATACTTGTCTTTAATCCATTGAATACCAATAGAAGTTCCATGTTTGACCTTCTTCGCTCCGGTTGCCGCCACCTCTTTTGTCTTCCCAAATCCTTCTCCTACCTTCTTTCCATACTTTCCCGCCATCCCTCCACCGCTACCGGCTTTCTTATTGTAAGTATTAGAAGCCGGTAGCGGATCAGGGTTATGATCCCATTGATCCGCCCATGACGTTCCATACGATCCGTTTCCCGACATATTTGACTAATTGATATTGATCTTCACTAGCAAAGCTACCCTTGATGTGTTAATTTCTCAAAAAATATCGATGAGTTTTTTCTACGGCGAAGAATTGAATGAGAAGTATGTTTTTGGTCATATAAAACAGGCTAATAAGGCTATGCATGTGTATATATAATAGCTAATTTATTTATTATATTTTATTTACGGGCCTCGTGGATGCTAACGCGAAAGGAAGGAATAAATTCCTAATGTTATCTTGGAAAAAAATTATAAGTACTTTTTTTTCTTTTTATACCGCGTGATCTCGTTTTTTGTCAAAGAAATACTAAAATAAATAAAGTCGGTAGTTCTAGTTTGACAAGTACATTGCAATAACTAGCATAACATTCGCGCAATGCAACAAAGTATAATATATTATAATTTAACGGTAGTTGCATATATAAATATATATGTAATTGTGTTTATTATTTTCCGATGTTTTATTTATAATGATGAATCGATGAGGATAACTTAGTGTATAGAGTTAAATATTCGGTATAAAAAAGGGACCAGGTTAAAAAAAAAGTATTGATAGGACTATGAAAGGGATGAAGTTAATACAATATGAAATATAAACATTTTAAATTTAAAAATGTCGAGTCCAAAATTTTAAAATTTTTAAAAATAGAGTACTAAAAAGAGGCATTATATGCACTATAGATATAGATAGATAATACATTAGATATATAAATTTATTTGACAATCATAATACCCGCCTCATGGATACTACCCTACTATAAACAGAGACTCTATGATAATTCAATATTATTAATTTTATTTATATTTCATTGGTTGATTAGATGTTGCTGTGAGTTAATAATAGTAGTTTGCTCGAATTTCGAGCTTCAAGACACGATTGATGAAATGTGAATACATATGAGCCAATTTTTTTGTAATTAAATGACTATAAAAAACTGTATACAGAAATGTTTTAAATCTCAATTTTAAAATATTCTAAAAATAATTAAGCAAGTTATCACGTATATCCTTATCAGTTATCTATACATTTTATGGCTGATTTTGTAGTTGTTTGACTCGTTCGATCATTTAGAAAGTAAAACAGAAAGTTAGTTAACCATATAAAAAAGTTACTTCTACTAATAAATATGATGATTTGCTTTATCTCTCATGGGTTCGAATCATGTGATGGGGATTATTTATTATAAAGGAACATATCACCAATGAAGAGCATGACCCACAATGTTAAGACCTAATCTGTAAAAGTTACGACTCGGACGTTATAGTATATGTGATGAAGGTCATTTGTTCAACGATGTTGGACCTTGTGGAGAGTTCGGTCGTACTCCATTGAAATATGGAGCGGCTCACAAAATACCCATTTTTTAAAGGTCATATTAAATTAAAATGTGTTGTATTTTTTTAATATAAAATTGGTGTTTGATTGTGACATTTATTATGCGTTTGAATTATGGATTAGATCAACTTCTTAAAGTCTTATAATACTAGTAAATAAGCGTTTAAAAAAAAAATAATCTAGTAAATAAATATGTCTTGACGATTCGTACGTTGATATGCTTTCTTTAATTAATTATATTTTATCTAAATTGTTAGTGGGAGTAAAACACTTTACAAATACGGACTAGTATGGCTATTGGTATTTAGTATAAAGTATAAAATAAAATATATACTACATTATAATTTGTTTTGCCTTTTTGTTTAGTGTCTTAAAGTTTTCAAGATGAGAAATTACATTACTACCCCTCAAATATTTAAGAATGAAAACTTTTATTAAGGAAATCATTTTCATTATATCTCTTTTTATAATGATCTGTATCTAATAATATTAGACAAAAAGATACATAAACTATCTATAGAATATTATAAGTAGTATTTATATATGAAGATCTAATTTTCATTTTAATTCGTTCATATCAACGAAATAAATTTGCACTACTTTGCGCGGACAACTGCTAGTAAAATAATAAATAGTTTCTAGAGTTAAAAATACATCAACGTTGAATATTAAATTTGATTTTTAAGGGAGCGTTTGCGTCATTGATGATGAATGGAACCTTTTCGTCGATTTTTCCGAGGCCCCTGTTTGTTTCTAGAAGTTTCATTGGCAAAGAATTTATGACCAACACTTTTATTAAGGTGTATAAACATGCCTATATTCATGTTAATACTTTCAATAGAAAAAACTTTTTATTACATTTATCTTCTTATATACTATTGTAGTAACTTCTATTTCATTATTTTTTAGCAAAGAAAATTAAACAAAAAATAAAAAAATAAAGGGTTGTTCGCATAGCTGTATCGAGGTAAACCATCAACATTGAAGTTATGGATTCAAGTGATAGAGTAATATATAAATGTGATAGGGATGTGTAAATGTTTGTCGTTTTATACTAAAAAAAAAAAGGAAATGAATGACAGCTTCAAAGGCCGGTCAAAGTGTCAATATGATATATATATATATATATATATATAATTCATTTATTTATTAAATTAATTTTAGTAAACCCTTATAAAATGTTACCCTATTTCTTCAATAGCTTATTAGTTTAAAGAATGAAAATTAACATAATACCCTTATTTACAATCAAAAAGATGAAAATACCCTTATATAAGTTTAGTAACAACCTAATTTATATAAATGAAACTACTTGATGTGTATTTAAATACACAAGTTATATAAAATGTACATTCACATGATATTAATTGAAGAAACTATTTACTCATTTACGACTGGGAAACTATTCAACGCTCAAAGCCAAATAGTGTGTTCCGGTTCCTAACATTATGTCACGTTTATGAATATCATAGTACATCATCATTTGTTTAGTTAAAATACATTGTTTGCAACAACTTGATTACATCAGTTTTGGTCGATGTTAAAACCTTTATCGCTGCAATGCACGGTTACTCTATTAGTCTTTAACCCTCGAGAACAACTGCATAATTAAGTGAATATAAGCTTAATTGCATAAAGGATCCAACATCGTAATTTCAATTTACGGAGTTTAACAAAATATTTAGGGAAAAACAACCTTTTGAGATTGATCGGGCCTAGCTAGGAAATAAGTGCTCTTCTTCAATCTCGTGCATGTCATTAACCGGAGCATGTAACATCTTGATCTGCTATTACCGAACCAATCATATTAGGTAGTAACAATAACAAACACTCTACAAAATCTTGATAGCACTAACTTTTAGCTAAACCAATAACTTATACAAAAACCTTTTGGAGTGAATTAACATAAAAAATATTGCAAATTCCTCAACTTTAATCTTTGTTAAGTAAAAACATGGTTAACGAACATATAAACATTCCAAATACTCAATCGAAATAGGTTAATCCAATAAATTCATTCTAGATAGAAAACGATCATAAGACGTAGCATTCCAAATAAACAAACCAATAAGTGAAGAAACGTGAAATATGTTTTTTCTTTATCTGACGTGTTTTGTTTTGATTGGAGCACATCCTCAACACACATGTTCATCTATTATTGGTAGAAAAAACTCAACCTTTGCCACCTCAAAATTGGAAATGTAAATCAAAACAAAATTGAAGACGAGTATGTAAGTGAATCATCCCCAAAACATATGATCATTCAAATCAATACAAGAATGATTCCTTACAAACTAAATTGTTTGAAACCCATGCTAATATTGTTCCTATTAATATCCCCATCAATCTTTATCTCATCAATGTCGGAACTTGATTCCGGTTTGTCAGCTAAAAGAAAACGCATGAGTGATAAGGTCCGCAAGATGTAAGTCAACTTTGACTATTTTTGTATATATTTCTTCTTAAATTGAAATGGGTCATTGAAAGTTGAAGTCTTTTTCTGTTTCTAAGTTGTTTAGTGGGTGTTATAAATTGGTTGATTTTGGAAATATTTATTAGGTTTAGTTTTGATTATAATATATTTATGTTTGTAGTCAAAGTATGGTGTAGATTCAAACATTTAGGTTGCCAGTTAGGAAAATTGAATGCAATGATATAGTTTGATATAAGGGAGTACTATTTTATGTTTGTTATAATGGAAAAATGGGAAATTGAGGAGCATGGAGGGTTTGCAAAAACGGGGTATTTTAGCAGGAGAAAGTGATGGAAAAATTTGGTCTAGTTTAGTTGGTATGATTTGCTTATATTGGAAATATTTGTTAGGTTTGTAGGAAAAAGAGGCCCACATTGGAATCCTTAGGTTACCAACTAGGGGACTTGTTGAGAGGTTGAGAATGGTGGTATAAATGATCAATCGAATGTAATACCTTGTTTTAAAGGAGGTTTATTTGGAATAAAATATGGAAGGAAATGGGGGAGATTGAGAAGGATGAATGATCAGCTATACAAGTCTAGTTAGGGGAAGTTTGGATGTGTGTTTTGAAAGGGAAAATGTGATATCTTTGAATATAAGAATCGAATAATCAGTTGTAGTTGGTTGGGCTATAGAATTAGCGTTTAGACGTGCTTTGCTGTTTCAAGTTATATAGTGGACTATTTAGACATTTGATTGTTACAAAAATTCTGATTACTTCAAAAAATTTATAAAGTAAATACTAGAAAATGATATTGTGTCAATAAGGTAGAGATAGTTTGTCGAGTGAAATGGTATATGGGTAATATCTTTTTTACACTTAAATGATCAGTCCTGTTAAAGTGATTTGCACTTCCGAACTTCTCTGATGGCTGATCTTCTTCAATGTTATAAGTGTGGGGTTCATAAATTCTAACTCATTTTTTGGCTGATCATATTATAAGGTATTCACAATACTGTATTGAAATTGTACAATCTAGGATTTGTAAATTCACAGGCTATCTTTCAGCATTCACAATACATGTGTTTAGTAATTTGTAGCTATATATGGACAAAAAAAAAAAAAAGGCTGTTGAGGAAACTTGATAGTGGGGTTCTGGGAGACGAAGCTTGCACATTCTTAAACAAAAGTAACAATAGAACAACTGCTTTCAGCTTTAATATGGTCAATTTGACTTTTTCATGCAATATAAGATTTACGTAAAATCAGGTTGAAATATCAATTCACCATTTGAGTGTTGTATCATCGTCATCATATTGATAAATTTCCTATTTTACAGGTTTTATCATGCATATGACAACTACATGACCCATGCATTTCCTGTAAGTACCCAACCTACTATAAACAACCTTAATATAAACCATATCTTTTATATAAGTACACTAACTGATTTATGGTTTTGCAGCATGATGAATTAAAACCTATGACCAAAAGTTTCACCGATTCTCTTAGTGAGCTTGGGAATTTGAAGGTTGTTACATTGTCAGTTAGAATCAAGTGATGGTTTATTGTATCGCCTCTCTGACCTTCTTCTTTTTTCATTTAAGCTTGAAAATTTACCCCAAGAATACAATGGATCGGCACTTACACTTGTTGAATCCTTGTCCAGGTACTTAATAATTTCTTATTCTGATAATGTTAGGGCTAGCAGTGGCACTTCACGTACCTCTGAATGATCTGATTTGTATATGGGTCAACTGGAGAGAACAAAAGAAAAGAACTTAAAAAGGATATGGATCTATGGTTCGAATGGTTTAAACTAATTGAAAGTTATCACATATCTATACAACCTCCTAAATTGCATTTGGTTTCAAAAATATCATATTATTACATGTGTAATAGTAATATGCTTTTGGTCAGTAGGCTTGCCGTTCTTAAAAAATATGTATACTAATACTGTTGGTCATTATATACAACACTAGTGATTTATATAGATGTACATAAATTGTTTGCGGTTCAACCCAACTCAATCTGACCCATTTCAACCGTACAAAAATCACCCATTTTGACCAGTTAGTCAACCCACCCATTATGCCACCTCTAGTTAGGGACATCAGCTTGTTGTTCTCCTTGTGTTGTTTTAATCTTGTCTTCTTGTTCTAAGTGCCAGCGTACACCTTTTGACGTTTCTTGTCTTTCATGCAGTCTTGTAATATTGGGTAACAACACAGAATTCGAAAGGGCGGTTATATGGCTTTCAGAAAATCTAGCATTTGATGTTGATGCAAGGATTAATCTGTTTGAGGTATATTATATGGACATCTACTTGAATGCTCATTTTAGGTAGATTAAAGTTGATTACCTTTGCAATTTGAAAACTCATACTTTTGCGTAGAATGATAATAATATTTATAATATTTGTTGGGTAAGAATAATATTATGCGGGATAAGCCTAAAAAAAGGTCTCTGGTTGGAGTGATGTTTACTGCAAGCAACTTGAACAAGAATTGTTTAATGGTATTATAATGTAATCAAGTTAATTGTTATTGTGTAGTGCAACATAAGACTTCTTGGAGGACTTGTCTCTGCTCATATTCTTGCAACTGATTCTACAAACAGGTTCATCGAAGGAACATACAACAATCAGCTCCTTGAATTGGCTCAAGATTTAGGGCAGCGTTTTTTACCAGCTTTTAATACACCCACTGGTTTGCCTTATGCCTGGATTAACTTGAAGGTATATATTTCTCTCCAAGTTACTTAAAGTGTAACGAAATGTATTTCTTATCTTTTGGGCAGATATAATCATATTTCATTTTGTTCTCCTGAATTTTTAAAATGTGCTGAGAGGATTTTCAATGATCAGTCCCTTAATAAAGTTAATGATTTCAAAACTTGATAGTGTAATTAAGATTCTTTGCTTTTGTTTGTAATAAGGATTTATGACACCTCATCAAATGCGAAATTCTTTGGGCAGTATGGCGTTATGGAGAATGAAACAACTGAAACAAGCACTTCTGGTTGCGGTAAGGGATCATCCTTCTTTCAATTCGACTGAATGTTGTTTTTAGTAGGGTTGTGCTCGGTTGACTCACGAACTTTTTTAGTCCATTCTTTTATGACTAGCTAATTTGTTATTTATTTATTTTTATTTTTTTAAAGCAAAATCAAAAATAAAAAGCTAACATTGTTACAAAACGACACAAACTATGCTAAGGATTTATGACTACACAAGCTATGCAATTACAATGAAATAAAATAAATAAATAATAAAAAAAAGGAAAAAAACTTACTTTTTTGATATACTGTAACTATTTAGGAGACTATAAACTGTAAAATTGCACTTAGGGTGACTTTACATAGCTTAAGAATCTAGACCCATTTGACCCACTAGGTGTAACTCATAACCCAAAGCGACCCTTCTAGTGTTAGTGCTCGGATTAAAGTCTCTATAACATCTGTGTGGGTTAAATTTTCTACATGAATTCAGGATCGCTCATTCTTGAAATGGGAGCCTTATCGCGATTAACTGGTGATGCAAGGTTTGAACATGCTGCATTGCATGCTCTTCGTAAGTTGTGGGGCATGAGGAGTTCTCTGAACCTTCTAGGAACTACACTAGATGTAGCAACTGGAGAATGGATCGAATACTCTTCCGGCATTGGTGCCGGTAAGCTTTTCGTCTTCATCATGATGGAATTTGATCAGTTCTTCTATATAATCTGATACCGAATATTTGTTTGCTATAGGGGTTGATTCTTTCTACGAGTATTTAATCAAAGCTCACATTCTCTTCGGAAAAGAGGAATATTGGAGGATGTTTCAGTCAGCATATCTTGCTGTCCAGAAATATTTCAGATATGGTTCATGGTAATGGCTTTATTACTTCTGTTATATTGATTCTTCTCAAGTCCCTTTTTCAAGAGCTTTAGAAAGTCTCGATTTTTCCCTTTCTTCACTGTTGAACCTAGGATTTTGTTATTACTGTAGGTATCATGAAGCCGACATGAGGACAGGAAGAGCAACTTACTGGCAACTTACAAGTCTTCAAGCATTTTGGCCTGGTGTGCAGGTAAGTGATACTTGAAACATCGGCCACATTGCTAATTTGTGCATGTTTTAAAATGTTATTATGTGAGATTGAATAATTAGAATCACATAATAGCATGTAACATAACACGACAGGCGGTATAAAATCATTTTGGATGTGTTTGTGCTGTTTGAAGTTGTAATAATAAGATATTTGAAAATTCTATTTATATAAGCAATTAGTAGATAAAATGGCCACAATGGATGGTTTTGTGAGAAAGAAGAGCTTGTTTGTGAAACTTAAATAGAAGTCTAATATATTTAGGTCTTATAAGGAGTAAATATGCAATTTTTGTTGTACCCTTAAATGATCAGTTGTGTTGCAGCTGGTTCAAAAATGTCTCATTAATGAAATAACTGCTCCGAAACACAAATCTAAATACCCCTTCTAACTATTCTTGTTGCTAGGTTCTTGTTGGGGATCTTGCAGCTGCTAATTTAACCCATCGCGAATTTTTTCATGTATGGGAAAAATTTGGAGTACTTCCAGAGAGGTAACTATGAAGCTTCAACCTTTGTTACCATTAGAGTGTCCACTGTTTTTTTTTTATACAAAAAAATGAAAAATTGTTGGATGAAACATGATAGTGAACTTTAAACCTGTTTAGATATCTGTTGGATCATCAGATGGTGCACCCTACAGAAAAATATTATCCTTTACGTCCAGAGTTGGCAGAGTCGACATATTACTTGTATCAAGCAACTAAAGGTTTACTACTATTATTTCACTTTCTTGCCTCTTATTTAATATGAAGAACAAGAAACTTAGTTTTCAAGTTAGTTTCTTAACCATAGCCTTATACCTAAAGAAAAAAACAACGGGCTTGGGCCGGTCTGGCTCAACTGGTCAGGTTTGCTGGAAAATCAACCTTTTTCTGGAAAATATATATATACATGTAGTAATGCTAATATATATTGGAGTTATGTTTTTTTATACTAGTACCTCATGTTCTCTTCAAAAACCCTGTATTCAACACTTGGCCCATAGCTAATACTTCCTGCCGTGGATATTGCAACAATTTCCATTATAAGATGTCAAAAATTCTGCACTTCTTTTTGGAGATTTTGTAGTTATATTTACATGCCTATTATTATCATTACAAAAAGTTATGATGTTTACAAGATTCTTTCATTTTTATTTTTTTTTATCATATAAGGTTCTTCTAGACGTTTACAAGTAGTCAACCCCTCTCCTAAAACTATGTGACACTTTTTATGAGATTGAGAGCTTAGTTTACTATCAATCCTGCCTGGCTGCCTCTATGCTTTTATTTATATACTTCCATTTTATATTTTTTGTTTAGAGATCATGGAAATCTTCTTAGTATTACATAAAGTTCATCAACCAAGATCTCTCATTTATCAATAATTTGTTTTAACAGGAGGAAAACTATCAATACTTGAATAAAACTATCAATGTTGAGGGGCCAACAGTTTGGTTGCCCTATGATATATGTCTCAGAAATAAAATTCTCTCTTTCTTTCTACCAGATCCCTGGTACATGGAAGTCGGTGAGGCAATAGTAAATTCCCTTAATTTACACACAAAAGTTGAAGGTGGATTTGCAAGCATTAGAGATGTAACAACCATGCAATTAGAAGATCACCAGCATAGTTTCTTCCTGGCTGAAACGTAAGAACTTTACCGAAATGTTGCAACATGCATTCATTCTTGCTTCTGCAATATATGCTCCCTCTTTTCCAGAAAATAAAAAATAAGAAGAGAGTTGCAGATTGACTTTGAGGTCAAACATACTTATTGAATCCATACCTAAGTCTGTGCTTTCTTTACAACTTTCAACTCAGACCTCTTTGCAGTATTTGTTTTAAGTAATACGTGCAACAATCTTTTAATGTTTCTTTGGTAATCTAAAGGGATTGTTGGTTTTAAAGTTGATCTGAGAGTCTCTGTATTCTGTGGTATAGAATGTCATTCTAGCTGATTTTTTTCTTGAACCAGGACTAATGTTCTTAGCTACTCCTTTAATACCACGAAATTGCAGTATGTTATAGGGTTTAGGGTTCAATTATCCCATAAATATTGCAGTATGTTATAAATCTGGAGCTTTGTAATTTGCCTATTTCCCTGCTGTTAAATGAATCAAAATATTCATCTGATTTGCCATTACTTGAGGGTGTTTGAATATTTGATTAATAATTAATAGTTACAAGTCAGAGTAGTTATGTAAATCCTTATCATTTAACATTTGAATTGTTCCTGAACTTTTTATATTGTCCATAGGTGCAAGTATCTATATCTTCTCTTTGATGATTCACCTTTAACGGGTCGCAACTACGTATTCACAACCGAAGGTCACCCGCTTCCTGTTATAAGCGATTGGCATGAAAGGCTTCCTGATATGTACATCCCACGTAACTGGACCTCCATCAAGGTGAAAATGCTATAACAAGTGACTTTTCAGATTTATTTAATAGTTTATAGATGTGGCTTTTGATCCATCTACATACAAACAGGTCAATTCAGGTTATGTATTATCTCAAATGTGTCAAATCAACTAAAAATTAAAAAGAACTAATAATAATGAAATGGGTCAATCATGTTGAAATTTGCCCAAGTGTACTGGTTCATGCAACCTAATATATACTTTTTAATCAAATTTTGAAATTACTAATGCCAAATATATATATTTCGTGTAATCATGAACTTTTTATCAAGAAATAGACGAGAAGTGATTCATATCGACCAGACTTGTCCTGTTTCAACCTATACCAAAAAATGACCCATTTTGAGCTAAACCTATTTTGACCCTTCTCCGTACAAGTTGCCACCTTTGTTAATGGTCCTTGAACTATTACAGATTGACACTCAAAAGAAACAAGCCAGTGCGATGTCCATGCAAGTCTGCCCAGCAAATTTATTGAACCCTGGACGAGATGGTCAACACATTGAGAGTGTTTGCCACGTCCCTGACACATGGGATGATCACAGATGTTTAACAGATGATGATTGTGGAATTGATTCGACTAATTGTAGAAGAAGATCATGCAGCATGGCTGGCTACTGTGGTCTATGGTTGTTCATATGAGGTTTCATTCAATCTCATCTAACTTGATTCATTAAAAGCACAAAAAGTTGAATACTTTCAAGATTCTTTGTTTGCATCAGCAGATTTGTCTTGGAAGTATGTAACATATATGTAAGTTTTTGATAGGATATAGAAAGGAGAGGAAAGATGTAATCTTTGAGTACAATAGAACAAATTGGGGTATACCCAATAGGGAAACAGGAAAAGTTTGATTAAAAAGATCCAAATGAAAATGAAATACCACCTATAGTAATCTTTTTGCTTATAGGAAGTCAAGTGTTCTTAAATTCATGTCTCTTCTTTTTCTGACCTATATATGAAGAAATGTTCTTAAATTTTGAGAACAGCCAAAATCTATTCTGAAATGTTTATATTTTCTGGCTTGTTTGAAAGATGTATGAGAGAATGAAATTGTTAGTTGTTTGTATACTCAATTTACGTGTTGCTTTATAATACAAGTTGTTAAATCCTGTATCAAACACATGGATATGTTAAACATATGTTGGATGATATGTAACTTGGAATGGTTTATTATATAACCCTGCCTTGAGAGTTGAGACTCACTTTTCTACTTTGAAGGGATGAAACATTATTTGGATTCATTTTATAAGATTAGAGTCTAGCTACTGCACAGATTATACAGCTAATTATTATATTTAATCATTAATAAATTACATTAGATTAGGAGTATGAAGAGTGATTAAAATCAAATACATGAAATAGCTCATTTTAGTTGTACACTCTACTATACTACAGATATATAAAGTATTACCATCTACCAACTTCATTTCAATGTATTATAATCTAAATCACAATGTGGAGTAAATCAAAATCGCAACCTCAAGAAAAGTTTTCAAGAACGAACATACAAAAGTAGAGCTATGATGGTCAATAAGCTCATTAAAATCCCGCCTAAAAGAGCCATATCAAGAAGACCCCATTCACGATCATGCACATTGCTCGTGCCAAGTTTCTGATTATCGTTGTCTTCCATTTCCACCACGGCTGGTGAAGGTTTCCTCCTCAATAACAAAGTCGGAGTATCTTGAGCAATTTGGTTATTTTGAGGTTCTGGGAACGAATTATTTGCAATGATATTGCAACCATTGGATTCACAAGCATCAGATTCACACGCACAAGGTTCTGGGCTTGCTGATGAACATGCACATGTATCTTCTTCATTGGAGCAGGGTGCGCAAGTTTCTTTCTTAATCAGATCCTTTTTGTCACTTTGACATTTGATCCCATTACTTTGACCAAGAATCTCAACGATATCCCCAAAAACTGACCACCGTCCAACTGATGTTATCTTTACAATTGCTGAAGATCCGAGCAAACTTTCAGGACCAACAACCAGTACCTGCACATATCCCTTCGTATGGCCAACCTAGGAATGTCAACAGCAGCAGTTACTAAGCGATGAGATGGTTAGACAAAAAATTTGGAATGTGGCAAAAACACTAAAGCTGACACTTCAATGGACAGAAAAGATCTTTTGATGTGCATTATTAAAAAAATGATCACGTGATATTGATTAATGAGAAAATAGTTTCAATGTGCTTATGCATAAAAGGTTGTATTAATTAGATAATTAGATAATTAGATACTCGAGGGTGTTAACATATACTAATTAACTGAAAATTTACTAAATAGGACCGAAATAGACCCCAAAAGAAAACAAACAAACAAAACAAAACAAAACAAAATTGTGATAAAAGGGGAGACATTTGGTAGAGTGGTGGTAAAAGACTAAAAGTCTCTCAAACTAACTTAAAACAGGGGACAAATAGGTAGTTTAATGGGTTTTAAATTAACAAGTGAAATCTTCTAACATTTATAAAAATAATAGACTATCTCATGTGGGACAAATTGAAAAGTTAGTTGTTATTCTATGTAAAAAAACCCTAATTTTATTTAGACTCATATAAAAAGTTGTGGTAACTTGTATAAAACTGATAGTGTAGATTTAATGCAAATATATAAATCAATCACTGACACTTCAGGTCAAAAACAATCAATATTCACTTCTAGCATGCATATCCAAACACCCAGTCGCAGAATCAAGTAAAGTATTACCATGTGAACTTCATCAGTTGCAATGTCGGTAATCCATATCCTCTCGATGTTTCCTTCCATACCGTCATAAGGTGTAAATGATTCAAAGACTGAAGTCAATTCTCGACTCCGTTTCTTCACTACATTACTTGCCACCTTCTTCATCCTAGCAGCTGGGGTTCCTTCATTCAGAAATATCATATAGCCAGACTGATTTAGGAAGAATTCTGATGGACGGCTAACAATAGTAAACTAATAAAATATAAAACTAAGAAATTTAGAGTTTTGGTTCATGTTACAGAATGTTCAGATGATAATATAAAACGACTAAACACTTTGTTCCTTTTCCTTAAACTTTATATATTAGTTGACGTACTAGATAAGTATACTGTTGAGATATTAAACTAGAAGATTGAACTTCAGATACTTTGGGGATTTGAATGCACTTTAGGTTACTTTCAACCAGTTCAACGCAATTGTCTGTTTCATTTAGCTAAAGCTTTTCAAGTTTACCTGTTTGAACTGTTAGATATAAAACTATATACCCCAAATCACACCATTATTATGTAAATGGTTCAAAATTGCCACCTCTGATACCAAGTTCAGTTTGTTAGAAACGAGGTCATCGAAGAATGACACGAGGTATTCATGAGTGGTGTATACAAAATAGTAACTTGCCTGACCCTACACAATCTCAAGAATTTGAGTATTTATTCCTTGTCAAATTACCTCGAATCATAATAATACCCCTTAACTTGTAACAAAACAACAGTTTATCCCCTGATAGTTCCTATAGATAGTAGAACAGCCCCCGGACTTCCCACATATACAAACTGGCAAACGGCCCACTAAGGTCCCTGAAAATTTAAATTCTACATGATTGAACTTCATATATGTCCCTTTTCAACAGTAGAAGTGGGTCACAACAGAATTCTAATGTGCGGAGCATCTTTTAAATGTACGAGGAGGAGGGTATACCTGGACGAGGATAGAATTGTGAAATATGAACTTGGGAAAACTGGTACTCCTTTATTAGATTAACTGTTTCGGCAAAATCTTCATCTGTTTCACCTGTAAATACCCAATTACAGCTTTAGTTCACATGAAATTTTTGAGACAAATACACATTGAAAGACAGGTATGCGCGATATGAGGTACATAAATCCTTGTAATATACTCCCTCTGTGATAATAAGCACCTCTTCGATAATATAATGCAAGAATATCATTCTAACAGATTAACCCAAACTTAGTTCCAAATTAATTTTTTTTATTATTTAAAATAAAAGGGAGAATTTCATGTATATCCCTCCAAACTCTTCTAATTACGTCTATATCCTTGTAAAATTCAAAATTACACCAATATCCTTTAAAACCTTTACAAATCCTCATCTATATCCAAATATATATTTTAATTATAAGTAAATGAATATGATAAAAAAAATCCCATTAAATACTAAATAACAATTTTTATGACCTTTTTACCCCTCTCACCCTAATCAAAATCAAATCATTTTGAAACTAATTAAGTTTTAGCCAACTACAACGAATAATATATTATCATTTTAAGAAATGATACCATAACAGTGGGGACATTCATTCGTGTGAATGTTTATGCAATTTTTAGACTATTGGTTTGAAACTGTTTAGTCATCTACAAAATATATCATGATGATGATTGATAAAGTTAAAATAATATGTGATAAAGTTAAAAATATGAGTACATGGTGTTAGCAACTTCGAGGATGAGAAGAAAAAGAGGAATTGCGAGAAGAAAAAGAAGAACTGTGAGAGTTGTAATACGGCCTATTATATCACTTTGATTGGAGAATAGACTCAATGATAAGCATCTTTAGATTATATCAAACATACAATTAGGAGAAAAAGATAATATAGATGAAACCCTAATCACAAACCAATTAGGTTAACATGATTAAAAATGGATGAAGCCGTATGAAATCATAAGGAAGAAGAAGAAAGAGTCAAAACATGATTTGATTTTGATTAGGGTGAGAGGGGTAAAAAGGTCATAAAAATTATTATTTAGTATTTAATGGGATTTTTATTTATCAAAATCATTTACTTATAATTAAAATATATATTTGGATATAGATGAGTATTTTGGAGGTTTGAAAGGATATTGATGTAATTTTGTAATTTACAAGGATATAGACGTAATTAGAAGAGTTTGAAAGGATATACATGAAATTCTCCCTAAATAAAATGACATGCACTATTCTCAACTAAGGAAGATTCGTTTGCATATTTGGCTGGTAATCAAACACATTTACTAATGACTAGTAAATTGGTGCAATGTATAGAAAGAAAACAAAGTAATCAAGACAAAAAGAATGGGTATGCTAACCAGGAAATCCACATATAATATCAGTTGCAATCTGCATCCCAGGAACCAATTTAGTCAATGTATCTACTACTTTTCGGAACTCGCCTACTGTGTATTCTCGATTCATTGCCTGTCCGCCGAATTGAGAAATATCGTGTTAACATACTTGTAACTTGTAATATAACACAATTGAAGACAACAGCCATAATCAGAGAGATGTGGAAGATGGAAGGGTCAAGTAGTGGGTAAACATAAGTAGCTTGTACTCTATGGCTGGGTTGACCCATAATGCTTTTGTCCATTTTCATTTATAGGAAAGTAAACATAAAGGACATATAATACTACAATATAATCTAAGCTCCAACATATGTACTCCATTTGACTAATTTCTATTTTAGCTAAATCTTTTGATTTTACCCATATGGCCATATGACCAGTTAGATATTGGGTTGACCACAATCTAAGTGTAGCATATGTATTACGTCCCTCTACTGATATCATTACTTACAGTTAAAACAGCATCACTTCCAGATTGAACAGGTACATGAAGAAATGAATAGACACAAGGGTGACACAAAATGTCAGCTATCTCCTTCAAGTGTTCCAGAATATAAGGAGGGTTAGTCATCCCGATGCGTAGCATTGTGCTCCCATCTGATGGGAGTGCTTCTACAATTGCATTTAGTAAAACTGGAAGATTTACCCCAATATCACGACCTGCGAATAAGTATAAGCCAACACAAAATAAAAATTATTTTAAGTATTCAAAAGCTTTAAACAGTATCAATGACAAACAGAAGCTTCAACTTTCTCTACAAATTAAAGCACAATGATAATTCTATAGCGAAGAGGAGTATCAAAATAACATTAATAATGATCTTAATCAATTGTCTATACGTAATATTGCTACATATACCGAACAAAGCTTCTTTCACCTATCTGCACTGCATATTGAACTATTATCACTACAAAATAAAGCAATAACAGGGTCTTACATGTCACATATTATCAATTTGAAACCTTTTTCTTCTAACCATCTGATCAGAAATTACCTCAGATGTTAACTGCAAGTTTCTTTTGGCATGGAAATGTAATGTAGATATGCTAATAGATAAAGAGCCAATCCTTACATGGTTGTCACTAAAATCGTGTATATATGCACCATTTAGAACTACTGATTTTGAAATAGTAATCCAATTGAATAAAAAATTTGCTTGGTCAGAGGTTAAGACATGAGACCATTTTAGCTTGGTGCTAACTTTCTTACAACTATTCACGGTTAGCAGATAAAGTTAGATTTGGGTAGAACTTTGAAATGTTTATTAGTCTTTCTTCAAATGATACTTTACAAATCCGATGTAAATACCTCCCACCCTTCTGGCATTCATCATATTACAAAATAGAGCCATACTTGGATGGGGAAGATTAAATAGAGCCATAAAGCACCACTTGTCAAATTCATTCTAGGCATGCAGATGTAAATGTACATATTAATACTAATTCTTTATAGACTGTCTATATGACAGTATTTATAAAGCTCATTTGGCAGAATGGTGTCTAATGTGACATTAACCCAACTCTATAACTATATTTATTACAACATGTGTAGGCGATTTAATAACATAACAGCAATCGACACTCGAAAGTAAATGAGTTGAAACTGCCACCTCTACTTCAAAGTAATCAATCATATTGCACGATCAAAACACCTACATAAGACAGGCATGGAAGAAAAATAAGAAAGAGTACAAAAGTACCATATGCCCCAGTGTCTTCACTGCTCAGCCAAATCTCTTTGACTCCATCATCCACAACACTTTTGACACGTCCTACCTGCGATTTTCAGGATTCTATAAAAATATTACTACTTTATGGGGTGTCTGGACTTCTCTTTTGGAACTGATCCAACTATTGCAGCTTAAAGTCGCGATACTAGAAAAATTTAATGTTTAGATAAATATATAATGCTTCTGATTTCATTGATTATGTAAAGGTCCAATGACCAATACTAGCTGCAACAAAACTGAATATCTAAGGATAAATAAAATCAGCTACCCTTCTTTTAACCTAATAGAGGGAATTTTACTCCCACTTCACATAACGCATCTTAACTTTCTTCACAAATGTCCGTTTTAGTCATTTTATCTATTAAATTCCTTGAAGTTTCCGAACGCTCATGCATCTGATTATATGGTAATCACTTTTAAAAATCAGTCCAAACTCCAAACACCCTCTTAACAACTGAGGAAGAAACAAAATTACGCAGTTTAACTTACAAGGCTATCAACGGTATAGCTTCCCAGATGACCCCGAGCATGTTTGGTTTTGCAATAAGTGCAAGCCCCCAAACAACCAACATTTATAGGAAGAATCTCAACAAACTTGTTCTTCCTTACCTGTTGAAATCATGAACATTAACCCAGTAATACAAAATCCTTAGATTCAAATAGTACATGATTACATAAACAGATGTCAATCCATTCCAGATGAATAAAGGTTACAATATAACTCATTCACTTATGAATGGATCAGATTGGGCTATGGTTCATTTCCAACAGGTGAAGTAAAATTATACAAGCTTAAAAAAAGCAGGATAAGTGGATAACGGGTCAAAAGTTTCCCATTGGCTATTTAAATACCTATCTTCTAAAGTGTTCAAAAACTAGATTATCATTGAAATAAAACAATTCTTGTTACCATAATTGACACACAGTTTGTTTAAAGAAAGAGTATAGATATGATTTTCAGAATGCATTCATATTAACCTAAATTGACGAGTTTCGACCTGTACCACAAAAATTAGTACAACTTATGACCTATTACCTAACCCAACCTCCATTTTGTCAGTTCTACAGATGATTATGCAACAATTATTTATTCAACAAATAGATCAAAGCAGTACCTTAGGAAGATCAAGCGCTGGTAGAGTTTTGCGGGTCAATAAGCGAACCTCGTGACCTTTAAGAGTCTCCTCAACAACCTCTACGACTCGATCGATTTGCTGAACTCCCACTATACTGACACCTTCAAGCTCTTTAATATCTCGACTTCCTTGAGGCACACATCCTGCCACCACAAGTGGCTTTTTTGCACTTTTGCATTTTGATATCAATGTGTCCATGGCTGACTGGCTTGGAGACTTTACTGTACAGCTGTATTGTAAAACATGAATTAATAAAGTGAAGATCACTCCCATTTCAAGTTTACATATTACGTGAAGTAAATTTGAAGAAGCACATGTTATTAAACTTTGGTGAGCTTTTATTTGCAGTCAAATCATTGAGCTTGAGCTGACCATGATACTATAGAATAATATTAAGATTCTCCTTGAGTTGTCTACACTAGTAGCCAAATTGGAAAATCAGTGCGTTTAAACAGCCTAACGGGGATTGACAGTCAAGCAAAAGACTGTATTTTTGTTGAACATGAATATTCTTTCGTATGGCTTCTTCTAGCTTTAAGGAAACCAAGAAGCTACAACAATAATGTAGAAAGAAAGATAAAGCTCACGTATTTATAAGCCAAAGATCCGCTCCTTCTGCGTTGTCACTGATAGCATAACCAAATGCTGAAAGTTGGCCGGCCATGTACTCACTGTCACTCTGAAAACACAAATAGGGCTGCATATTAGCTCAACAACCTTTCATGATGCAGTCTCAATCTTGGCTCATATTCAAAGATTGCCTCAAGTAACTCGAAAACACATATACATTATATTCAACAATTTACACCCGACTACCTAGAAAAATTTACATATATACTACCTACATATTACACAAGGCTCAAAAAGCTCAATAACAACTCAGTTACCGAGCCCTTATAAGGGCAAGGCAATTTTGCTCAGAGCTCGATAAGCTGGTAGCTCAAAATGGTGAAAAACTAAAATTCCTGTGAGTGTTTGAATCAATATAGAAGCACAAATGTAACATATTTTCAAAGGGGAACCAGAAACTGAACCTGATTATGTGAACACCCAAATGTCTTGAGAAAAATGGTCTGCAAAATTTAAACAAAAATATTACTACTGAATAATATATATAAATTATCGCTCAGAATATTCTACTAATAATAATATAGGGATATATGGAAACCTGAGTTCCAGGGACTTGATTAGTAGCTGAGTTTTGAAGTAGGGATGATTTATTGTTATTATTATTTTTAATCTTTTTAGTTGGGTTTATTCCTACGGCGGCGGCAATGGGTAGTCGGAAGCCAGGAGGAGCTGCGCCACCGCCGACCAACAAATCCTCAATGTCTTCCATGTTTCCGGCGACGACACACAGACTGAGAAGATTGGGGAATTATTGTTATTATTATTATTATTATTATTATTATTATTATGCTTGTGTGTTGCATAGATACTGGGCTTGTAATAAATTTGGATAAAAAGCCCAAAACTTAATTGGGTTGGTTTGAGATCTTTTCCATCTTCTTACAACTTTACAAGTTACAACTTACAAGTACCAGGCAAATTTTCAATTGTAATGGAAATTGTAGTGTTGTTAAACTCCACAAATAATATGTGTTGTTACTTACTTACTTGTTAGTTTATTGGAGAGGTCATTTGTGTAAATATATATAAAAAGTTAAAGGATTAATAAGGTAAAAGAAAGATGCAACTTTGAGAAAAAGATGATTCGTCAACATCACCATTGAATTGTGCACCCAACAATACAATTTATTTGCCCGTAATTAAATAGATTTTTCTTGTTTCAATTGTTATAAGTTATTGAAACACCATTCTTAAATCTTCATGTTAAAAATTCTTCAACATTTACATCTTTTGATTGTATAATTGAAACTTTTTAGATTGAAATTAAGATAAGTGTGCTTAACCGTGAAAATTAAGTTTATCATTTAATGTGATTTTTTTGTGCACGTGTATAATAAAGAACAATTAACAATATTGTTGTGTTAACTTTAAATCATTGTCACTGATCACTACTATTGTATCCTCCCTCTTTAATATCATCATCAAATAATGCAGTTACCGTACTTTTTGTAATAGTGTATATATACATCTAATTTAACTTTACTACACAAGTCTATTCTTCCTTAATATCAATTTGCAAACTCTATGAATAGTAACTCTTTTGTTTTTTTCTAAACTTATAATGGTAGATAAATTGTATGTATATCAAAATGTTAATAGTTAAATGAGTAGATTAGGTGGTTAGTCACAAATGCATTTATAGCATGTGATGAAAATTCAACACATGTAATTGACATTTTTATTTCTTTTATTAGTTTTTTTTTTAACATGTGAATTTACATTTTGAATATTTCTTTCGGTATTTTTTTATTAAACATGTGGATTTTATATTTTGAATATCATTATTTTATGTGTTTTTTTTTCAATACTCCAATTCTTATGCTATAAAATAAAAAAGAAATTAAACTTGTATACATTTTTACATTTTATTTAAAGAAATATATATATACTTTCTAATTGGTTATCAACATTTAATATAGTTAGTCTAACATAGTTTCGGTTTACACTAACTTTAAGTTATGTGAGCAAATACGTAACCGGTGAGTTACTAAGAATTTTAAATATGTATACAAAATTTAATATATAAATAACGCATACATTTGTCTCATGCGAAATTTGAACGAACACTCTATGTTTTAAAATAATATTAGGTTAAATGTTCTCTTATTTAAAATCAAGTATACATGATATATCAAAACAGATATAAATGGTATTTTATCCCGACGCGAAGCGCGGGCAATAATCATCTAGTTAAGATCACTTCCAATAGTTGCTTCTTCACTTGCTTCTTCAACTTTGTCAGCTCAGCGTCACGTTAGGCACACCCAAAACTGATGAAAGACTTGTTAAACATTGCCAGCAATCATTTCATCAGTTTGATTTTTGGGACTCACTGACTACTGATTTAAATTTTTTAAACACAAATAAAAATAAAACATTTTCACTAAAGTT
Source organism: Pseudognaphalium luteoalbum (assembly GCA_963422505.1). Taxonomy (NCBI): domain Eukaryota; kingdom Viridiplantae; phylum Streptophyta; class Magnoliopsida; order Asterales; family Asteraceae; genus Pseudognaphalium; species Pseudognaphalium luteoalbum. The sequence continues at coordinate 88,392,074 of OY730196.1, read as the reverse complement.
TAAAAACATTACATTGATATGATGCGAAACCGGTTGGTGAATCATTAGATGTAGTTGCCGAAGATGAGTTAGCCAGTGAATTGGGGTAAATGGGATTGTTGAGTAAATTTTAATAGAAATCATTTTCGTTGTGGTTAGACATTTTTTGTGAATTGGAAGTGAAGGAATGATATAATTTGTATGAGAAATAAGGTTGATTTGTATAAGAAAGAAGGTTGAATTGTAGTGTGGAATAAAATAGGGTGAAGTATGTGGGAAAAAAGTGAGTAAGAAAGTAATTTTCTTGAAAAAATGGGTATATACCTGTTATTATTCGAATAGATTAAAAAAAGTTATTTCGTTCCGACGGCTACAACTAAAAACAATAATAAAGCACGTGTGCCCCACCTACCCTCATTCTCTTTTGTCTGTAAACTGAAGAAACAAAACCGATTAAGCCATGACAATGGCTTTGGTTCGCCGGCCTTCGTTGGTTGCCCAACCGAATAAGCCATTGGGACCGGTCAGTAAAGCACAATCATGATACACTAAAGATATAATGTTAATCCTATATTATTATTAAAGAAACTGAGCTTTCAATAATAAGAAAGTTTGATATGTGTTTCATATATTTGTTTAAATTTACTTATTTCTCATCTTACAAACATGCAAACATTGTTAAGAGAAATCAATCATAATAACATATTACAGTACTCGTATTTTTCAACGGCATTGATACTCCAACAACAAATGTAGTAGAAAAAAAAAACACTTGGAGATAATGCAAAACGAAGATATTTAAAAGTTGATTTAAAGGTATTACCTGCAGATCCATTTAAACGATCAAGTACGAAATCTTATCATGTAAATCTACGTGAAGAAATTAGAAGAGCATCATTGCAAAAGGGGCCTTGCTAACCTCAAAAACATAGTTTTCCACAAACAAAATTTGCAGGAGACAATTAATCTTGGTTTTCTGTGCGGTATTAACGATTCGACCCGTTTATATTTACATTATTATTAGTTTGTTGCCTCAACCATGTTATTGAATAAGGTATTAATGAACCATGTGACTTTAGGCTCTAGATTGCTTATGAGAATTCGAAGAGTACTGTAACACCCACCTTACGGGTCCAGGGACATTATGGTAAATTCCTAACTTTTAATTATTTGTTTAATGTGTTAGGAAATAAATTAGTTTATTTTATTGAGTTTATTGTAAATGATAGTCAAAAAGTCAAATGACTTATTGTGACTAGTAAACTATTGATTGTTCTAACTTTATACAGTGAACGGTAAAATAAAATAGTCGAACTCGCGAACGTTTTTAAGATGCCAGACAATATGTTTAGAAGGGGAATAATTTTAAATGGATATTGGGTTGGTTAAGGGATTAAGCCGACTTAACTTTCCCCATATTACCCAACTCTCTCATTTCTTCTACTTCTCACTTTTGCAAAACAAAAACACAATAAATTAGGAAATCAAAACGAGAAGAATAAAAGACGTTGCTGCTGCGATTTAATCAGTATTATCAAATTCATGTCATCATCATCAACCAAATTCCTTTCTTCCTTCTTTTTTTGTAAGTATTCTTGCTTTATATCAATTATAAATTTGATTATGATGAAATTGATATGGGTTAAGAGTTCTAATATGGAATTGGAACCAGAAAAATGTTGGATTAGTGTTTATTAGTTGAATTTTAATGCTAAACTGGTTTCAGGTTTTTATGAAAAGAAATCGTGTTAGCTATGTTTACTCAGGATAAACGCAGGTCTGGAACAAAGGGTATCGCGACGCGATTCTTTAAGATCGCAACGCGAAATACTCAGAATCGCGACGCGATTCTATGTTGTTGTGACACGATTCTAGTTCGCGGTTCACTTGATTTCGCGACGCGAAATAGGGTTAGTCACGACGCGACCCCATGGTCATTGCGACGCGATTCAGATTGAACCAAAATCTGTTTCGCTTCTTGTTTGAATCTGAGTCTGTTTTTGGTGTAGTATTAGAACCAGAAGTAGTAATAGATTATCAAATAATGTAAAAATTAGTTTATGATCAACTTGTTAAAGTTATGTGTAAACGAGATTATGTTTAATGCGATAAGTAAAGTAACGAGGAATTAGAAGTTGATATAACTATGAAAAACATAGTTGCGTGTTTCGGTTTAGAAAGTTAAACTTGATCAATCCACGGGTAATGGATTGATTATTATGACTAGTTGAGTATAACGATGATTATAAGGACTAAACGTGTTGTTATGATTATGTATGAATTTGAGCTTGAAAAGTGGTTAACTTGATGTTAAATGATACTTGTAACTTTGGTTATTACTTGTTAGATCGGTTAACTAAAGATTTAACTAAAGTACAAGGGGCAATATAATTTGACCATGTAGTGGTTATTAGTTCGATACTATGTATTGACATATAATTTGGTTAAGTAGTTATAATTGATATTATAACTTGATGACTATTGTAATTTGATGTTATGAAATAAATTGAGTTATACAATTTATGGGACGAGTTACTAACTCATTGTTTATTGTATTCTCAGATACGGAGAAGACTCAGTAATATTAGACTTTTGAGTTAGTGGTTGAGGTGTCGGTGAGTGGACATGTAATCCTCATTGTGATTTAGTTGTAACAAGTTTTACGATGGGTGCATTTATTGTTATCATTTATAGACTGTTTAGTCTGCTATGATATTATTACTATTGATAGACTGTTTAGTCTGACATAATGCCATGACGATTATAGATTATGTGATACATGGGCATTGGGCATATGTGATTATTCAGATGTCAACATTGGTTGAGCTTAATTGCTATTATTTGGATGGCGGGGTTTCCTTATACACATCATTGATAGGAACCTGTGTCCAGTGAAGATAGCAACAAGTTGTCGATTAACTTCTGTATTGGCCTGCAGTTGTTTTAAGTGTTCTTTGGAGGATACCTCAAGAACACCTGATCCTCTTTGACGCTATGTGTTTACGATGCTTTGCTGTAAACAGGGTTGTTATGCTAAGTTAGGATGTTGGTTATTTATTCACTCACGTGGCTCTGAGCTAACCCCACCACACCACTTCTTGTAGGTTATGGTTTTGATATAAGGAGCTGGGCAAAAAGTTTGATTTGGATGGAATGTTTGATCTGGCGTTTACTCTGATATTGCTTTGATAACTTAAAGTTGTATTTTGAATTATATAACACCCAATCGGATACGCTATGTTTTGAAATAGCATTACTTTTATGTATAATGTGTAATGTAAATTAATAAGGTATGTTTTGACATACGCTTCCGAATTGTTGTATATATTATATAAAAAAAATAGTTATGAAAATAATGGGTGTTATAAGTAGCGTATTCATGAAAGACTGGATACAAGCGGTTTGATTGATGTTGGTGTTGATGGCTTCTTTGAGGAGACTAAGTGGGCTTGATTTGATGGCGGCGGCGTGTGAGAGGAGGGCTATGCATTCCGATGGATAAGGCGCTTTGTTGCATGTGGTTGTGACAAAACTGATGTTAGTTTCGTTAGCGGGGGTGGTGGGTGGTGAAAGCTTTTAAGCCCTGGTTATGGTATCGTCATGGCCATGATTGTGAGAAATATAAGTAGGAAGAGTTGGTTTGTTCCATTTTTGTTTTGGTTATGATGAGATTGATAAATTTTATCTTAATTTATGGGGAGAGTATAGTCACAAGGGATTTAGAACAAGGATTAATGTCTTGAAATGCATTTGACTTGCGTCAAATATCTATAAAGTACTTGCGTCAAATATCTATAAAGTGTATTCTACTTATAGTTGATATTTTTAATACATTCAATTTTCATAAAGGATGTTTTGATGTATATTACTTATGTGTTGCTCGTTTAAGGTGCCACGTGTCATCCAGAGAGTTTGACATATCATCAAAACATCACCAAAATACATTAAAACACACTTTTTGCAAGTTTGATGCATTAAAAATAGCAAAACTAAGTTGATACACATAATAAACATCGTATACAAGTTAAATGCATTTACATACACTAACTTCTTTAAATTAAATATTTGTCGGTTCTGATTAAAAATATTTTAATATTGCATATTTTTTCTGGCATGTTCGAATGTTCTCAAAATATGGATTGAAGTACAATACATAAATTGATTTTGACTCGAAAGATTTGTTTATATACTCTATAACTTATGTGTTTTAGATATATTCATCTTATATTAATCAACTTGAACTTGTTTCATCGTTTAAATGCAGTAAAGTGGTTTTGCTAGCTAGGTATCGTGAGCAAGATTTGTTTATGTAAACTAGTTTGTTTTTATCATAGATTTGTAGACATAAATAAACTAAACCGTTGTTATTGAACGAAATTGAAAGAATTATATGAAATGGTATCAAATTTGACATACATCTCACATATGTATCCATATAAGTCGTGGAACTCCTACATATGAAGTAGTATCGAAAGGAATCTTTATTTACATGTTTAATATGTTATTATGTTGTCAATTTTAATATTCGATAATTAATTAATTTCATTTGGTTGATCAACTTTTTTTTATGTACTATAGAATACATATTATGTTTCATACCATTTACATTTTGCATAACTAGATCACTGGTGAACTTCCTTGAGATCTCAACAACGACATTATATAATGGTTGGTTTCAATAGATCGAAATGAATAATTTAAAAGGTGACGATCCGAGGATGACATCGGAGTGCGAGTGTGATTATACGGTGAAATCAAGAACCCTATCCAAACCTCGAGTTGGAGTGTGAGATCCTGTCAGAGTTAGGAGTACAAGAGCAAGAAAAAAAGATCCGTCGGAATTGGAGTTTATTCGTTCCGGCCAGGTCACTGGCACTAGGGGGCATATGTCAATTTGTCCATAAAATGTTACATACTGAAATTATTATCTTGTTTATATAGTTTAGCTAAATTGAAGTGTTTTGACTTTGATTGATCAAAATGGTGCTGAGGATTAAAGAATTGATATACTAGTTAGCTTCTAAGTGATCTTTTGATTTTGTTCATGTTCGGTGGTTTTAATTTTGTTTCTTGTGCTTTTGTAAAGGTAACTGAAAACTGACAAATATTAAAAATAGCATAAACACTAAATGCAAGAAATCAAAATCAGAGAAAAAAAAAGGACAATATGAAAGCTAAGGGATAAAAACTGTCAAAGAGGAAAACCACATGAAATGATTACGGAGAAGTTTCCTAAAGTTTTGCAACATGCCACGCCACCGACTCTACAAAGGGCAAAACGGTAATTTCACGCCAGCGCAGAGTCGGCTCATTCTGCCTATAAATACTCCTTCCCTGCCTTCGTTTTTACTTCTTCATTCATTCATACAAACGCTCTCTCGGTGTAAAAGCCCTAGAGCGAAAATTCGTCTATCCTGTTCGCGCGTAATCGCGAAAAACACTTAAAAATAAATCTAAAATCATCATAATCTAATCGAAATTCTGAATTTAAACTCTAACTCGATCAATTATAATTCTAATTTCTGCGATTTTAACCTGAAAATTACATCAATCGGTGTGTATAATAACCTGTAGATAGATACATATATATACGAACAATTATGGATATGCGGTTTCCGTACTCTCCAGCAGAAGTTTCAAAAGTCCGCCTTGTTCAGTTTGGCATCCTCTGTCCTGATGAAATCGTATAAACCCTAACTTTTGTAATATTAGCACTATATATATACACGTAATGTATGTATGTATGTATGTACATGTGTATGTATTAGTATTTGTAATGATTATATTTTTGGTTGCAGAGGCAAATGTCGGTTGTGCATATAGAACATGGAGAAACAACGGATAGAGGGAAACCGAAAGTTGCGGGACTGAGTGATCCGAGGCTTGGGACAATTGATAGGAGATTGAAATGTGAGACTTGTATGGCTAGTATGGCTGAATGTCCTGGTCATTTTGGACACCTTGAGCTTGCTAAACCGATGTTTCATATCGGATTTATGAAGACGGTGCTCAGTATTATGCGTTGCGTGTGCTTTAATTGCTCAAAGATCCTTGCGGATGAGGTACATTATACGAATGAAATGTGCTGCATGAATTGGAAAGATGAGTTCTGTTGGCATGCGTTGACTGTTATGATTGAGTACAAATTACAAGGAAACCGTTTAGAAAAAAACAAATTACAATGAACCTTCAGTGCCAATATGATTAGCTCTTGATTCCTTGAAGTTCTGGTTAACATTTGTACCAGTATACTGTGAGTTACATATGAACTAGAGGATTGAATTTGGGTGCTGGTAGAGTTATTAGAGCAAGGTAAAGTTACGCTGTTTCGGTATTAGGAGAAGTGAAACGCTTATGTTATTGTGTTAATCGATATTGTAATAATAAACAATAAAATTAGCAGTTTTAACATCATATGATTGCAAACCTATGCTCGGTATTGTTTCATGAATTTATCGTTACATATATTTGACCTGTTTGAATCAATTGAAATTGTGGACATATTGTGTATACAAGTCGATCTATTTTTTTAGCTAAAAGGATGCATTATCAAAGGATGTTTGTGCTGGATTTTGTGTGTATTCTCTTATTTGCCTTTACTAGCTGTCCTTTCACTGAGTTGGTGTAAATGGATAATACTTCCTAACGATGAATATACTATCTTCAGCTCTATACTCTCCCATATAAAATGCCCAGGGGAAAGATAAAGGAAAACCAAAATTTGGGCATCCTAGATCTTGTTTGAAGAGCTCGCTAAGAAAAATGATGTCCAACAACATATATGGCTTCTACTCTTTGCAAGGATCTATTTCCATTTATAGAGTTGTTGAAATATTGTCTATTATGTTGATACCGTTGGAATTAAAGGAATTAGATAGATAGCTATCTTAGTCGAGAGTATGTTTTGTCTTTGATCTGCACTTTAGAATCAAATTTATCTAAGCTGCATGCTTTCACCATAAGTTTTTGACCGTATTTATGCGTGTATCCTTGTATTGCATATATCTGAAATTCTTGCATTCCCTCTCATTTTCTATGCTTCTACAGGAGGATCATAAATTCAAGCAAGCTCAAAAAATAAGAAACCCAAAAAATAGGCTTAAGAAGATCTTAGATGCTTGCAAGAGCAAAAGTACATGCGAAGGTGGTGATGAAATTGATTCCCAAAACCAGGAAGGTGGTGATCCAGTTACGAAACGTCGTGGGGGTTGTGGGGCCCAGCAGCCAAAGATTAGCATTGAAGGTATGAAGATGGTTGCGTTATACAAGCTTCAGAAGAAGAAAAATGTTGACTCAGAACAGCTTCCTGAACCGGCTGAGAGAAAACAGCAACTTTCTGCAGAACGAGTATCAATCTGAACCCCTCATATTGCATTTTACATATTCAAGTATTGTGTTTCTTACTTTTTGATGGCTCAAATGCATCAACGTTCTATAGGTTCTGAGTGTATTGAAGCGGATAAGTGATGAAGACTGCATGTTGTTGGGCTTGAACCCCAAATATGCTCGTCCAGATTGGATGATTCTGCAGGTCCTTCCAATACCACCACCTCCAGTCAGACCATCTGTGATGATGGATACTTCAGCTCGGAGTGAGGCAAGTTTATCGATTATGTGCATTAGCCCTGTTCATGTGGGCTCTTTTGGTCCACATTAAACACTCCCAAAATGAAACATAATTTCAAAAGGAAAGTTTCTGGGGGAAAATGAATAATTGAGATCCTCCCTTATATTTCTCTTTTTGTGAGTATTTAAAAGAACTTTAATGGATGGGCGGATTCAGTTTATAGATTGAAAGGAAACCGTTTGAACTTTGAATGTTGTAGTTTTACAGTGGATTTAAAATATCTAGATTGTTATGGAAACAAAATAGTTTTTGTAATTATATTTTACACACTTACTTAAATTCAGTTTATTTGGACTGGAAGTGCTCAGGGCCAACTTGGCTTGACCAGTGGTACTAATATCCTGTTTTGGTCATTTTGACCCATCATCTGACTTGCACATTATGCCCTCTCTAGTTTTGAGCACAATGTGCAGCAAAATCGAAGTGCTTGACTTTGTGAACTTCTAGTACTCTACATGTCTTGTCATACTTCATCTCAGCGTATCTTCTACTTGTGAAACAGGACGACTTAACTCACCAGCTGGCCATGATAATCAGACACAATGAGAACCTGCGGAAGCAAGAAAGGAATGGAGCCCCTGCCCACATAATTTTTGAATTCACCCAGTTATTGCAGTTTCATGTTGCTACATATTTCGACAATGAGCTTCCGGGACAGCCAAGGGTATGTATAGATGTCTCTACTCATTTGAAATTATAATACATTATATTGTCATTTTTCTGTCACATATAATTCTGGTTATCCTATAGGCTACACAACGGTCAGGTCGTCCTATCAAATCCATATGCAGTAGGCTCAAAGCAAAGGAAGGCCGGATCAGAGGCAACCTGATGGGAAAGCGTGTTGATTTTTCGGCTCGTACAGTCATCACTCCAGATCCAACCATTAACATTGATCAACTTGGAGTACCATGGAGTATTGCTCTTAATCTTACTTATCCCGAGACGGTTACTCCTTATAACATAGAAAGGTATACTCTTCATCTAATTCATGTTTTTTGGTACTTCTTTGTCCCATTTGAAAGTTTTGTTTGTTGACTTCCATTTCTAATTATATATCAGGCTGAAGGAGCTTGTTGAGTATGGTCCTCATCCTCCTCCTGGTAAAACTGGAGCCAAGTATATCATTAGAGAAGATGGTCAGAGACTCGATCTTCGTTACTTGAAGAAAAGCAGTGACCATCATCTGGAGTTTGGATATAAGGCATGTACCTTTTTTTGCTTATCTGGTCTTAGTTTTGATAGAGTAAAACTGGGCGTTTGGATTTGCGTTTTTAAATCAATTGTGTGATTTATGTGATTTGCAGCTGTAATTAACAGTTTTTAGATTTGGAAAAAGTATTTATGGTTTGGCTATCTGATGGTATAAGTGTGAAATAATCTGTATATCATATGCAACAAAACTCATATAAATGACCTTATATCCCTATTACTCAATCTAATTTGGGAAGAGTTTTTGCCCATCTTATACGACATGTCTCATTAGTTCACAAGGCTGTAGTTCTGGTGATTTCATGTATTAATTTTTTCAATTACTCGAATTTTCTGATCTCTAATGTGACTGGGTATAATATCAAATAGGGAATGCATATCCAAACATTATCTCACACAGCCCCATTTCATGTATTAATTTTTTCAATTATTCGAATTTTTTGTATCTTCTTGTTCACTGTCATGTGTCCTCTCCCTCATGAGTTAATGTTGTTAACTTGATAAACTTGTGATTATGCAGGTGGAGCGACACCTGAATGATGGAGATTTTGTACTTTTTAATCGACAACCAAGTCTGCATAAGATGTCCATAATGGGACATAGGATCAAGATCATGCCATACTCCACTTTCCGGTTAAATTTGTCAGTCACGTCTCCATACAATGCTGATTTCGATGGAGATGAAATGAACATGCATGTACCTCAGTCATTTGAAACAAGAGCAGAGGTTCTGGAATTGATGATGGTACCTAAATGCATTGTCTCGCCTCAAGCAAATCGGCCAGTTATGGGTATTGTGCAGGATACACTCTTAGGTTGCCGTAAAGTGACCAAAAGAGATACATTTATTGAGAAGGTGATGATAACTAATCTTGTCAAAACTTATTCTAGTTTGCACGCTAATACAATTTTGGTGTATAGCAATCAAAGACGGAATAGGCCGTTCATTTGAAATGATAAGAACTTGTTTCTTTGGTTGAAAGAATGGAATGATAACTCACTTGACAATGTATAAATTATTATTGTAATCATAAATAACCCCGAATGTATTAATACTTCCTGAAATGTTTTTATTGTCTAGAAGATATATTTTTTGGAAGGAAAATGCTCACACACCTCCTATATTGTCTAAAGATACATCTCATTTATTTGATAGTTTTCTGATCTTTTATTTTGTTTTATATTTTAATGTATGTGACTTATGTTTTACAAATTTGTTCACAATAAAGAACTTTACTGTCTTTGTCAACCAATCTATTTCAATTCATGTGTATCTTGATGTATTCCAACAATCCAACCAATATACTTAAAAACCATTCTAATACTGCAGGTCAATCAAATATGATGATTGAATTTGACAATTCATTCCATTACCTTTTCAGGATGTTTTTATGAACATATTGATGTGGTGGGAGGATTTTGATGGAAAAGTACCGCCACCTACCATTTTGAAACCTAGACCACTATGGACTGGAAAACAGGTGTTCAATCTCATTATCCCAAAGCAGATAAATCTCATCAGGACAGCAGCTTGGCATTCAGAAGCTGAAACTGGACAATTAATTCCTGGTGACACTCAAGTTCGAATAGAGAAGGGAGAGGTTATCACTGGAACTCTTTGTAAAAGAACGCTCGGTGCATCTACAGGAAGTCTTATACACGTCATCTGGTTTGTTTTCCTGTACTGCTATCATATGTTATATGGATTGTTTCGCCTGTAATTTATTTATTATTATATTAATATTACAGGGAAGAGGTTGGTCCAGATGCTGCTCGTAAGTTTCTTGGACATACCCAGTGGCTTGTTAACTACTGGCTTTTGCAACAAGGGTTCAGCATTGGCATAGGAGACACTATTGCTGATGCATCCACTATGGAAACCATCAATGAAACTATTTCTAAAGCCAAGAATGAGGTGAAAGAACTTATTAGGGCTGCTCAAGATAAACAGTTGGAGGCAGAGCCTGGTCGAACCATGATGGAGTCATTTGAAAACAGAGTAAATCAGGTAACTAGGCTCTACTATCTACATGTTCAATAGTGGTGGTAGTTTCGATGCAGATTGAATTGGCTTTATCTCATATGGGTCAAATTAAAATGCGCAATGGGTCAAACTGGTTGCGAGTTGTCAAAACTTCATTGTTGAACTGTCTCCAACGTTGTTATATTGTAATGATGTATACTTTGATATAAGTTTTTCTGTTATATATTTCAATGCATGGATTTATTTAAAAAAAAATGAAAAGTTCAACGCGAAGTATTATGTCTAGCTAAATATGTCAAAGAGTGTTTCTGGGATAACCTAACCCAAGCCAGCGTGTTTTGAGTCACATTTAAAGTCATCCATTTTAAGCCCTTACTCACCCCACCCACCCCATCCCTCCCGCCCGTTTTGCCACCTCTAATATATTGTTAACTACATTGACATGCTGTTGTGTTCAGGTGCTGAACAAGGCTCGTGATGATGCTGGAAGTAGTGCCCAGAAAAGTTTATCAGAAAGCAACAATCTCAAAGCAATGGTCACGGCAGGTTCAAAAGGAAGTTTCATCAATATATCGCAAATGACTGCTTGTGTGGGACAGCAGAATGTCGAGGGTAAGCGAATTCCGTATGGCTTCATAGACCGGACTCTCCCTCATTTTACAAAAGATGATTATGGCCCAGAAAGTCGTGGGTTTGTGGAGAATTCTTATCTTCGAGGGTTGACACCTCAAGAATTCTTTTTTCATGCCATGGGTGGTAGAGAAGGTCTAATCGATACTGCAGTGAAAACGTCTGAAACTGGTTATATTCAAAGGCGGTTAGTAAAGGCTATGGAAGATATCATGGTGAAGTATGACGGTACTGTCAGGAATTCTCTGGGAGATGTTATCCAGTTTTTATATGGGGAAGATGGTATGGATGCAGTTTGGATAGAAAGTCAGAAACTTGATTCATTAAAAATTAAAAAGAAGGAGTTTGACCGGCTTTTTAAATATGAGATTGATGATGATAACTGGAATCCAAGTTACATGCTTCCAGAACATGTTGAGGATATAAAAAATATCCAGGAATTCCGTAATGTGTTTGATGCTGAAGTACAAAAGCTCGAAGCTGATCGGGTCCAACTCGGAACTGAGATCGCTACTACAGGTGATAATGCATGGCCGATGCCTGTGAACCTTAAAAGACTTATATGGAATGCACAGAAGACTTTTAAGGTTGACTTGAGGCGGCCCTCGGTTATGCACCCAATGGAAATTGTGGAAGCTGTTGATAAGCTTCAAGAACGGTTGCAAGTTGTTCCTGGTGATGATTTGCTGAGTATCGAAGCTCAAAAGAATGCAACTTTGTTCTTCAACATTCTCCTTCGTAGCACACTTGCTAGTAAACGTGTGTTGAGTGAGTACAGACTTACAAAAGAGGCTTTTGAGTGGGTTATAGGTGAGATAGAGTCGAGGTTTTTGCAGTCACTTGTTGCACCAGGAGAAATGATTGGGTGTGTTGCGGCACAGTCGATTGGTGAGCCAGCAACACAAATGACACTAAACACTTTCCATTATGCTGGTGTGAGTGCCAAGAATGTGACTCTCGGCGTTCCCCGATTGAGAGAGATTATTAATGTTGCTAAAAAGATCAAAACCCCCTCGCTGTCTGTCTATTTGAAGCCTGATGTTAGCAAGACAAAGGATCGGACCAAGAATGTTCAGTGTGCTCTGGAATACACGACTCTTCGTAGTGTGACTCAAGCTACTGAAGTATGGTATGACCCAGATCCAATGAGTACAATTATAGAAGAGGATGTTGACTTTGTCAGATCATACTATGAAATGCCGGATGAAGAAATCGACCCAGATAAGATATCTCCGTGGCTACTCCGTATCGAGTTAAATCGGGAGATGATGGTAGATAAGAAGTTGAGCATGGCAGATATTGCTGAGAAGATCAATCATGAGTTTGATGATGATTTAACCTGTATATTCAATGATGACAATGCTGAGAAGTTGATTTTAAGAATACGTATCATGAATGATCAGGCTCCCAAAGGCGAGTTACAAGATGAATCTGCTGAAGATGATGTGTTCCTCAAGAAAATCGAGAGTAATATGTTGACAGAAATGGCGTTACGAGGGATTCCTGATATTAACAAGGTGTTCATCAAATCAGGAAAAGTTAACAAATTCGATGAGAATGAAGGGTTTAAGCCTGAAGTTGAATGGATGCTTGATACTGAAGGTGTAAATTTGTTGGCGGTTATGTGTCACGAGGATGTTGATGCATTAAGAACAACCAGTAATCATTTGATTGAAGTGATTGAAGTTCTCGGAATAGAAGCGGTTCGGAGGTCATTACTGGATGAGCTTAGAGTAGTCATTTCATTTGATGGATCCTATGTAAATTATCGGCATCTGGCTATATTATGTGATACGATGACCTATCGGGGTCACCTTATGGCCATAACCCGTCATGGGATCAATAGGAATGATACTGGCCCAATGATGCGTTGCTCGTTTGAAGAAACCGTTGACATTCTCGTTGATGCTGCTGTCTATGCAGAAACCGACTTCCTTCGGGGAGTTACTGAAAATGTAATGCTGGGCCAGCTTGCTCCTATAGGTACGGGGGATTGTAGTTTGTTGTTAAACGAGAAGATGCTACAACAAGCTATTGATGTTCAGCTCCCGAGTTATGTGGAAGGGATTGAAATCGGAACGACACCTGGCAGATCACCATTCACTCCTTTCCATGATGGTTCAGTGTCTCCTTTTTATCAGCCGAGCCCACTTATTGGGTTGTCACCGTTTAACGAAGCACAGTTTTCTCCTTATGTTGGCGGAAGGGGCTTTTCTCCCGCATCATCACCTGGATACTCCCCATTTTCACCTGGTTATAGCCCGACGTCACCTGGCTATAGCCCGACCTCACCTGGCTATAGCCCCACTTCACCAATGTACAGTCCGAGTTTGCCGGGTTATAGTCCAACCAGTCCTACCTACTCACCCACCTCACCTAGCTACTCCCCCAGCTACTCCCCGACCTCCCCTAGTTACTATCCCACATCTCCTAGTTACAGCCCGACATCTCCCACCTACAGCCCAACATCACCAGCCTACAGCCCTACCTCACCAGCATATAGCCCAACCTCACCTTCGTACAATCCGACCTCTCCTTACTACAGTCCGACCTCACCGTCATACAGCCCAACATCCCCTTCGTATAGCCCCACCTCACCGTCATACAGCCCTACGTCACCATCATACAGTCCCACCTCCCCTGCTTACAGTCCTACTTCACCAGGCTATAGTCCTACTTCACCTAGTTACAGTCCAACTTCACCAAGTTACAATCTGTCATCGGTTAAGTACAGCCCCTCTCTGGCATATTCACCTAGCAGTCCAAGATTTTCGCCCTCAAGTCCATATAGCCCTACCTCACCAAGTTACAGGTACCACTGACAGTTTCTTCTTTCTGAAGCTTTCTGCTTATTCATCTATTTCCGTTGCTTGATAAAAGATGGCACATTCGATTCATTTACTTTTGAATGGCCAAAGTCCAAAGTGTATTTTTAATTGCATACAAGCTAGTAAGCTACTAAAACACTGTTAAAATAAGTGACTATTATTTTAATAGAGTTTTTTGCCCAAAAAATAATTAATAATTCAGTTTTTTGCATTTTCGGGTATCAACTAATTTTTTTCTTTAAAAATGAACCACTAATTTAAAATCGATCATTTTCGTGTATATGCTAACATTTGAAACGGTCGCCGACGATTATACAGCTGGAGATTTTTTCTTAAAGATGTATTTTGAATCGATCATAAGCGTTTGAATTGCTATATAATCCTCGACGACCGTTTCAAATGTTACCATATACACGAAAATGATCGATTTTAAATTAGTTGTTTATTTTTCGGCAAAAAAATTAGTTGATACCCGAAAATGCAAAAAACTGAACTATTGATTCATTTTTCGGCAAAAATACGTAATAAATTATTTGTTGTTATGTTGAACTTAATTATATATAAAAAAAAAGTAAAACATTGTTGGATAAAAGTAACTTTGTTGATGTTATTAGGTGAAGTATTTGGGCATATGTCATTATTGGTAATTCTTAGTTATTAGTAAGTTTAAATGTTTGGAATTTTCTATATGCAGTCCTACATCACCTTCGTATTCTCCAACATCTCCATCTTACTCACCTTCAAGCCCTACATACAGTCCCAGCAGGTACATCCATATAAATTGAAGCATAAATAAGGGTTCATGTGCTCAATTGCTGATCATTTTAGTAGCTGCAATGTGATGTTTGAGTTTCTATATTTGTGTATTGGCACTAGTGTCATGGCCTTGATGTTTTTGTGTTCATGCAGTCCTTATGACTCTGGCGTGGGTCCTGACTACAGCCCTAGCTCACCACAATACAGGTGACTTATTATCTCATCTTTTGGTTTTCATTTAGTTCATGGTGTTTCTCACACACAAGGACATACTTGACGCCCTCTTTTCTCCTAAAAACACAATTATTTTGAAAGTCAACTTTTCTCCTTTAGAAAAGCCATCTCCGAATTTACCTTAATCATGCATTAGTGATCGTTTGGTCCATAAGTACTTCTATTTTTTACTAAAGAGTATATTAAGGTATTTGATCATTATAGCATCTGTTGGAAGTTCATTGCAGATAAAAATTGCATTCTTGACTGAATATGCAGTATCATAGTACCTCTTCTCATCTTGTAAATTTGTTTATGTGCGTTTCTTTCAGTCCAAGTGCTGGATACTCGCCTAGTGCACCCGAATATTCACCGTCATCTAGTAGCCAGTATACTCAAACGAGCAAAAAGGACGATGGGTCGAGACCTTAGAATGTCTTTGGGATACGTGAATGGAAGGAAAATTTGCAATTTTGTATCGACTCATCAACAAATAGTTAGATGGTGGCATGATATGGTTTTGAACAATTTTAGAACTAGTTTGTTCGTTGTTCCACATCAAGCAAAACATGGCAACTTGTCAGACTTCTGTTATATCTATCAGCTTGTGAAATCCGTAGTCTGTTTCAGCTTGTGAAATCTGTAGTCTGTTTAGCCAATTTTCTGCTATCAAAGCCAGAAGTTCTCCAAAACTGAAAATGGATCAGTCAATTTGGTCGTAATATGGTTAGAATATATAACTGAAGACGTGTTTAACAAAATGATTGTATGTACGTACGTACGTATGTTTAACAATTTAATGATGAAGATATTGGGAGAAGAATATGCTAAGACATGTTTAGTTACTGAATGAATCATAATATGCTATTATTATCCATACATGTATCCTTTTGACGAATTCGCAAACCTTATAACCACAATCAAGGCAGGACACCAAAAACTACCTGTTCAAATAGGTAAAGAGTCTCAGCTTAAAAGAAGAACACCTTAAAAATGTGAAATATATAATAACCACAAAAACAATAAATACTTTTCATTTGCAACACAGAATAATCACCAATAAAAACATCAACAGACGCTAAACAGGAAACACCCCTCCGCTGCTGACGATGAAATATACATGGTTCTCCTTTCGGTAGTTCCATCGTCGTCAAGCTATGAGTATTCAATGTGAAGTTCAAACGATAGATTCATTGAAATCCGAAGGAGTGGTGAATTTAAAATTTAAACTTAACGGGTCCAATGTTGTTCTTTAAAATCGGATTGAAGTAGTTATAAAAATAGTGTAGATTTTGATACGATCGGATCGGTACAAACACCATTCTAAGTCGATCTTCAATGTATATGAGTTGCACCAAATTTGGTGTTTTTGTGTAAAAACCCATCTCCAATATATTTTGCACCAAATTTGGTGCAACACTAAACTTTGCACTAAATTTATAATGTTTCATTTTAGACCCTATGTTTGAATTATTGTTATTATATAAGTACAAAACTTGAAAAAACTTATTTATTTGCGTGATTCTTATAAGTACTATATACTTTAGATTATATAATATGATTATTAAAACAATAAAATATAATTTTCAGACAAGTTATGATAATTTAAACATTGATTTATGTAAAGGAACTTTAATAATTGAAGCTTTACGAAAGTAAATAAATAAACTTAACATTTAAGTTAATAGTTTGGAAGGTTAATTGATCATAAAAGTTATAAATTCAAGTAAAATATAATGTAAAAATAGTATAGGGGGCAATGTGTAAATGTTGAAGGTAGTTTTAGTGCAGAAATTTAGTGCATACCTAGGAGATGAAACACATTTGGTACAAGTATATTTCTTAAAGATTCCTTTATTACACCAAATTTAGTGTAGTGTTTAATGCATTCGTTGAAGATGTCAACAATTAACAGATAACAATAAAATATAAACAATTCAAAGCTACCGTTTTAGTTGATAGACTTTTTTGTTACATATATTCCGTTTTCTATCGATATATAAAATTCGGGAACCGATAGATATAACATGAATTTTGATTAATACAACAAAATTATGCATCAGTTAGTTGTACTGTATACATTAATTATGCAAATATTCATTGTATGAATTAAAAGTTGTATTATATTGATCAACACCAATAAAATTCAACCAAAGGATTTTGTGTTGTTGGCTATATAAGAAAATCATTGACGATAATTTAGAAACATTAATCGTGTTTTTTCCCGAGTAGCTCCATCTTTAATTTAAAATGTGATTCTATTATAATTTTATAGTATCAATGCAGTGGAATATATACTTACTTTAATGTAGTTTATTTTTGTAATACCTCACTAACTCACTTTTTCATCAGAAATAAAAATTATCAAGAAAAAAAGCTAAACAATAAGAAAAGTATGAATTTTAAATAAGATGAAAATTGAATATAAATAAAAATGCAAAAAGTTGATTAAGATTGACTTTAAATTTAGTAAAAATTAACACCAAATTATCTATGATTCATTTCATTTGAATTCATAATGCATTGAGTCAGTCTAAAAAATAATTAATGTCACGCTTTACCTTGTTCTATACAATAAGAGCTTTAATACTCCAATGCATCGAGTTTTTAAAAAGCTTCTTTCTTCTAACTTTGAATTGATATTGTTTTGCTCATTGTAATTAATATAGGTATTGTGTTACTAGGCGAAAGCTCAATTCTTAAAATCTTTTTGCCAAGGAAAAAACCTACTGTGTTCGATGACATAAGCTTTTGCAAGACCTTTTTCTTTAACACTTACCATTATGGATACTCTAAGTTAGGAATTAGCATTTTTATCAAAATCCCAATACCGTATTCATACGATACCGATCCCGTACCCGTACCGGTACTATACCACTTCAAATGGTACGGTATTCGGTACTTATAAAACTTATTTTTTGGATGCGGTAGTTTCAGTATGGTACCGGTATTTTTCCGTTTTAGTACCCGGTACCGGTATATAATATCCTATCTTTTTTCCACTATATAATTATACGATAATGTTCTATTAAGAAATAACAACCGCTGATAACACATGTTATATATACTTCGACCGATGAGTTTTTAACATTCACAAAACCTAAATTCTAATCATCATCAATTACTAAGGATCCCAATCAACTACAATCGTCATCATAATATGCAACCATCATCATCGTTATTATCATCATCATCAACAACAACAAAGAATATGAAAGTACCTATATAATTTATACACAAACATATAAAATCTTATGGTTACAATTTACGACACTCCGAGTAATGAGAATCATCTTTTGGAATCATGTTTATTTTATTTGTTTAATATCATAAATGTCAACTTTATTTATTTATGTTATAATAATATAATCAATGTTGTTGATATTCGGTGCTTGACAAATTAATATGACAATATTGACTATTAGGTACTTTATTTCGAAAACATATATATGGCGATTCTTCGTCATTTATTTTTGTTTAAGTTACCATATTTGGTCAGTTTGGTATTGATGTGATTTTATGTTTTTGTGTTGTACCATTTTTTACAACTGAATATTGTTCAATTTTGTAATTTTTTATTTCCGGTACCAAACATGTATAGTACCACTTTTCATCGTACCAGTACCCGTACCGTATCAGTACCAGTACCACTTCAATTGGTACGGTATTTGACACTCACATTATGGCCAAAAGGAAAAACGGTATCAACCGGTTTGGTACAGTACGGTACCGGTTTTGTACCACGCTCATCCATACTCTAAGTTCTATTTGACTTATGTGAGAGATATCCCGTTACAGTAAATGTTTATTTACTTTAGTTTTCTATAATTGCAAATCAATCGAAAATTGAATATAATATTGTAGTTGTAGTTGATAGATGGACTTATGTTTTACGAGTGTTTGTCGAAACTAATTGGAGTTTATCGATGTGCATCGAAATGAAATGACGAAAAAGATATGATGAATAACGATATAAAATGTATATGTGTAATTTCTTCTTTCATAACCTTAGAACATATTTTTATAAGAAACTTCAGCTTTTTTTTTTCATTTTTTCCAGAGCTTATTTATTCAATATACTCTCAAACTTTTGTTTGCGAGACAACGATAGAAGTATAGTATATATCAAAGAAAAGATTAAACTCGTATAAAATTCAATAAGCTCGCTTGACAAACTGTCGCACCCCCAAATTTGGGTTGCGGAAGCGAATCGGGTCGGGGCGCGACTAATCAATATACACAGCACATAAGATATAATGAAAGACCACTAAATGCGTCGTTATTGTATTGATAAAAACCAAAGTTTATATCAAAATATTGTTTACATTAGCTCAGTTACTTGAAATTGACAGATTTACATTACATAATTAATCTATACAAAATATAATAATGCAATTAAATCTCTGATTTGTTTGAATGCAGACTCGAGCTTATGATTCCTGTTTTGGGCAGCCAACCTACTGCTGAGTACCTGTGATACATGCTAAAAGGGGTAAGCGAAACGTTGGTGAGCTCACAGGTTTGTATGTCAACACATATTTGTATGAACCACAAGATTTAATTGAATTTAAAATGCAATTAAGCAAAATAAAAGTTATACAGCCATGAGCACATAGTCTGAGCTTAACTTAAGCGTCAGGTCCAATTAAGGAAACCTAACTGAGTTGCCTCCTACGAGTGCCTAATCTACACTCGTCTTCCCAAATGCTAATACGTCTGTTTGACCAGTTAGTGCGTGCTAACCCGGACGAGGATTGTCAATCCTATATGATATCATATACTAACATTCACGCTACATATGTATTACCAAACTATGTTGTGGAGGGCTTTAAAATGATTAGTGAAAACAACTCATGTAGTATTTGATTTTGAATTGTACTTGCGTTCAACTTGTAAATAAAACGAGCAATGTAATCACACCCCTGATGAAAACCGTAAAATAGGGACTATGAGACTCTCCTGAGCCTTGAGTGTTTAACTTAATAAACTTGAATTGATTAGCGGGGAATTGATGTCCGAAGACTTGTAACCTGAGGGTGTCCAAGACACGCGATAGTTATAACATGAGTAGGCATCTCGAAAGATTGCCCTTGTAGTTGTTCGTCCAACTTAGAATGTCCAAATTACTACGATTTGGTTGATTGAATTGTCCAAGTTACTACGACTTGGTTGATTTGATTGTGTTTTGAAAACGTTTACGGCCCATCGGTGAATTGGTTATATCAATAATCTCATTATTATTTTTATGATTTTGAAGTGTTATACTTAAAAAGTAAATTCCAATGTGTTTTAGAAGTCATATCGCATTCGTGTTTGATGTTATACAAGTTTAACACTTGGTGTGAAAGTTTAGATGTAACACCGTTACTCGTGACCCTAGGCTAAGGGCGAAGCCCATTAATGATGGGGGTCCGGGGGCAGCGCCCCTGGTTAGTGAGGTCCAAGGGGCAGAGCCCCTGGCTGGGGTCGAGCTGCCAGGTCAGCTTGGAAAACTTTTATTTCTACTATATTGCTTTAGTGAAAAACGCATCTAAAATTTGAATTTGGGTGAAATCAAGTGATGAAACTTTAGGTCTCAACACTTTGTAAAAATATGGGTTTTTCTTGGTTCTGTTTCATGCGACACTTATAGCGTCACTTAGGGGTTTAGGCGACACTTGAGAAGTGTCGCATAAAATGGAATATTTTGTAATGGGGGCGTCACTTAGAGAAGTGACGCATAATAAGGCGTCACTAAGGTAGTGTCGGGCATAAGTGTCGGGTATCGGGTTAGAGCGTCACTAGGGCTAGTGTCGGATTAAATCAGATTTCAATTATAGGCGACACTTAGATGAGTGTCGCTTGGAGTGTCGGTTAGGAGTGTCGGATATTGAATTTGCGACACTTAGGCAAGTGTCGGGAAAAAGGGGTTTTATGCGGCACTAGGGTAAGTGACGTAAAATTAGGGCTTTTAGCGACACTTAAGTGACGCATCAACTGACGCTATGCTGGTTCGGCCTATGCGACACTTAAGTCTGTTCGACGGATTTTGAGCCAAAAACGTGTTTTCCGGCCATCGTTCGGCCCAAATCTTTTACCCAACCCATATTTGGACATTCAAGTTATTACAAACAACAAACAAGTGAAAATAAGTAAAATCGGAGAGTTTCGGGATTTGTCGGAAACTTACAAACTTAACGCCGGAGGAAACCGAAAAGAGGGAAATGTAGATCGAGACGAGGTGATCACTTTTCTCTAAAGGAGTTTCGAGATTGGAGGTTGTCTTGTGGTGTTATTTGGAGAATTATGGTAATGGTGGTGTGGTTAGATTTTGAGAGAAAATGAAAGAAGGAGAGAGAAAGAGAAGTGGGAAATGAGGAGGAAGGAAAGGGGAGGTGGGGTTTTGATGAAAGCCCCACTTTCTCAGCTCCTACAATTGCACTCCGTGCGGTGTTCGTTTTCCCGATCGTTGAACGTTAAATAATTATTCAAAACATTTAATTATATGTTTTAAAGGGAAATTAATTACTTGACATTTTGGTTGAAACATTTCATCAAATACTTTTACATTTGAGTTATAAGTTATAACTTTAACTTATTTTGTTTGTTTGCGCGTTTATTATTTAATCGCGTAAATGTTGTTTGTATGATACAAAATAAATACGAAATATTATTAACAAAATATGTTATGCGTAATGGTGTCATTAAATAATGTCATATTATTTAATAAAATTGTTCACCAACGTCCGTATTAATTAAATCGAATTGTATTCAATTTGAAACTTGTACGATTTAATCCAATCGCATACTTGTATATATTCATCAATATATATATTGATACATTAATTAGCCTAACACAGAACTAATTACATGTATTACACTTGATTAGGCACTAATTACAAGTCTTAATTTGACGGGTGTCACACAAACACACAGTTAGATTCAAATGCTATGTAAGGGTTTGAATTTTATAATATATTTTTGTATAATACACACGGGAGTTTTTGAAAATGAAAATAAAAAGAAATACAAATATGTTATAGATTTTTCTAAACGTAGCTCTTAAAGTTGTCGTTAATGTGTTTAAAAGTATTGTACTAGACGGTTAGATATTAATTTTTTGGGGGCGGTTATCTTTATTGTATAAGATGTTTAAGCGTGTTAAAAGCGTGAATGTTTTTAGGGGGCACTATTTTGATTGGTTATTTGCTTATATTTTTAATAAGCTCACTTATAAATGGTTTGATAGCTCATATTTGGGATGTTCATGGTTCGGTTTGGACGATTTTAGGATTAAACTTCAACCAAACTGGTATATACGGTTTGAGGTTTTCTCAAACCAAATCGCCTAATTTAGTGTGTTAAACTAACCAAATAGAGCAGTTAAAATGAGGTTCGCCCGGTTTGAACCAATTATTTTCTATATTTTATTTATTTTTAATAAAAGTTATGTTTAACGAACATTGAAGTTACATAATACGATTAATCTTTCGATTGTTATTATCTTAATAATATTTTCAAGATATAAATATATACATTGTATAACGTTGGTAAAAAAAAGCTAAACAATATCATTCAATAAAAAATATATTTCATTACATTGTTACATAATCATAAGTTTTCATTATAATTAGTTGCATAATCGATCTAGTGGTTTTCATACTTTGAACACCTTATAAGAAACAAATTTGGAGTTTGTTTGTTAAAGATATATTCAATCTTATAAATTAAACACTAGGTACGGAGGGTGTCGTGCTTAGCACGACCCCTATAAAATACACTTAAAATAATACATTTAATGAATTAATTAATCAATTTGTTTATAAGATTTGATCAAGCCATTACATAACAATGTTTATGATCTTTACGATGGTAGTCTAGTGGTGGGGAACATGCAACTAAAAAATTAGAGATTAAAAAAAAAAACTAAAGATTAAAACATTTGAAAGATTAAGATATATAATTAAAGACATCTTTTTTATATATCAAAAGAAAACTCTATTTAGGTAGTCATTCTAAAAATAAGTCATTTTGAATTAGTTTTGACCTTCTATTAATTAAGAGCAATTATTTATAACCTTTGATCTCTTCTTTTACTATTGTCCACCTAAATAACAAAGTCAACCATACAAAAAAGATAATATTGCCCTCCAAATTTAAGACTAATCTCTCTTCTCTCTTATCTATTAAAAGAGAAGGTTAATAAACTAATCATCTTCTAATTTAGCCCTCAAGAATTAATCTCCCCCTTTCATTGGCTAAGTCCAATTAAATCTAGCCCTTGATTGTCATTAACAATGTGATTAATTAATCTTATACATTTTTGTCCTAATTTTTTCCAAATATGCCCTCTTGCTTCCGGTACCCCTCCCTTCCCATTTGTTTAAAAAAACATCGGCCATTCACTCATCAAGCATCCAATCGCTACAAACTATTGCTTCAAAATAATCGTCCAATCTGCTTCATAACAATCGACCAATCCATACCCAGAGCATCCAATCAATCGAATACATACAAAAATTGAAATCAAAAGATGAATTCAAGTACTGCTAATACCTCCCCTGTTCATCCTTTGATTAATTTCAATTCATAAGGTACAAACTTTATTTACTTTCTCAATTAATTCAGTCCACTATTTCTTTGATTTTGATTTTATTTCAACGATTTCCTTAGTAATCAATTGTAATTTTACATTCCAATCAATCATCTTGTAGCATCTAAAACCCTAAAATGAACAAACTAATGCAATTTCCAATTCTTAACTTCAGTTCATTCAATCGCCCCTAACCTAAATACCAATGAAAAGGACTGGAAGACAGTCAAAAAATATATGGATAACATTTTTTTGTGAAGAACACCAGATGTTTGTGAAAACGCCTCAAAAAGGATCAATACTACATTAACACTAAAATCCTTATGTCTGGTTCAATTCATTACCCAAGAAGCACCCGTGAGGTATTTCACTCCATCATGTTAAAGATTGTATTTTTGTTCATACGGGTTTGTTTTGATTTAGTTATTTTTTTATTTTTGGTGTAATGTTTCTTGATTTTTGGGTGTAATGTTTAATATATCTAGTACAATTTTGAGGGGAGGTATGATTTGGTCAAATTCATAAAAATGATGCAACAAGCAGGCCTTTATGTTCATCTCCACATTGGCCCTTATGTTTGAGCTGAATGGAATTTTGGGTAAACACTGAATCTTTTCATGTTTGATCACAATTTACACTTTTGTAGTGGTGGTTTTTTGTATCATTTGCATAGCCCAAATGATAAAAAGGACAAATACTGTGGAAAGCGTGGTTCATATAAACTGTGACTAAGACCAATCGAATACCTATGCATGATATCATTGTGTATACATCTAAAAGGAGAAATAACATGTGATTTTATCTATTTAAGATGCATATAGCTACGTATGCTCTGTTTTGGAATCAGGGGATTCCCTGTTTGGCTTAAAGATGTACCCGGAATGTCTTTTCGAACAGACAATGGACCTTTTAAGGTTAGCAATTTAGATTTTGAAAGTTGGTTTAATATGGACAAGCAGTGAAGTTGGTTTAGGGTTTGGCTTAAATATGTACCTGGAATGTCTTTTCGAACAGATAATGGATCTTCTGTATATGTTTCATGAACATTCTATTTGATTTAATTGGTTTGTATTCTATTTATTCTATTTCTTTAATTACAGGTTGATGAGGAAGAAATGTTTTGGCTACATTGTAAGATGGTTGGCATAAGATCAGAAGCTTATTTACATTATCCAATGATATTAGGAAGCTAAAGTTTGACTCTTTGGTTGCCTTTTCCCAAGGTTTACAAAGATTTTATTTTTAAGATACCTTATGATTTGCAATATACCTTTGGAAAAATCCAAGTTGAAGTTACAATTAAATGGGTTGCGTGGATCCATAGTCTGGCCTAATTTTGAATATTAAAGTGGATTCTTAAATTTTGACATAGAGTCCACTATATCATGACTAGACGTTACAACGTAGATGTGTGCATTCTCATTAGAGTTTAGTAATACCTTTAAAGTTTTGTATGAGTAGAAACGGGTTGGGTTGACTTGCATCACTTTTTGTCCAAAAGTGATTCTTTTTAATCAAGTAATTGACACCTTGCTCATGAAATACAACAAGCAATGTTTTAAAAACCGGTTTTTTAATTGAATCGGAAAGGTGTCCGATTCCGGTTTAACCAGTTTGACCAGTCTAACCGGCCGGTCTGATCGGTGTACTGAGTTGTTTGTACAATAGCTAAAATCAGATGTGACTAGTCAAGGACTCTAAAAAGTGTGTGGTTCCAATGTTTAGAAAAGACAAAATGGGTTGAAAAACTCTAGCACACACTACACACACGTTTTTTACATAATTTCAAATAAAGTATTTCACCTACCCACCTATACTTCACCTACTTTACAACCATTAATAAACACAATCCTCTTTCTTCTACCTTCCCAAATATGTTCTCTCAAATTAATTTCTCAAAAACTCATTTTAACATTTTCATCTAACAGGTCTCATAATTTTTATCAAGGTGAACTTCATTCAACTATGTGAAAGACCGCCGCATCACCCCGCTAGTACCATAGCCGCCGCTACTACCTCAGGCGAGGTTGCCGGAAAAAACTTGTATAATAATGAAGATGGTGATAATTGAAGGGAGATCAAGACTCACAGGCAAGTTGCGGATCCGGTGTGTGGAAGACGACGACGGAACCCGGTGGAGGAAGCGGCGGCCGGCGAGGGTGGCGGATGGCGGTGGAGGCGAGTGGCGTGGGGATCCGGTTGTACCAAGGCTAGGGTTTTGGAGGTTTTCAATTTGGGGGTGAGGGAAGACAAAGAACTGTCCGTCCGTTTGTGGTTTCCAAAAGAGAAAAAAACATATTAACTATAGTAAATAAACTAAATAAAGTAATAATAAAAAAATCTGGGAAAAAAAATTAAAAAATACGAAATCGGTTGAACCCGGTTGCCGATTTTTCAGTTCAACCGGAAAAGTCAACGATTTGAACCGACTCACTAAAAAGTCAAAAACCGATCAGGAATGAATCGCAAAATAATTCAGATCCGGTTGAACCGGTCGAACCGGTCCGGTTCAACCGGTTAATAAAACATTGACAACAAGGTTAACATGGGCAACTGAATTACCGTGACTCAAAGCTTACACGCATATTGCAGCCTTGCTGAGGAGGAAGTGCACGAATTGCAATTATCTGTACCTTAAGTCCAGCTCGTGAGCACGTTGAGCAATGTAAAAATATACTTTTACTTGCTAGTTGTGCAAAGGAAGTGACAACAAATACACAAGTTAAAGCGTATTCAGCACTCTAGGAAGAACTGGCTAGATTGAAAAATGAGATAAGAGCACCTGTACCACCGATGGAATATGTAGCACTCTAGGAACAAAGATCAGCAAATTGGAAAGGTATGGTAATTATTTTTTTTTGGCAATCAAATCAACCATAAGCTATTTTATTTTACTTCATGTAGTTTTAAAATCATCCTATGACTTAATATATAGCGAAAAATTCGTTAGTACACTTCCTAACTAAGAATCTGACCATGGGTTAGTTGTTCCAATTAATTATTTGACTCATTAATGGTTAAATGGGTCAATTTGAGTTTATATTCATCTCTAACAGGTTAAATAGGTGGACTTAGACAAAATAGCTAAAATGGAAGTAGGTTCCAAAAGTTAATTGAGAACACGTAAAACCTCCTAAATCAAGTTATCAGTTGTCGTACCCCTAAATTCGGGTTGCGGAAGCGAATCGGGTCGGGACGTGACTAATCAATAATCACAGCGCATAAGATATATAATGAGCGACCACTATATGCGTCGTTTATAACTTGAATTGATAAAACCAATGTTTACATCAAAATATAGTTTACATTAGCTCAGTTTATTGAATTGAAAGATTTACATTACATAATTACTTTATACAAAATATAATAATGCAATTAAATTTCTGATTTGTTTGAATGCTGACTCGAGCTAATGAATCCTGAATGGACAGTCCAACCTACTGCTGAGTACCTGTGATACATGCTAAATTGGGTCAGCGAAACGCTGGTGAGCTCACAATTTTATATGTCAAAACATATAGTATGAACCGCAAGATTTAATTGAATAAAGTGCAATTAAGCAAATTAAAAGTTATACAGCTATGAGCACATAGTCTGATCTTAACTCGAGGTGTCAGGTCCACATTTAAGGTATCCTGATCGAGGTGCCTCCCACGAGTGCCTAATCTACACTCGTCTGAACAAATATTAATACATCCGTTTAACCAATTAGTGCGTGCTAACCCGAATGAGGATAATCAATCCTACATGGTACCATATACTAATATTCACGCTACGATGTATTACCAAACTATGTTGAGGCGGGGTTTGAAAAGATTAGTGAGATAACTCATGTAGTATTTATTTGATTTTGTACTTGCGTTCATATAGTAAAATAAAACGAGCAATGATATCACACCCCTGAGTAAAACGGTAAAATAGGGGCTATGCGACTCACCTTAGTCTTGGAGTGTTTAACTTAATAAACTTGAGTTGATCAGCCGAATTGTGGTGTCCGAAGACTTATAACTTGAGAGTGTCCACGACACGCGATGGTTATAAACGTGAGTAGGTATCTATAAAGACTACCTTTGTAATTGTTCGTCCAACTAGAATGTCCAAATGACTACGATTTGGTTGTTCGTCAAACTAGAATGTCCAAATGACTACGATTTGGTTGTTCGTCCAACTAGAATGTCCAAATGACTACGATTTGGTTGATTTGATTATGTTTTGAAAACGTGTACGGCCCGTTGGTGATGGTTTGTGTCACACCCCTAAATTCGTTGATTTTGTTTAGCGGAAGCATTTAGTTAAGTATGGGGGTAATGACGCCAACATTGTACATGCATGTGTATCAGAGCATATGATTACAACAGAACATATATATTAAGATGCCAAAGTTAATAATTTACAAAAGTTGACGATTCACCGAATCGTATAAAGTAATTACTATTTTACAAAAGTAGATTTCAGAAATATGACAAACACTTTTTGTTATACTAAAGAAATCCCATTGTCAAAAGTTGGCATCGTAAAGCTTCGAGGGTCGCCTATGATCCATATGTGCAGGCGGTCCTTACGTGTGCTGCTAATTCCCTGAAAAACATAGTAAAAGTCAACAACGAGGTTGAGTGAATTCACAGGTTTTATGTTTACGTATAAAGTTTGATCCACCAATATGTTTGTAAAGTTTTGCCATAACAGTTTAAGTAATGTTCGTCAAACGTAAAGTGTTGTTGGGATGTCGCCCAAAAGTACAGTTTCTAAAAGTTTGTCCAAGACGTAGGACCTTTCAATGTTTTCCCACGAAGTAGGGACTGAAACGTTTGTCCAAGAAGTAGGACCCATCAGTAACTGCCCAAGTAGTAGGGACTTTCTATGCGCCCAAGTCGTAGGGACTTTTCAAGTGTGTCCAAGAAGTAGGACTGGCATCCAAGACGTAGGACCCACTGCTCAAGAAGTAAAGCCTTCACCCAAGACGTAGGATGGAAACTTGCCCAAGTCGTAGGGACTTTCTGTATTTTTGCCCAAGTCATAGGAACTTTCTGTATGTTTGCCCAAGTCGTAAGGACTTTCTGTGTATGTTTATGAAAATGCTGTTTCATAAAAGATAGTTAACGAAAATGTGTAGTTGGTCGTTCTCCAGCTAGTTCCAATATAGTTTTCGTATGAAATACCGTTTCATAAACAAAGTTGTAACAGTTTGACCGTAGTCGTAAACAGTTTATATAGTTTACATCAAATCAGTTGCATAAAAGTTTGCACCCGTAGCAAAAGAGTTGACTATGTTTTTCACCCCTGTTCAAAAGTAGTAAAGCAGTAAATGTAGGGGCTGTGAACTCACCTGTTAAGTTAAGTAAAGTGCGAGTGCTAGCAAAGCCTAAAGCCCAAATATAGTCCGAAATCTCCTAACGCCCTAAACGTATGAGATTTAATAAGTATGTGGATGTATAAGTCGACCATCCATGCTAGTGTTCGTACAACCAAGTTATGTCCACATGTTTGTTTATACGTTTATGTTTTGAAAAACATGTACGGCTCGTTGGTGAGTTTTCGTAATAATAATTTAAAGTATTATTATTATATTTTTCGTGTTGTATACTTCCCAAAGTATATGTGTTTCATGTGCGAGTTATATCATAAAGGTTTGATTCTTGAAGATGTTTAAAGATTAGCGTGAAAATATCCTTAAATTTTCTGTTATTTTATCCGAAAGTACACACACACACACACACATATATATATACATATATATATATATATGTATATATGTCCGAATGTGACAAAATTCATTGTTTAGGATCAAAAATGCACTTTTTCAAAAAGTCAACTCGCAGTCAAAAAGTCAACTCGCAAGTGGATTCGCAAGTCAAGTGGATCCGCAAGTCAAGTCGATCCGCAGGTCAAGTCGACTCGCAAGTCAAGTCGATCCGCACGTCAAGTCGACCCGCAAGTCAAGTCGATCCGCAAGTCAAGTCGACCCGCAAGTCCAAATCTCAACTCGCGAAAATCGATCTCCATCCGCAGAACGAGCTGTTCGCGATTTTTGTGTGGATTTCGATTCTTAAAGCGTTTTTCAAGGAATTTTTGGGCATAATAAGTTGATATAACACTATTAATCATTATAAACATGAAATAACAAAGAAAATAACGAAATCTAGGAGTTTTCGAAAAGTGTCGGAAATTTACGCGTGTCGGTTTTGAATTCTGAAAAGATAGAAGTGTAGATCGTGATCCCGTGAGTGTTTTATTCCAAAGAAGCTAAGTGATTCGAGTCGTTTTTGTGGTAGTTTTTAGTGGTTTTTGATGGTTTTTAGAGAGAGGTTTGAGAGAGAATGAGAGTAGAGAGAGAGAAGGTGAAATGAAAATGAGGGTGGGAGGTGGAGCCGGTTTCGGGGTCCAAAAAGGGAGGGGACTTTGTCCCAAATTTGTGGTATTTTACACGTGTTCGTTTACCCGATCGTTAAACGTTAGAATATTTTAAATGGTAAGGTTTTAAATGTATTATCGAATATATTTTTAGTTGAGATATTTTATATAAATAATTTAGTTGAATCGTATAATTTATAACTTTATTTTATTTTTATTTTTACGAATCTGTTTTGAGTTGTTTCAGTTTACGAAATAAACGTTATACATTATAAAGTACTTTGTAAATATAATAAACATAATATTTAGTAAACTTAAAGGTTATTTAATAATTTCTTTTTATTAAATAATTATGTTCACCAACAGTAGTATATTTTGTCGCGTTTGATTCAATTGTTTTGTACGTATTTATACGAGTCGCAAAATATGTAATACTACGCGTATTAATTAGTTGGGCTTGCTAGACTTACCTCTAAAATGTGTTGTGAATTCACTCAAGTAGGGAATTAGCCTAAAATGCGTGCCATTTACGTTTATAATTATGTCGAAGTTGCGGGGTGTTACAGTTTGTGATGATAATAATAATCTCTAAATTCATTTCATTATACTTAATAAGGTAGGAAATCGGGTACGGGGGTCCGGGGGCAGCGCCCCTGGTAGCGGGGTCCAAGGGGTGGCAACCCCTGGCGGGTCCAAGGGGCAATATATTTATACTATATTGCCTTAATGAAAAACGCATCTAAAATTTGAATTTGAGTATCATTAAGTGATGAATTTTCAAGTCTTGACACTTAGTAAAAACAATGAGTTGCAAACATTATGTTTTTAACGTCACTTATAGCGACACTTAGAGTTTAGGCGACACTCAGGAAGTGTCGCATAAAATGGTAAATTCTAACATAGTAGCGTCACTTGGGGAAGTGACGAATAAGGGGTGACACTTAAGCAAGTATCGGGTGTAATTGTCGGATTCAAGTGTCATGCGTCATTAGGGGTAGTGTCGTATGAAATTAGATTTTGATTATGGGCGACACTTAGACAAGTGCCACTAGAAGTGTCGGTTAGGAGTGTCGGGTATTGAATTTGCGTCACTTAGGCAGTGACGCAAAAAGAGGGTTTTATGCGGCACTAGGGCAAGTGACGTAAAATTAGGGCTTTTAGCGACACTTTATGCGTCACTTAAGGAAATGATGCACCCTGGATCTGGTCGTGCGACACTTACATCTGTTGGACGGATTTTGTGTCGAAAACGTGTTTTCCGGTTTCCGTTTAACCCGAAACTTTTACCCAACCCATATTTGAACATTTCAAGCTTAAATAAACAACTTTCAAGTAAAATATATGAAATCTAAGCGTTTTCGAGATTTGTCGGAAACTTACAAGTTAGCGCGAGAAGATTTCGAAAAGATGGAGATGTAGATCGTGACTCCGTGAATGTTTTCTTCCAAACGAGCTAGATGATTTAAGGTCGTTTTGTGGTACTTTTCGGTGGTGGAATAGGGTGGTGAAAATGAAAGAAAAAGATAGAGTAGAGAGAGAGTGAGGTGGGGAAATGAGAAGGATGGAGGTAGGTTTGGGGTGGTATGGGGGCCGGCTAGGGTGGGGTCCACGGTTGTGGACTTCACCAATTTTCCTTCTCCTGCGTTTGCGCTCCGTGCGGTGTTCGTTATCCCGATCGTTTAAACGTTTAAATAATATTTTACGTTTAAATATAAGTTTTAAATTACGAATATTTATTCGATATTTTTATTGGAGTATTTTACTAACTATTTTTATAATTAAGTGATATAATATAACTTAACTTTATTCTGATTGTTTACGCGTTTAATCTTTTAATCGCGTAGACGTTATTTGTACGTTACAAAATAAATACGAAATATTAACAAAATAATATTTTGGATATATTAGTGTTATTAAATAATATTACGTTATTTAATAAAATTATTCACCAACGTCTGTATTAATTGAACCGAATTCCATTCAATATAAAAGCGCACGATTTAGCCAAATCGCGTAATTGTATATATTCAACAATATATATTATTTGATACACAAATTAGCCTAGCACAGAACTAATTACATGTATTAATAGTTGATTAGGCACTAATCATTAGTCCTAATTTGACGGGTGTCACATCAGTATTTCTATTTTTTAAAATCAAAACATGGGTCAGTTTGATAAAATTAGGGAAATTAACTCAATTTAGTGTCAAAAGTGATGATTTCACAGTATCTCAATCCGCAGAGGTACGCTTTTATTTGGTTATTTGGTTTTTACAGCTCTAAATATATACATGGTTAGGAAATTCGACCTTGGCTTGTGTTTATTTGACTGTATTTATAATGTGTTCTACCTATTGATATATATCAGTATTTTTAAACGGCTATGCATGTGAGAGTGTAACACCTAGTCAAAAAGTCAATTTTCGCGCCAAATTTAAATTTCAAATAATTGTATTTTTATATGCGATTACAACAAAGTATTCGAAAAATTTATATATAATTATATATATAATAGTCAATGATTAATTAATAATCAAAATTAAAAGAATCTGAAAACACTCAGAAACTAAGTTACATTTTTGTAACTCAAGCGAAATATTTTTATTTGAAATATTTAGGAAATTATATAAACAAAATTATATATTTAAAATATTAAATTTATATTACGATCGAGTACAAAAACGTGGGTACTTTGTACTGTGGTTGGGGACCACAGCCCCTAAATTTGGAGATCTGGATTTGGATAAAACCAACTCCACCCATCCCATTCTTTCATTTTTATTTCATAAAAACACACACACACCCATCAAACTCTCTCCATCTCTTCTCTCCATCTACACCACCACCACCGCCAACCGCCGCCACCGGCAATCACGACCGTCGCCATCATCATCATCATCTTCAGAATCATCATCAACAAGCATTCAACATCAATATCATCATCTTCATCATCAAGAACACCATCACCAACCAAACCCTTGAATCTTCAAATCGTAAGGATTCCTTCACTTTCCCTTGTTATTTCTTGTTAAAAACACTTAATATATCATGTATTAACATTATAACAACAAGATTCGGCCTAAAAATGGGCTAGATCGTGTTTTTGGTGAAAAATCGTTCGAACAGGTCCTGATGTCGCAGGGACCAAAAACAGTGCTGCGACGTTGTCAACGTCGCAGCCCAATGTCACAAAAACACCACGATGTCGCCTGATGCGACGTCAGCCACAATGTCGCATGAGATTGCGAACGTCGCATATAGCGACGTCGACCCTTATGTCGTACTAGACCCTGATGTCGCATATAGTGACGTAGACTCCAACGTCGCAGTACAATTGCACTGCGACACAAACCCAACATCGCACCTAATGTCGCAGGTCACAGAACCTTAAAAACCTATGTTTTTCACTAAGTGTCGAGACCAGATTTTTCCACTTGATTTTATTCCGAATTGGGATTTCGGATGCGTTTTTACTAAAGCAATATAATAGAAATAAAAATTTTCTAAGCTGACCTGGCATCTCGACCCCAGCCAGGGGCTCTGCCCCTTGGACCCCACTACCAGGGGCGCTGCCCCCGAACCCCCGTACACGATTTCCAAACCTGAACGACAAATGAATACTTACACAACTCGCTTAGACAAACTGATTTGTCTCGTACTCATAAAACCTAACGTGTTTAGGACACTAGGAGGTTACCCATCGGACGACGCGCGTATCGTAGGATCGCTAACTCCTCAGGTGAGTTTTATAGCCCCACTCTTTCAACTGTTTTACTGTTTTCGGGGTGAGACGCATGCTCAATTATTGTTTTCGAATTATAATGCTAAACTTTTATAATTCACACGTTTCTATATCACCGTTTGGAAATACGAATGTGTAATACTTAGGAATTACACCCAATATATTGTTGTGGAACAATATCACTGATTAACCTAGTTAGGTTACCATTGTACACCATTAGATTGTTGTCTAACAATCACCATCACCTGACTTGGTTAAGTCACTATTATACGTTAACCTTATTGTCACGGGACAACCTTATTAACTACAATAGAACTGGTTAGTTCTACCAATACAGGATTAGTTTTCTTTTGGGAACTAAGACTGCACATACATTCAGGATGTCGAAATTGGAATTGAACCCAAGTAAACAACAACCCAAGATTGCCATATACATGCTAGGCTGAGACTAGGAGTATACGATGGTATTGCATGCTAGTATAGATTCGTTACACTAATACAGAACAACTAGGTGATGATTATTCATACCTACGCATATTGTAAAGCACATAATATTTAAGTATTGTATATACATATTTAGATACAATACGTTACTCTCATGCGTTGCATGACTCATGGTTACACATGTTTGTCAGAATTGACTTATATATATATATATATATATATTCATATATGTATACACATATTCGTACTCAATATCGAGCACTTGGTGCTACGTACAATTTACTTATGTATATAAATATACATATACTCTGACAAACACGATCATACTAGTCGGACATGTCGTAGTACTGTCGGCTCTCAACTACTCAAGTCGGGCATATCGTAGTACTGCCGGCTCAATTACAAACTTTGCTTGCGAGCAATTCGGTCGATGCCAGATAGGCACAAAACGATGCCACAGTGAGAAGTGCGCACCAAACGATGCCACGGTAAAGTGGGCACAGAACGATGCCACGGTGAGAAGTGGACACAAGTACGATATCACGGTATAGCGACACACTCGATGGATGGGCGAGCTTATGCTCATGATCCACACTCATTCACGGATGGGCGAGCTTATGCTCGTGATCCGCAACAAGTTAACGGGTCGGTGGAGTTTCCACGCGAGGCCGTTAGCTCAATCATGCCCGGGTTAGCTTACGCTAACTGGTCAAACGAACACACTAAACATTTCAATCATAGATCTGCGGGTCTACAATTAACTATTGCTGGATGCAATACACTAGTTACTCGATCATAGTCTGTGGAACTACAATTTAATATTTGTTGGATGCCGCATATTATGCCATGGGGGCATCCTCACGTTTTAATACAACATAAGTAACATCATTACTCGTTAACATATGACGCGGTCATACAATCACACGATTCATACTTAGGCATGTATTGCCTCACGACGGTAGACTCAATTATACCTGATAGGTATCTAGGCATAGTATGCCACACTCTCTGTGTAATTAGGTACACGTCACCACTATTTGGGTATGAAATACCCCGTTAGATGTATATACACTGGTATTACAACAACATAACAAAACGAATCAAAATCGTGGATTTTGGAACCATCTTTCAAAACATACAAGATATATATACTTTATGTTTCAATGATAAATCCTATGAACTCACCAGCTTTATAGCTGACTCATTTTAGCATGTGTTCTCAGGTGCCCAGCAGGATTAGGATTGCTACAAGATTATGCTAGCTCGAGTCGCATGTTTTCACAATTGGATTTCTCTGCATAACTTTTGTATTACAAATTATGTATGAAAATTATTTTGGCGAACTCGCAACTTGTATACACTTTTATTTTGGGAAAAATATAACTATTTTCAAACATCTCATTTAGAGTCGTTCATTATTCACCTTTGTACTTGTGATATTTGATTTGGTAACACCCGACCCGACCGCTTCCGCAACCCGAAATTTGAGGGTGTTACAGAGAGCATGAAGCTGAACGATCTAGATACTTAGGTGTGTGTCATATGTCATATTTGTTGCACCTGCAATTGCTTTCTTTCATTAATAGCGTTGTGACACAACATACACACGTGTGGAATGAGTCGGTAGAAGATTTTCTAATGTTGCTACATGTATGTTTTCTATAAAAAAATTGATTACTAAAAACTATCATATTGTTAATCCACAACATCATTTTTATTAATCTCCATCTTGCATACCTTAAAAGCATTGTTATCGATCGCACGGGTTGAGTTTAGTGTATTTATTCGTAATTGTTAAATGGTATTAGAAGTCATGGATGTGCTCACTCTATTAACCTTATAAGATGATAAACACAAGCTGTTTTGTAAGTAAAGGTTTTTCTTTTGTAGCCTCATTCAATTTAGAACTAAAGATTTTGCTCGAAAAAGCCATCGAAGATCTACATAACAAAGAATTCAAGGTTTAACCGTATATTATCTTTAATATGTGACTTTTATGTTATTGTGCATCAATATGTATACATCTTGTTGTGGATTTTGGTTTAATATTTTGTTTACTGTACATATAGGAACTAAGTTTGACTCAAGAAGCAGCAAGTTCAGTAATAATATTCAAGGTCTTCTTAAAACGGATTTTTTTTTAATTTCCTGTCTCTGTTACTTATTTGACACGTATTACAAGGTGGTTCTTTATTTTTCTTTAATAATCCATCATATGTGATATGTCTATTCTTAGAACCAGCAAAAATCACATAAGTGTGTCACATTGGTGGTTGGCCGATTCTAGGAAATTTATTTTGGGGTTTTGGTTTGTCTGGGCTGCATGAAATACGTGATCGAATTAATTGTGTTGATTTTTAAATTGTTTATGAAGTACAGGTCTAGAGAGTTTAACATGATATTTTACCCGAATATTTTCTATAGGGATATTTTGTGAAAAGGTATAGTTACATGTAATATATTTTACTCACATATTATAAAATTAGTTATCTATGAATTTGAAAATAAAAGGAAAAACTAATCAACTTCTTTTTAATCGAAACCAAGGCTGGCCCATTATATTAAGAGAACTCGTTTTGACCCAAAACTGTTTAAACCGGACCCATATTGACATGTTTCTCAACCCGTTGATACCCACCAAAATCACTAGCTGTATTCCTTTATTAGCCGGTAAACACCTTTTGTTCACGCTTGATCTGAACCTACTTTGACCCATTACCCGACCAATGTAACCCGGCCATTCTTATCATCTCTAATGATTCTCATTAGTCATTACACATAACGCCATCAGAATCAACTTTGGATTTGAGTGATGCTTATGGGGAGTCTTTCTATATCTGTAACATACACCTTTAATGAATTTTCAGACATGCATTGCACTTAGTTACAATTCTTTATTTGTTTGTTAAAATTAAATCGCTAAGTATATCTTTTGCTTACAAAAACTAAGAAATGCAGGGCCTGAGTGCGGGAAGTGGCCCTATACCAAAGGCTGGAGACACTATAGTTGTCTGACAACCATTTTGCATGGCTTCACTAATGTCTTTATGTAAACCATCTTAACGTATCAACAGAGCCCAAATAGTAGAAAGAAAAAAGTAAAGTATTGGACGGAAGTTCCGATGTAGTAAATGCCTTTAGGTTGATTGGGACGGTTACACAATTGGAAGGTAGTTCATTTGAGATATTGTACTTCAAAAGTTGTATAAACCTGTAAAAATTGTGCAGGGTGATGGCTAATCCTTCTACAGATACGGCTTGCGTTCCCATGAGGTATTTATTTTTCTATGCTTTTAGTGAAGTAGTGTTACTACAAAGTAGTCAACTATACTGAATTGCTATGTAAATAACATTATTATGATGTGCTTATGCAGTTTAAAGTTGTAATAATTAGAATAGATGCATGACTGAGTGACCGACTTATTGATGATTCGATAGAATGATTAAAGAAGCCTTTTATAGTGAAAATGGGAGAGGAATGCTGTTAAATGGCCCATGGGAATAAAAATCTCAAATTAGATGTAAAAAAAGAGAAAGGCTAAATATGTAATATGTTTTACTTTTGGATTATCTTTTTTGCAGCAACCGATAAGAAAGTGATTTATATATTTCTTAATTATATATATATAATCTGAATTAAAATTCTTCAAACTAAATTAGAAAAAACACCAATTTTTATTGCAAGATTTGAAAGCAAGTCTTTTTTAAAGTTCATGGATGGTCGTGACTCTGTAACAGGTGATATCAGCTCTTGAGGAAGTTGTTGCAGGCATGATTTATTGATATGACACATGGTGTTAGGGTTATTTTAGTCTCCAGTGGAATAAATATGAAAGCAAAGAAAAACAAGGTCCTTTAAGCTTTTCAATTGCTTAGGTTAGTCTTTGTTTCTGAATTATCTCGTGTTAACTTTCAATAAGGGTCGGGTTGATCCAAAACAGTTTCAGGCAGGTTTTTCAATTAATTTATTTTGTACATGTTTTTAATACCTCTAAAAAAAGTATTTGAGTCACAGTAAAGCCCTAGAATTAGCGAAATTTTTTTATCAGAGCTTAATGAAGTGGGAGTATTTAGGCAGATTGACACTGATCCAGTTTTATGCAAGTTATGTTTTACAGTGGTAGGTTAAGCTATTTTTTGAGCACAAAACTGTTTTGGGTCAACCCGACCCGTTTTGTCATTTTCTATTATTTGATTTGTGTAAGACAGGTTTTGTAAATGTTTGTGTGGATATAAGACCGGGTAATACATTTCTAAAGCAGTGAGTTTAAAGAAAACATCAAGCATCACAACTTATAAGTGTTTTAAGGTTTTAAAACTTATATAAGCAATATGTTTCATTTTTGGTTGTTGAATTCTAAACTCTAAGACGACATATGTGAATTTCATTTCATTTTGTATGTGAATGGGTCGAATTTGCAACTCCCATATTGCTGCTCATAATCACGTAATGCTATTCATAAATATTGAAAGGGTTACTTCTTCATAGAAACCGAGTTTTGACATTATATATCAATTTGTTGCTTAGGATGGAGTCTCTAACCTTTACACTTTTAGAGATTATGTTCATAATATCCATCGGGGTTTTATTAATAGGTATGGAATTCTATCTTGGATTACAACTGCTACTATTTATTAACTAGAACTTATTACCTTTATTTAACCAATAAAATATATAAAATTTATAGAGCACGGGGATGGTGATTTTTTTAACCGTTTATGTAAGAAGGAAAAAACCTCCATTATTTGTAATTATCAAAGTGTTTTAGGATCAGGGTGTTATGGTAATTTGATTTTTCCTTGATTATTGTTTATTTACTTCTATTGCTTAAGTTTGTATTCATTATGAACTGAACTGGAATTTGTTAATTCTTTGATTATGATTGTATATAGTGTCTGTGTAGGATCAAGGCTTAAAGCTAAGAGCATCGTCGCTGCTTGATCGGCGGGGAGGAGCATCTCAAAGTATGGGGCGTAATTTCTACACACGAATGATGGTTGTCTTCCTTTGGGAACGTTTCTGTGTAGGACATTACATAGTGGGAAGCAGATTTATATGAGTACATAAGAAATAATTGGTATGTGCTCATTGTATCTTTCATAGTAATGTTTGTGCAAGGTCATCTTATTTTTATATTTTACTGTGATACGAGTACAAAATGTAATATGACTAACTATAATTTGATGTTAATTTTTGTGTAATATATGCAGTAATATATACATGACTAACTATATATTTTATTTTCCGTGTTGTGTAGGTTGAAGGGGTGGTTCACTCGGGTCGTAAAAAGCTTTTCTTTCTATTTCACAAGAGCCAAAAATATACTAAATATTGTTGGCGGACATGATGCCACTTTTTCAATACCCTTTTCACGATTTAAAACATAATTTTGATACATTATACATTTATTCTACAAGAATAGTTTAAAATATGTGGTACTGGTATGTCTTAAAGAGATAATGCATGCAATGTGGAAACCCTAGAAGTTCAAATACATATATTTGTATGCCACGTTATATGTGATTACTCTTCATTCGGTTATTGCAATGTACAAAGGTTCAAGTTGTAAAATTTAAATAAGTTTGTAACTTTATTGAATCTTTCTAGAAATTGGTGGCTAGCGACTACTAAGTTAGAAATAGATATCCTTTTAATGTTATGACACGCTAATAGCGGCTTGTCATTTGCTATCATAGGGAATTATGGGAATGCTCATGATGGAAATAGCAACGTGAAAATCAAGCACATACAAGTTACAATTAGTATGGTTAAATATTAAAGTGTAATCAAAGGTTAAAAGGTGGCTATATTTGGATTAGTGG
Source organism: Pseudognaphalium luteoalbum (assembly GCA_963422505.1). Taxonomy (NCBI): domain Eukaryota; kingdom Viridiplantae; phylum Streptophyta; class Magnoliopsida; order Asterales; family Asteraceae; genus Pseudognaphalium; species Pseudognaphalium luteoalbum. Next base: position 88,351,910 of record OY730196.1, on the reverse strand, counting down.
TCAACTAAAATAAAAATAATTATATAAACCTTAGTATTAAAATCATGAAATAGCCCGTAAAGTTTGCGGGTTATAATCTAGTTACTCTTAAATTAGCCAAATTATTTCTATTTAATTAAGAGAGATTTAAATATACATTATTATACAACATACTAAAGTACATAATTATATATTATATAAATCCTCACGCTCCTTCTCATTTTTACTCCGACATTTTTATTACTAAATAATGTGTTAACTAAACATCATTCCCTTAATTCTTTATTCCTTATTCCGTATTATAATTAGAATAAAAAAAAGTGTTATTTATAAATTCAATATAACACTCGAACTCATTTTATTTGGGTTTATATAAACAATTTACCTTTATCTCCTACATGTTCATTTATCTTAAATATTAATAGATGTCGTTTTTCACTTCAAATTCAAAATATTATATCTCTTAAGTTTAGTTAAAAGTTTATATTACCTTAACAATTTCACACTCATACTAAATGTGTATAATAATAATAATAATAATAATAATAATAATAATAATAATCCACATACATCTTTTCTAAACGTACAAAATATTAACTTACATTTCAATTACCAATCGGATAGTGATCAATAGTAATAATTTGTTTTAGCAACTTACATAAGCACAATTACCTCCCCCCCCCCCCCCCACCCCCCCGGTCTCCATTTAATTGAATAATATTCTATTTTGAAATGTCTTAAAATTATTGTTCATTTTTATTTCAACCAATCAGAAAGATTTTTAGTGGGTAAATATTAAATTGTATTGGTTGACACAATACAATTAACTTGGGACGGAGGGGATGTCACTTTTAAATATATATGGTTAGACTTTCAAATAAAGTCAATTGAGCGAACGTTCATAAAATATTATGAATATTAACATCAAATATATATGTATCACTTTTAGTATACATTTATATATATATATATATATATATATATACAAACACACACACTATCCAATTACAATTGAATTGGAAGACGTGCTCTATATATTTATCAATTACAAACTCATGAATAGGAACTGAATTAAATGAGATCATGATAAATATATGTTTTTGTATTAATTGAAAAAGATTGTAATTAAATATAAATACTCAAATGATTTTCATATGAATAAGGACACACACTATCAAAAAGTTTTTAAAAAATAAGCAAATTATTTAGCGGGCTAGACAGATACCACCACCAATATAACGAAACGTTCTCTACACCGTCGAATGTAGAACCTATGGGAAATCAAATTCTATAGAATTTTAAAAATTACTATAAGGCGATTTGGAACCGGGTATTTCACGTGATTCATTCATATTTGAATCTGAATAGGTATATATTTTCTAATTTATATATGTATTGCAATAGAATTCGGTTATTTTACTCTTTTTGGTGCAGATTTCGAAAATCAATATAATACAATGATTTCAAATCAAGATAACTAATTAAGTCAAATTTGAAATATAAGTACTATTTTGAATGTTATAAATTGTTATTAAACATATATATGCATTATTATGAATGTTATAAAAATATATTCAGTATTATGAATGTTACAAATATAGATGTACTATTTAGTGGACTAGACAGAACCCCAACAAATCTCAAACAAGAAAAGAGAGCAGATAACGCTAAGGCGATATCCAAAACACTGAAACACGGTCTCCTAACTACATTGACCACACACAATGCTATAAAAATAATAGATGCTAAGTCCATCTCTACTAGGGCTGACAATTTCCGACACGACCCGAAACATGATCCGATACCGACTCGAAAAATTTCGTGTTGGGTCAAAAAATTTTGACCCATTGACGCACCAACCCGAAACCCGACAACCTGATTTTTTTCCAGATCGGGTTCGGGTCAACCCGATGACCCGAAACCTAAAAATATAAATTAAATTTTTAAACTTTTAATATTTGAGGTAATATATAGAACATATGAAACTCTAGTTGCCCAAATTCTCATAACTCGTAATTTTTCTTATAATAGTAAAAAGTGTAAAGTTTAATATATAACGAAACAATAAACCCTATAATTATATATGGGAGTGAGGAGTGATAACTTTTTCAATTATATAATAACTCCTATAGTTAAATAGTTAAAATTTGATAATTTGTTTTCAAAATGTTCATTACATAATCATTTTACTTACTTTAAGCTAACATTATCCTTCTCCTACGTAGTTTTTAAACTCTACATATGTATTGTATATATAAATTGATTGTGTTACTTAAATGACATTTTTAATGTTAGAGATACATGCTATATATGATGGAGCACAATTATCTATATAACTTGAGACTTTAGTTATGATCATTAACCATTTTTATGCTTATTAATGGTTACCTATTATTTTTGAGACAATTGACCCACATGACCCATTTGACCCGTACGACCCATTTGACCCAAAACCGACCCATTTGACTCAAAATTGACCTATTTGACCCGAAAGTAACCCAAAAACCTATTTAGTTAAATAAAAATCGGGTTACTCGGATTGGGTCCGGGTTATCGGGTTTTGGGTTGGGTTGTAATTTTCAACCCGATTATAAAATCAGGTCGGGTTTGGGTTGATCATTTCTGACCCGTCAACCCGAACCCAGTAACCCAACCCGACCCGAATTGCCACCCCTAATCTCTACTACACCTAACATCCGAAATTCAACTTATTATACAATTAAATTCGGATACACACGTGATATTATGTACATAATAAATATAAATAATGCATAATATATGTAATACTAAGAATAGTCCATTTTTCTTAAAGTTATCAAGATAACTTATAAGTAAATTGCAATTTTATTTTCCTTTATATGACTCCAAGTTAGCATTACATTTCATTGTTTTATTCATAAAGTATAAAAGTTTAAAATGACGCGTTACATAGTTTTTCAATTACATGTGTTTCCATTCCTTAAAAAAAATATTAAAATTCTTATCTCAAGTGTGTCACAATAACACATTATTATTACTACATAGTTGTTTCACACAACATAAATATTATAAATCTCAAATTAAACATGTATTGTTAAATATATTCAATTTATAATGTTATTGTGATCAATTGAACAAGAAAAATATGAATGAGGCCCGCGATTTCGCAGGTAATAAACTAGTGTAGCTAAATAAAGGATTTGATTATATGTCAATATTTTGTGTATATATGATAGTTATATTGTAGGGGTTAGGGTTAAAGTATATATCAAAATTAATTAATCTTATGTTTAAGGAATAGAAATGAATAAATTACAGGAATAAGTATTCATAATAAAAGTATACATGAAATCTTACTAAGAGATGTATGTTTAACACAACTAGTTGGAGCTGGTAGCTTGTAGCTGAAGTTTTTAGTATTATTTGTGTTTGGCAGAGTAGCCAGAGCTTGTAGCTTATAAATGTAAAATGACAGTAATTGTCTTTGCTTTATATAATAATTATAGATATAGATATATATATATATAATTCACAATTTTTATAAGAATATACAATTCGATCCAGTTTGATTTAAACAACCGGTTTGAGCCTTGAAATTACGAACCAAATCATATATATGATTGAATAAAATAATCCAAATCACTAAACCAATTATGAAAAATGAAGTTGACCAAATTGACAAAATGAATTCGATTCAAACTAATTTGATAATCTGTTTATTTGGTTAACTGTATTTTTTTTTGTGAGGACTCAAAAATCAAAATAAGCTTCCAAACACCCCCTCTACGTCGGTTGAGTTTATAGCAGCACCCAAATATAAAATCATCAAAATCGATTCAAACTTGACGATATTATTGGCGCCTCTGTATGAAATCATCATAATCATCATCGAAATACTATAATTATGCAGCCATTAGAAGTGGGCACTCGCGTTCTGTGCCGGTGGAGAGACGGCAAACATCATCCCGTTAAAGTTATCGAACGCCGGCGACTTCACGGCGGTGGACCTAATGACTATGAATACTACGTTCATTACACCGAGTGTATGTTCCTTACAGTTAATATCATTTCTGCATGCTGCCAATTTATTTATGCTTGTTCACTGGAAAAAAAAAACCCTAGGGTTTATGAATTAGGGCTTTTTTCAAATAGTAACCTAGGGCTTCGAAACACATAGCTAATAGCTTCTGTTCATCATTGTAATACATTTATTTAGGTTTGAATTACAGTTTTTGGAATTGTTAAGGTAAAAAATGCGTATTTCTTACATTATTGAAGGCTTAAATATTAGTATGGTTGATATGAGAGAGTTTGGTTAGTTAAGAGAACATTAGCTACATCATTTTTTATTCTTCTGCAATTGCTGATGTGACTGGATATATATTTATCTTCTGCTTTGTACCACCAGTCCACCACATCTAAGGTATGTATTAGTCCTCTTAAATAAATTGTATACTACTTGATGCCCATCTTGAGGAAATTTTGATTCTATAGACTTACATGCGCCAGTATATATTACTCAGAAAGTAAAATTCTAAATAAATTAGACACTTAATAAATTCGTGATCGTCTGGAAAAGTTCCATTTTAATATGTTACAATCACTAAATTTTACAATAATAGCTGTAAAAGTGAAATTTGGGCATAGTTTGTAGCAATCAATAGTTTGTAACAATGAATTTTGGTTATTTTATGCAACTTTCACTGAAAGTTTTAAATATTGATAAATATGTATGTTTGTAAAATATTAGCATAATCACAATAACTAAAAGTTTATTTATAGATATAGATGTATGTAGCTAAAAAATTAGCATAATCACGACGCTAATTTTTAGTGGTGCAACTCGAAATAGTTTGAATTTGCATACTGACAAGGTCTGTGAAGTTTGAAAGATGTTTAGTTGTTAGAAAGTAACGTATGCAGCTGATGCTTTGCAATATGAAAATATGGTGTGTGCATGTGGCATGTAATTTTCTTTCTTTTCTGTTTCATGATATGTGATGAGTTCACTTATTGTTGTTGGCAGTCAATAGGAGGCTTGATGAATGGGTTAGACTTGAACAACTTGATCTTGATTCAGTAGAAAACGATGTAGATGAAAAGGTGGAAGACAAGGTACTATATGACACTCTTTTTCTTGCTGTCGATTCACGTGCTGAAGTTGAAAGAGACTAGTCCTCATTTTTTGTTATCTCGGTATCAATGTTATCTAGGTAACAGGTTTGAAAATGACACGTCACCAGAAACGTAAGATTGACGAGACTCATGTTGAGGTTTGTTTTACTATGCTATTTGTTACCTATGTTATTTATTGCTTCATGTGCCTACTGGAGGCAGATTTTGTTAATTGAATGGCTAAAACTTGCTATGGCTTTGAATCTGTGGGTTTTAAAATGGATAAGCATTGGGTAAGTTACACCAGTTGTCCCTAGACTAGGTTGTAATCTGCAGATTAGTCAAGTGACGTCCAACTTTACATTTTTGACCAACAATTGGAATCCCGTAAAAAAGTGCCCTTCTCGATTTTTGCTAGTCAGTATCTGATAAGAAGTCTTCTGCAACAAATATGACTGTATCTTGGGTAAAATGTCAAATATGGAAAGTTTATTCTGAATATGTATCCAGATAAAAGTATACCATTTCTTATATTGAGTATATAAATTTAGAGGTGGCTTAATGGGTGGGTTAATTAAGTGGTCAGAACTTGTAAATGATGCAACAGGTCAAAGCAGGATGGGTTGGTTCGGATATAAATTTCGTCCAAAGCTTTAACTTTGTATATAAAAAAGTTACGTGTCAAGTATGATTACAGTTTATATTATTCCAATAATAATGATAATGGCTTAATGTTTTGTGATATATGTGATATAAGAGCTTATATGCATATAAAATACACTCTAAGGACTTTTGACCCATTTCCTTGAAAGCAAGTTTTTATATATCTTATTGAGTTTGACCCTTTTGACAGGTTAGAAATATAAGAACTTTCCACGTTGACCCATTAATACGCAAATGGGTCAAGAGCTTAAATGGGTTAAGAGTGCCTCCTCTATATAATCATGAACTATTCTCAATATAAATGGAATATATTAAAATTAATTGTTTTGTGATTAATTACCTGCAATTAAATATCCTCGGTTCTAGATCCAATTATACATCTATGAAGTGCACCACATTAGATTAGAATACGTCGATAAATTTGTTGTGCCTTATTTACACCTTGAAATGTGAATAGATAGATTCCTTCTTTGGACATAATTATGCATCTGAGCCCTAAGTTTGGAATTTACCAGGTTGCATTCATTTAAATAAGTTGTTGAAGTCCTTCAAACTAATTTCTGAATCTTCTTTTTTTTATTGGGTTCTATAGGGGCATGAAGAGCTTGATGCTGCCAGCTTACGTGAACATGAAGAGTTCACAAAAGTTAAAAACATTGCGACTATAGAACTTGGAAGGTACGAAATCGAGACGTGGTACTTCTCCCCCTTCCCACCAGAATACAATGACTCCCTCAATCTCTACTTTTGTGAATTTTGTCTGAATTTCATGAAGCGAAAAGAACAGCTTCAGAGACATATGGTGAGCTATTTCTTTCGTTTCCCTTGATTTGTATAATTTAGATCATCACTGTGAAAATCGGAGAGGAAGATCCTTACATATCAACCAACAGGCCATATAAGTGTAGAATTACTAAACTACACATGTTACATCTAGCCGAGTTTTTTTTATCTATTTAATGTTTGTAATGCAGCCATGTTTTTTCACTTTTTCTTTTACACCATTTAAGTTATAATCTGTTATCCCTTTTTTTGTGTGTAGAAAAAATGTGATCTCAAGCATCCCCCTGGTGACGAGATATATCGGAGTGGTACCCTGTCAATGTTTGAGGTAAATTATGGTCATTATAAGACATGCTAACATTATCGTGCATACAACAGGCTGGACTCAAATGAGATTTTATTTAGGCTGTTTAAGGAGTTTTATGACACCATTATACACACATATACTCCTTAACTATCTTATTAACTATTAGAAGACTTGCACTTGTCTTCTTTGGTTGACTACACTTCATTTGGTGTATGTACCCTGTGCCCGTCATCTATCTTCGATCTTCAATAAATTTTTTCCTCAGGCACCCTTCTTAACCCAATAAAAATGTCTTGCACATGTAAATGTCGGGCTACTCCTTGATGTTATAATTTTGTAGGATTTTCATTAATTCAAAGTTTGTACATTAGAGTTGAATAATCTAATTCTTTGATGCCGTTCCAATAAAAAAAGAAGCTAATCTCTGACATTGACTATTTAAATCGGCTTTATTATTTAGACATTTTTTAGTATAATATGATGTTTGTTTTCATATACTAAGGTTTTAGTTTATGTTAGAAAAGGCAATAAGGCATCGAAGGATGGTTATAGCTGCACCTTATAGTTCATATTAATAATGTGCGTTTCAACTGCATCCTAAACAGGTTGATGGGAAAAAGAACAAAGTGTATGGCCAAAATCTATGTTATCTGGCAAAATTATTTCTTGATCACAAGACCCTCTACTATGATGTAGACTTGTTTTTATTTTATGTGCTCTGTGAGTGTGATGATCGTGGCTGCCACATGGTTGGCTATTTCTCCAAGGTAAACTATCTGTTTAAGGCTCCCTGATTGGATTATTTCTAAATAATATACCAATTCTGAAAAACTTAGGAGCTAAAAATATTGCTGTATTCTTTTGTTGATATTGCAGGAGAAGCATTCAGAGGAGTCGTACAATCTAGCGTGCATTCTTACTCTTCCTCCTTATCAGAGGAAAGGCTATGGAAAATTCCTTATTGCATTTTGTGAGTTCTCCTTTTTATTTGGTTCTTTGAACTCAATTGTAAAGCTTAGCTTTTTTAATACAACTATTGTTGTATCATCGTCATAGTATTGGAGTTTGTTGCATTTGGGGTGGAGGAAGTGTAAAAATATTTTGTGGAATTCTTTAGTTTGCATTCTAACTAACCGTAATCTTTCTGGATTCTGGGTTACAAGGAAGACTCAGTTAACTAATCTATAGCAAGATCTTTGTTGACATGTTAATGATACCATGTAACCTAATAATCAATAAGCAACATAGAATTCTTATAATAAATTATATCATATGTTTTTAATAACAAAGTGAGAGACTCTGAAGTATCTTTTGATTTATTTGCTTATATCTTTGATTTCTGACATGTGAATGATCTGATTGTGTAGCGTATGAACTTTCAAAGAAAGAAGGTAAAGTTGGGACACCTGAAAGGCCTCTTTCTGACCTGGGATTGCTTAGCTACAGGGGATATTGGACCAGGGTTCTTTTAGACATTTTGAAAAAGCACAAAGGCAACATATCGATTAAGGTTTGTTACTAAGTTTACACACTTTACCGTACACATATATACTGACACACACTCTTGTTGGAGGTCCTTCCGGAAGCAGTCTCTTTACCCTCCGGTAGGGGTATGATTGTCTATATCCTACCTCCCCCATACCATGCCCCCGGCGGGGTTTGGTATTGTTGTTTATTACTAAGTTTATCACAGCTCCATGTGATTTACCTTTATTTCTGAAGTTGCTTTTCTACATACTTTATATTGACTATATACAGTAGAGGGGATTTGTGAGTAGGGAGGCATATAAAAATGAGTATCATAGATATGCATAGGATATGGGGATTGATAATGCATGGCTAGTGTAAGTAGTACTCAGAGAACAGTTAATGCAGTAACATGCTGTAAAATGGGTGGCTGCATAATGGAGCATTTCCATAAAGGATCTCCGTTCTTCTGAGCTAATATAAATATTTAATTGATGTGCCAAGTATGAATTACAGATCCTATATTCTACAATAAAAAAGTTTCCTTTTGTTAATAAAATGTTATGCATGTAAGTAGAATTTGGGTAACTTGTTAATTGTTTGACGTGTTCGACCCATTTACCCTATTTTCTTTAGCTAATCATTGCATATTTCATCCATTAAACATTTAGATATTAATTATAGCCCAAATCGAATCATTTTCCTATAAATGGGTCCAATCTGCACCCTCTATAATAGTATAAAATGTATATATGATTGGCAGTGGGATGGTTGTGCTTCCCAGCAAGTTTACTGTAGTTTGCTAGGTATGTGTTAAAGTGACGTCAATACCCTTTTTTTATTTTACATGTCAGGAGTGACATGTTTAACCATACTAGAAAGTCATCCGTCTCAACCCAGTCCTGTTTTGACTTGCTACTTGATCTCATCTTGCAACCTTCAATTGGTTGTGTTAAAAGTTGGGGTTTGTTTTCAGCTAGGAGCAACTCATAATAATCCCTTTGTTTATGCAGGAGCTTAGTGACATGACAGCCATCAGGGCAGAAGACATCTTGGCAACTCTTCAGGCCTTAGAACTGATACAGTACAGAAAAGGTCAGCACGTGATTTGTGCAGATCCCAAAGTGCTAGATCGTCATTTAAAAGCTGCTGGTCGTGGTGGTCTTGAAGTCGATGTTAGCAAATTGATTTGGACTCCTTACAAAGAACAAGGTTAATGATGATTGTAGGTAGCTAAAAACCTCCATGTACTATTAGAGATAATTGTTTTTGTCTGGTATATGTAAAGCTGGTTAATCACTCATCCGTTTCTGCCCTTTAATTGTGTAAACTCATTATCCACATGATAAAGTTACCCAGATCCTTGTTCTATTGCACCTGTAACCTGGTTTGAACAACAGACTTTTATTATTGTTATTGCTTAATCAAAATAGAAGAGTTTTGATGTTACTATGTCTTCTGATGACCTGTTCAACAATAGTTTTATGTCCTTTTATTTTTTTCTTTTTAATTACAAGGCATGATCATGTGATTATTGATGAGGAAACTGTGTAGTCGATGTTGGCTATGTCTATAGACCAAGATGATAAAAGCAAGATGTGCATTAATATGAAGAAGGCATTGATGGGGGGTTGTTTGACAGAAGCTATGTCGTCTAAGTTTGAAGAAGATAGAGTTGCAACTTTTTAGAAAAGATTATGAAGATGCTATGAACTGCAATACACTGCTCCATCCAAATCATTATATATATTCAGTGTTTAGAGTTGCTGAAGCCCATTACCAATTACACCATTCTCAGGAGTTGAATTACACTAGTTTTCACTAGATTACAACAAACAAATTGAACATGTTCATGTTTTAATACCAAGTGAAGGCTCAAGTGAGATGATCAGCTCGGGTGCCAAGACCAACCCTGATCAGCCGATCAGGTCTTTAAACCTTGCTTATGAACAAGTCCAGACTGATTTTCTTCATGCGCTTCCTATCCAACTGCTGCCTGGAAGTTTTTTCAGTTTCATTTTCTTTGTCGTCCGTTTAACCTTTGCAGCACATCCCCAGCTACCTGCATCTGCATACAAACCCGACAACAATAAACTACTTCCTGCACTCTCCGGCTCTAGCTCAGCTACACGCTTGGCTGCCATTTCAGCAAGACCAAGATTCCCATGCAGCTTACAAGCACCCAACAATGCACCCCAAACATACACATCAGGCTCAACACGCATTTTAGTAATCATCTCATGGGCCTCAACCAATTTCCCTTCTTGTCCCAGCAAATGCACCATACATGCATAATGCTCTAATCTTGGTTGAATCTTGTATTTCTCTTGCATAACCACATGGAATATGTTTTTACCAAGATTAATCATCCCAGATTGGCTACAAGCGGTTAGAACTGCAGTAAAAGTTAGATGATCAAGTTCAATTTTTTCATCAACCATTTGATTGAATAGCTTGATCGCTTCATTGCAATACCCGTGGTTTGCATATCCAAAAATCATTGAGTTCCAAGTGATTGTGTTTCGTTCAGGCATGTTGTTGAAAAGTGTTTTGGCTTGGTGTATGAACCCACATTTAGCATACATGTCTATAAGAGAACTGCGAACAAAAACATCCTTCTCAACTCCAATTACTAATGAATATCCATGAATCTCTTTTCCACGAGCCGAATCTACAAGAATTGCACAAGCACTTAAAAGAGTACTGATTGTAGCTGAAGTTGGTTGAATCCATGTACCCATCATTTTCTTAAACATATCAAAAGCTTCATGAATTCGAAAGTTATGGACAAATCCAGAGATGACGGAAGTCCAAGAAACAACATCTGGAACAATGCCATCTTCTTGCATCAATTGGAAAAGTTCACTAACAGTTGAATCATCGTTAGCTTGTGAAAAAGCGGCGATTAATGTATTCCATGTCACCAAATTTGGAAAATTTCCCATGGATCGTGTCTTTTCAACCAAAATTAATGCCTCCTTCACAAACCCATGTTGAACATATCCTGCAACCATAGTATTCATAGCCACCAAATCCATTTCCACCATCAAATCAAACACACTTCTAGCGTTCTTAATTCTCCCACATTTGGAGTACATATCAATCAACGCACTACAAACAAACACATCACATTCAAGTTCTTGTTTTAAAACAACACCATGTAAAACCCCTCCCATTTTTCGATCCAACAGGTGTCCGCACGCTTTCAAAACACTCGGTAAAACAAACCTATTTGGCTCCAATCTTTCTCTTTGCATCTCACAAAAAACACCCATGGCTTCCTGGTGGAACCCGTGGCGTGCGTATGCACCAACCAGAACAATCCAACGCCGAGCGTTTCGTTTAGGAATTTCATCAAACAGTTTGCGTGCATCACGTATTTGTCGGCATTGGGTGTAGAAAGCTATGAGCTTTGAGGCAATATAGGTGGAACGAGCTAACCCAGTGATGATTAAGTGAGCATGTAGCCGTTTTCCTGATTGTAGTGATGGAATTCGAGCATAGTTTTGGATGATGGTTGCGTATACATCGGAAGCTGATTGAGAGGTATGAAAGCAGTGCATAGGAAGTAGAATACCCAGTGTTCATTTCAGTAGCGAGGATTGGTTAATTGCCGGCTGAAATAAGGCGGTTTTCATTGTTTCCTTTATATATCTTTGGTTTTAAAAGGAAAGAATGTCAAATATCACTGGAACAATAATCACAGTTGTCAACCTTAACATAAGGGTTGATATTATATACTTTAAATTCCGCAGCTTAGCGCGGGTGTGTTCTAGTATAACTAAAAGGTATGAATTTAATTCGTTGTCAACCTTAACATAAGGGTTAATTATGTATCTTTAAGAAATTTAGATGATCGAATATATGAAATGTAAATGCTTTCTTTATTTTTTTATTGGCCAACAATATAGAAGTTGAATGTAACAGTTTTTACATATATAATACAACGGATGTGGATCACACTAAATTATTGTATTTTTGAGTTTCAAAATCAGCATGTACACTGTTAAAAAAAAAAAAGTAAATCGATCATTGTGATCTTTGCTAAAATGTCAATCAACCTCAACATATTTATTTCGTTCATGTAGGGCATGATTCATTTTTCTTTGGGTTAAAACCCGAGTTATGTAATATATATGTATCACAATCTCACTGGGTCTTAAGTTTTATTTGTTACTACACCGAATCATTTATACAAAGATTATTTTGACCATACGTGTAAGTACGAAGAAGTGAAGCATGAAAATAGGAAATGTAAGATAATTAAGGTAAATAACTTTCTAGTTAAAGTGTGAAACTATCCAAATAAGACCGGATTTATATAATGTTGGTAATTTTAGTGTAGTTGAGATTTGTTTGGTACCAAACGGAGTTTCAAGTTAAATTATAGTAGAACAAGTTGGTAAGTACGGGATGCACGCTTATTCAAACTAGCTTGGACCACCACCATTAAATAGCAAGGGTCAAAGGCAGCACCCCTTGTGGGGTTCTAAAGGCCGACCCGTATTGAATATATATGTTAAATATATTATATCTAGATCCTGTTACCGGTTTACACACCGAAACAAAAAGGTGTTACTGAAACATTGCATATCTTCACGAAAGGGTGTGACTGTTCATTTGCGCCAACTGTCAAACTGATTTTGCAAATAACACAATGTTTTGGTCTCGTTTTGACATACGAAAACTTAGCAATTCTCTCTGATCTTGCTTTGTTTCTATCAAGATTCTAGGTGTTCTACTTTATTATATATCTAATTAAAATTTCATGAACCCAAACAATAAATGGTCGAAATACTTTATTGAAAAAATAAATACACAATTCAAAAAGTATTCAAGGTTTGCATCAAATCCTAATTTCCAACATGCCATATTACATATTAAAATTTCGTAAATGTCATTTATAACTCATGCTATCATATGTATTTTTTTTTTCACATAAGTTGTTATTATATTAAAAAAATTCCGTTGATGAGATATCTTAAACAACCCTAAAATCCAATTAGAAAGAAAAAAGAAAGAAAAAATCACATGTATTTTTCTCCAATAATTCTTTTTAACTTCATTCAAACAACCATCAACTGGACCTGTGTATATCCGGTGCTCAATTAACCCACACCATATAACCATCATTGGACGTTTACACCATCATCCCTACCCCCACAACACAAAGTCACAAACGCCTGAAATTTGCCCTGTAATCTATACAAAGGTTATGACTTGATGAATATGCATGTATCTTTATCCTCAAATCTGAAACCCTTAAGCTTGAATTCTTCATATATCTCCTTTTTTATACAAAATCAACCATCTTTTTCCATACCCATTTGCAGATTTGGGTTATATGGCAGTCATCTAAATTCCAACTTTGTAAATTCCCAATTTTTTTACACACCCAGTTACAGAAATTTGATTGGAATGAAAAGAAGAAGAAATTACTATATTTCCATTGTGAGAGCTAGTGGTAGTAAAGAGTCACCTTATCAAGTTTTGGGGGTTTCATCCTCTGCTACTCCTGCTGAAATCAAAAGGGCTTATAGAAAACTTGCTTTGAAGTATCACCCTGATGTTAATAAAGAGGTATTTCAATTTTTAATAATAAGAATTCTTTGATTTTGTAGAATTATTGGTGGTGCATATGCTTGTTATGTTCTTATTAGTTTATCATTGGCTATGAGCAAGACTTTTGTTGTTTTTCCGTATGAAGTTTTCTGGAGGTTTTGCCTTATTCGTGCTGTAATTTGTTTTAATGTAATGTTTCATGATTGTATGCTACTATACGGGCTAAGTGCACATACATGTATCCAGCTTATCCTGTATCTTTGCTGTATGTAATGTGCTTTCCAATTATATTTGAGTGATAAAAATTCCCACTTGTTGTCATTTTATGTATATGAGTTTCTAAACCTTGTAACTCGATGAAGGGGGCCGGTTTGGATGACAACGTCAGTTAAATAATTCACAAGAATTGAGAAAATACAGGTTACTTGATGATGTGGTCACTGGATACATTTAATTGCAAGAATTGGAAGTTCATTACACAAATAAGACTGTCTGGTACTCTGGTTGTACATTACATACGAGAACTATTTGCGATAAGTTAAATAGATTTTCATGCGAGATTACATCAAGTTTGAGTATCAACTGCTGAAAAGATAAACACAAGTCCATCTATTATTATAGTTTCATTATCAATGATAATTGCATCTTTTAATTAATAACATTAAACTTACAAATTAAGCCATTACTCTAATACCAAGTGATTAACCGTAAATATTTAATGGGGATTGTTGAAGCTTATTCCTAAAGGAGAACATGTAATACCTTAAAGCTTGTCATTATTTGATGTTGTAAGTGGCGTTTTGTAAATAAGGGTTGGACGGATTCCGGATATTTGCAGCTAAAAGAACGAAAAAATGTATAATATCTAGAATTATACAAGTGCATAGTGTGGGTAAGTTGAATATAGAGATGATGACTAGAGCTTTGACTTTTGTGTTTTGACAAATCTTTGAAATCTTGATACTCAGGCTAATGCACAAGAGAATTTTTTGAGGATAAAACATGCATACAATACAGTGATGAACTCAGATTCACGGAAGAAGTATGACTCTGGAAACCGTACATCTGAAGCTTACAATTACAAACGTACTGAAGATGAAGAGTTTTATGGTTTTGGTAAATTAGTTATTCACTTTGAAACTTTTATCGTTTTCGTATTTGTTTCTATTTGCTTCCTTTGAGAATTTACCACTACAGCAACAAGTAAAGTTACTCCTTTATGACCAAATAACGTTTGTTTCTTTTTTCTTTCCATGCATTTAGTATAATCAATATGTTATACTTAATCACTGCTTAACTCAACTAATCTCAACAATCTCACATAATCTATGTGAACAGTTTAGTTTATCATATCAAAATGCATGTGCTTAATTGTTATTACGTGTTCTAGAAATCGTGCACTTTTCTTTTATTTCTATAAGCTATTGTTATTTGTTCTTAAAGATCTATGGCAATATAAATCATGCATAATCTCTAGGTCCAATTCGTTTCGGTCATCCGCCATTTTCATTTTGTGGTGTCGAATTTATATGACAAAAGAGGACTAAAAAGAATGTAGTTAGAAAATCCAAATGGGACCCACAAAATAAGGTTGGAGGAAACTGAAAAAAAAAACCGAGTGGGGCCTTAAACTTTAAGAGGATCAAGCTTCAATATCCTGTCCTCATACCTTAACCCCGTTTGAACTGCAGGTAATTTTGTGAGGGATGTCCAAATATCATTAGGTAGACACATCTTTCACATACATGGCAAAAGTTATCAGTTTGGACAAAGCTCTCTATCTTGAAATCTATGTTGTTTTGTTCTTGAAATCTGGATTTGCTTGTTTTAGGGGACTTCCTCAAAGATCTGCAAGAAGAATTTAGGAACTGGGAGGCGGCCACTCCTTCACAAACTAAACCGAAGAGCTTGTGGGAGGAACTATCAGTAAGATTTTCTTTAGATTGAGGCCAGGAGTGACAGCTTACACTAGAGGTTGCCAAATGGGCAGGGCTCCCCGGGGGGTGGGTAATGCGGTGAAACGTGGATCTATTTAGTGTGGGTCAAAAGTGGGTTGGTTCCAGTTGACCGGAAAAAAATTTCATTTTTGTTAGTTTCCAAAATAATTAATGTGCTAAACATGGTGAGAAAAAAATCTTACTTTTTCAATGGAACATTTTAGGAGGATTTTGTACAGGTTAATACACTTCAGATGACCTTTAAGTTGTAACCTTTTTGACCCTTTAAACTTATCTCCTTTTTTAGTTGAATGATGTACCTTAACTCATCTGACCCGTTGCAGATAAAAAATAACCCAAATCTCATTTATAGGTAAATGAGTCAAATGTCAACTCTAGGTTACAGAACAATACTTAAATTGTCCCATTTGATAGGAAATTGGGGAAGAATTTGTCGAGTTTCTTGAAAAGGAGCTTAACATCACGGATATCGAAGAAGAAACGGCGAGAAGATATAAAGAACCTACAACTTCTGGTAACGGTAAAACTGCAAATGGTAGTAAAAGTGAAGGTAATAAGGGAAGCAGTATTGAAGACAACATAGATGAAATTGAAGCTGCACTTGCTCAATTAAAAAAGGAATTAGGGTTATGATTTTATATACAAAAAATAGTTACTATATGAATGTTGTAAGTTCTTTGATTGTGTTCGAAATCAGCTATAGATCTGCAAATGCAGGTGAAGTTTATAAAAGTTCTACGCAAACTTATAAGCAATACAAATACATTTGAAATGCAGGAAGTTTTGGAGCAAATAATGTTACTTGTTACAGCATAATGTAATGTTTGGCCTGCAGTAATGGAATGAGGTACAGATCAGGGACGGATTTAAGTGCGAAGAAGTGGATAGGGGAAGGTCTTAATTGAAGTCAGCCAACATAATGACTTTCGAGTCACAAGCTCAACATGCCAATAGTAGAATGTAAAAGATCATGTCACTACCTGTTTTCACTCCATTACTTTCTTGATTCAATTCCCTTGCCATTTCATTCAGTCGTACCAAACTCATTCTATTAAGGTGTTCATTTCATATTTATGTCACTTCCTGCGAGCCAAACAGACTTACACCAAATTTTTTTTATCTCTAAAGTGTAAAAACAAGCAAGACCATCAGTTTATATACGCAAACCAGTACCATCAGCACTTGTGGCGATAATAAGAATGAGCAAATAAGAGTAAATCGCAACAACGCCAAGATGAGTGATACAATTTCTTTTGTTACAAATGGAGCATCCAGAATATAGCAGAAACTCTATGATATCCCTATCTAGATTTTATGATCGTGGGCTGGTTGTAATGACATAACAGCCCTTCTAAAAATGAATAAATTATTAGTTTACAATTTATCATCCCCGTCGTCATCTAAGTTGTAATGAAAGACTGTGAAACTTCTTCATATGAAAAACAAACATAAACACTGACATTAAGTTAAATCCAGCTACAACCTGCTTTTTTCTTGATTCCTTTACCACACATAAGATTATGTACTCGAGCAGAATCGTCCCAGTAACCATCAGTGGCCATGATATACGATAGCTGCACATAACCTGCAGGATCATCTGGAAAACGATCGACATGTTTTCTTGCCATACGCATACCAATTTCCTTATTTCCGTAGACCCGACAACCACTTAACAGAGCTCTATAGACAGAAGGTCCCGCTTCTATTGGCATGTTATTCATTAACTCTTCTGCTTCATCTAAATAACCCGCTCTAGCATAAAGATCCACAATACAAGCATAATGATCAGATTTCAATGGTTCAAGAGAACTATCATTTCTTATCAACTCAATATACCGTAGCCCCTTATCGAGCCACCCAATGTGACTACAAGCGGAAATCACAATAAGAAAAGTGGTCAAATCAGGTTTGGCATCGGTCCTTCTCATCTGTTCAAAAGCTTCAATAGCTTCCTTACCATACCCATGTTGTGCATATCCTGAAATCAGTGAATTCCAGGATATTGTATTACGCTCAACCATTGATGAGAACATACATTTTGCTTCATTACTTTTACCACATCTTGCATACATGGAAACCAGCGCATTCTGTATGTAGATATTTGAATCGTGAGCTGACTTGATAATAAGAGCATGGACTTGCCTACCCTCCTTGATGGCTGATATAACTCCTATAACCTTTAAAACGCTTGCAATTGTAAAGAAATCAACATCAATACCTGTCCGCCTCATCTCCAAAAAACAAGAAAGGGCTATCTCACCCCTTCCCAAGTTAGAAAATCCAGCAATAATCGCATTACACGATATATTGTTCCTTATCAAGATAGTTGAACAAATCATGTAGAAGTCTTCTAGGCTAATACCACATTGTGAATAAACAGTTACTAAAGTAACTGCTAAATATATATCAGATTCTAAGCCTTCTTTTATAACGCGACAATGGATCTGTTTACAATAGATGATATCCTTTCGATTAGTAAATGAAGTCAATATAGTATTATAAGTTACCGAATCTGCTTCATGACCTGAAGTCAGCATTTCTCTAATCATGTACATTGCGTTATCCGTTTGTTGATTTTGTGCATAACCAGTGATCATGGAGGTCCAAGTAACCACATTTTTATCAGGCAAATCATCAAATAATTTACGAGAACCATTGACATCATAGCATTTCCAGTACATCTCAAGCAATGATGTACCCACCACAACGTTATAAAGAAATCCAGATTTCGTACATAAACCGTGCACTTGTTCCCCCAATTCCAACACTTTCAGTTGTGAACACCCAACAAGAACAGTCGAAACAGTAAAATGAGTCGGAGATATCCCAAATCTAAGCATTCGTACAAACAACTCAGCCGAAACATCCAAATGATCCGTATCAAGATAACCCCAAATCAACGAGTTCCACATAATCACACTTCTATGAGGCGTTTCATCGAACACTTTATGTGCATCAGATATTACACCACATTTGCCATACATATCCACAAGAGCTGTGCTGATATATACATTCGAACAAAATCCAACCTTGTAAGCAAATGAATGAACTTGAATACCCAAACGAAGTGACCTTGAATTTGCATATGATGATATAAGCTTGTTAAGAACATATGAATTACAAAAAGACCCATTCTGTAACTGAATCAAATTATCCGAATCGTTTGAATTTGAGCTATTCTCGTTGTGATTATAATTTGTTGAATCGTTATTCAGTGAGCTGACCTTGATGTTTAGAAATGAATTAGAGTTTATCAGAGTGGATAAAGCGCGGGAAAGTAAGTTTTGGGTTGTTTTAAGTTGGTGTTTTAAGACTATTTGCATTGTGTAATGTTCAAATATAATCCACTAAAACGGTCATGCTACATTTTTATATATTTCTCGAAAGAGAGAATGATAGAGTTGTGCTACTACAGTTTTAAATGGTACGTCTTCCGATTTCACGTCTTTCTATACATCGATTTAGAATGTAGTTACACCCGAAACGCGGGCAGTTAACAGCAACTCCGCAAGTATCATTTCGCGTATGAATAAATCATATCATAAATCATAGATATATATGCTACGTGTCATTGGCGAACAGTTTATCACTTCATGTAACTAATACGAAACGTAGTAGGTAGCGATAACCACTATCTAAAAGCTAAAGCTCTGTTGAACTAGTATGTTACATAGCTGATTGGATCAAAAATCCTGTCTTAAAAGCTCAGTTGAACTAGGTTGTGCCTTCCATAACGGAAACTCGACTGGATATATGGTAATGACATATAAAAATAAAGAATCGTTAGACATCTCGCGTACCGAAAGATGGTACTAAAACTGATAGTAATGTCACAAGATTTTACATCTCGTTTCCTACCAATTATTACAAATTAGGATTAGGATGAAACCATGACATGATATTTCATGTGATACCACTAAAAATATACATCTACTTATTTCCATATGAACACAAAATAAATATGAATCATAATCAATGCCACCATTATCTTACCTTCATCATCATATGATAAAACTCATGTCAAAATCTTAATTTAAAGAATTACCAAACATAACACGTTGTATCTAACATAATAACAGCTGTAAACAACAATGTTTAACAACAAAAAGCCCAAAATAGCCTGTCCCAACACACCAAATATATGTATTAGCAATGAGAAACATGTGAATTAAAACTAAATGAAAATAATTTACCGTTACACTCATACTTTGCCTTTAAAACATGGCATTCACCCTTTGTCTTCTTAATCACCCACACTTCTCATCTCTCTCATTTTCCATCACCATCACCATCATCATTGTGGCGTTACGATGAACTGGCAGGCAAGAGCAAACGAGAGTCCCTCAGAGGGAAAAATGCCTTCGACGAGACTCCAGAAACAAGCTCCAGCTAGTCTCAAGCTTGATGAGTGTACCCCTGACAACAAGCATGTGAATTCGTCAAAAACTGTGATTCCATTATTATCTCCTTTAGTACTCTCACCTGCAGCACCTTCGTCTCTGGCACCTAACAACAACATTAATCATGAAGCGAAAATGAACCATGAGATTGTTAGTGCTGGTTGCTCACTATGGCAACATCCACCCATGACAGCTGAGATGATGCCAGACACATCATATCTCAATGCTCGCTTCAACTCACAATGCACCATTCGTCCTCGCAGTGAATGATCTTTCTTAATTTTGTGTGACGAGTTATTTTTTTTTCTGCTTTGTGTGTGTGTGTGTGTAGGTGATGCTTATTTGTACAAGTGTTGCTGTTTTACTATGGTTTCGGTTTAAATAATGCTAATGTTTGAGATTACATCTTCATGGAATGGAAGGTTTTCGGTCTGTGAAGCCGTGTTGATGTAAAATTTTATCAAATTTGAATCTTTTATTGGTGATGAATATTTGTATGATTTTGTTTGGGAAAACCTGTTGGCCTGTGTTAGCAGATTCAGATCCTCTCACATACCACGGGTATATTAAGGGCATGCTCCTTAGATTTTTATGGAAAGAAAAAGGAGAATGGAATATAAGATGTCAGAAAAGAAAAGAAAATGAAGAAAAGTTTTGCGTTCCCGAGTTGAGAAGAAATGAAATGAAATTTAGATCTTTCGTGCTTCCGAGTCGGAGAGAAATGAAAGGAAGTGATCATTTTTTAACTATTCAAGCCTTCCATCCTACCACTTCTTTCCAATATTAGAGAGAAAGTTTGGAGAGAAAAGAAGTCTAATTCCCCTTTTCTTCTCTTCTCTTCTCTTCTTTCCAACTGAAAAACTCGAGAACACAATATATTTTTTCTTTTATTCAATTCTCTTCTTTTCTTTAAAAAATTAACTCGATTTTTTTCTCTATTATAAAACATATTAAGTTTGAGAGGATCTAAATGCTTCATCAAGTCACATGTGTAAAAAGAAAAAAACTATTTATACCCTTCTTTACATCATCAAAATTTACTTCAATTACATAATCTGCGATAGTTATGCCGGAAGCTTTCATATAATAAAAGAACTTCCATATTGTTGGGATCGACCCGATCTCATGCAAATCGTTGGGATCAATCACCACCACAATAAATCACATAACCATGTATAAGCCAATGATTAAACGCATACAAAACACAAAAACAATAACAAACGATGTTTTGCGTGGAAAACCTCTCAAGGGAGAGTAAAAATCACGAGACCAGCGGCCACTTAAATTTCACTATATACGAACAATATTACAAGAATGGACGCTCATTTCAACACTCTTGAAAACTGCCACGTATCTCACACCACTCTCAAGATAGATTACAATAACGGAATGCACACCGTCTTTATTGAATCACCGAAACCACCACACAGGACGAATGGAGACGACTCTCATATGATCTCTCTTATTCTCTCAACCTCCTCAGGTTTAACCAACCTCAACGCCTATATTTATAGGCAAGGCACTCCCTAGCTAATTTTAGAAATAATTTACAATATTAATAAATAATATCCATATATAAATAAGTGTACATTTGGAAAAAGTCCAAACTCATAAATAAAATGAATTGTGAATAAGAACATGCAAATATTCATACACAAGTAATTTAAAAAAATAAAAAATTTGAACAACACTTAATGAAATTAAATTTATTTGTAGAGAAAAGATATAGTGACGGTTAACGTTGATAGCTAACGATATTTGAATACTTTAAGTATATTATTTAATAGTTTATCGTCAAAAAAGATAAAATGTTAGTTTTTAATAAAATAAAAAAACAGAATTTTTGAGAGAATTAAATTGAAAGATCTATTTATTAAATGTTTCTACTTTAGTAACTTTAGGGGTAGAGATGTAAGTTTCCATCTTGAATAGTCTAAGGCAATAAGAAAATGGTTAAACACTTTATAATGTAGTATAGATAATATAATCTATTTTGTAATAGGACAAGTAGCAACTAGAAATGCTAGGTTGCTCGAGCAAAAAGATTAAGGTCTCTCACATTATTGTCAACAATTGTCTCAATTGAAGGTTGGTACGTTTGGTGGCTAAATCGGCCTAATCCAAAGATAACGCTTGCAATCGTTATTAAATGTGCAAAACTTGTTATAAGATGTGATTGCTTTCGATAAACCTTGTCTAGATATTCTGATCTTTAACTGCATGTATGTTCTCTTGTTGATATCAGAAATGGAACCAGACTTTCTTGATGGCAGAGCCAGAGAATGAAACACAACATAAGAAGTTATCATCTTGAACATGATAACTAACAAAAGTTTGATTAAGAAGAAAATGAAATCATTTCAAAGCAATTACATTATTTAACAGAATCTCTCCGTTTTTTTATGCCCATAATGCCATCTAAGAGCAAAGTTGTTTTTAAGTTCTTGAAGGCCTTGTACAATAGAATTATAATAATTGTCCAAATAAGGCTCTAAAATCAGGCACATCAGTTCCATTCGATCATATTCCTTATATATGTTCTACAATCACTGTACGTTATCTAAGTCTAAAACTAGCTACCATGCATGTCGCCAATTGAAATTCCTTCACTTACAACTTTGAGCATTTATTTCTACCATCCTCAGTAGTTTGCAACTAATATATATAGAAGTACTTTTTCAAGCTCTTCAATTCAGAATAAACAAGTCAATTCTTACTATGTGTTCCTTAATTCGTTTAGTAAAAATCTAGTATTTAAATAATAGAGCAGCAAATCGTTTGGCAAGGCATGGTAGTAAAGAATCTAGGATATAATTCTAAGGATATCTAACAATACGCTGGTAAAAAGAGACTATTGCAGCGACATTTAATAGTATATCGTTATTTATTCGAGCCATAGTTGATACAATAGGATAAAGCCATACGATGCAATAGGATAAGTCTTTCGCAGTGTTGATCAATGACTATATATATTGGCACATGCTATGACTATAAAGTTCTAACGTTCTTCCTAGTAGCTAGATAGCTAGTTTTAAATAAGCTTTTATCGAGTCTTAGCTAACAATATTGCTCATGTTAACATAATCAAGTGTTGACATGAAGTTAAATAGCCAGGGTACCTGGCTACCTGCCCAAGTAGATAAGTTCCTAGCAATAGAGCTAAAGAACTACTCATAAGCATCAAGCTTGTAAAAAGGCATATATCCACAGGAGTCGGCTAAAATAGATGTTTACATCAGAACCTATGTCAGTATTTTGGTTTCAAACTTGTATACTGATCACCCAACCTGACCCAATCCATAAAATTTGTTTACAAGACATGTTTTCAACTGCATATGTTTCGACCCAACCCGCCCATTTTGTCACCACCAGTCTTATGTATTTATTTTCGAACCCTTGTCCCCGACCCGCTCATTTTGTCACATCTAATCTTATGATTTATTTTTGTCTCCAACGTAGTATCATGAGAAGATACTCGATCATTGCAGTAGTAATCGTCACCATACAAAATCATGGATTCAAGAATTATGTACCTCTCTTTTAAAGCTATCACATCACATACAAGAGTAAAGAGAGAGGCTAAATAACCTGCATTAACAACATATTTAACCAGCAATTTAAAAATAAAAGTCCATGTATATAATTGAACAGTTATGGAGTATATTACTAAAATCCCACTTCTAGATCTCTGGCTTCACAGAAATGTTTCACACCTGATCTAACCACACTATATTGCAAAAAGGGCTCATAAGGAACTAATATTGAAATATTAGTGATCATGTTGTTCTCCTTTAGTTATACCAACAGATCTTATAATTAATCTGGCATAGAACATCAATTTCCTGAAAAAAATCAAATATAATTTATCAAAGACACAAAAGTCGTTCTGGCGTAAATGAACATCTAATAGGAATAATACCAACCTGTTCTAACTATTTCATAGATTCTGCAGACCGCTCAGGTCATCTGGTAATGGTTCAACTTCTTTTATTGCACATAAAGCTCCAGTCTCTATATTAAAAAATTAGTGTAAGCATCATATGAGAACAAACGCTAGCGATAGTTATAGTACATTGCACTAATAAACCTGAGCCAACAAAAACACTTCTAGACGTTCCAAGGCCTGTAAGCTTTCCCTTTTGCCATCTACTTGGACACCGAATCAAGACCTATTCGTTGTTTGTGTTTGTATTCTCTCTTTCGTATTATATCAAAAAAAAAAAAAAAAAAAAACTGTATAGATTCATGGTATACGTAAATTGAGATTGTTTCATATACTATAGAAATAAAACATTAGGTTTAGGTATTTAAGCAATGTAAAGTGTTCCACTGTAGAAATAACTTATACTTCTATCATCATATGATAATAAAGCAGTTGTAAAAAAAGTTAACTTTAGGATTTATCAAAAAAGAGAATATTATGTCTAACATATAACATCTAAAGAAAAAGAAAAGAAAAATTGTATAGGTTCATGGTATACGTAAATTGAGATTGTTGCATATACTATAGAAATAATTCATCAGGTTTAGGTATTTAAGCAATGTAAAGTGTACCACAATAGAAATAACTTATACTTCTATCATCATATGATAATAAAGCAGCTGGAAAAAAAGTTAACTTTAAGAATTACCAAAAAAGAGAATATTATATATAACATATAACATCTGTAAAATAGCGTAATGGATTATGATAATCATTGTCCTCACGTATTCTTAACATAGAAAGTTAGTCTTATCACTATGAAAACTAATGATGTTTATTAATTGTCATTTTATATTAGGCTTATCCATTACCCTAATTAAGGGCAATGGTTATCACATTCCAATATTGAAAATCTCAAATAGCCTTGCCCCCACACACTAAAAATAGGCATAAGCAATGAAAAATATGTAAATTAAAGCAAAAGAACACATAAACCGTTACACTAAATCACTTATAACTCCCCTTTATAACAAGACATCCACCTTTTCTCTTCTTTATTAATCCCAAGACTTAACTCTCTCATTTTCATCACCATTATTAATATCATCAATTTGCGTGTTACAATGAACTTGTAACACCCGTCAAATTAGAACTAGTGATTAGTACCTAATCAGTTGTTAATACATGTAATTAATTGGTTTTAGGCTAATTAATGTATCGAAATATATATATCGTTGAATATATACGAATATGCGATTTGATTAAATCGTACAAGTTTCAAGTCGAATGTAATTCGGTTCAAGTAAATACGGACGTTGGTGAACATTTTTATTAAATGATATAGCATTATTTAAGAACGCAACTATATCCAACATATTATTTTGATAATATTTCAATTTCATTTCGTATCGTATAATAAAACGTCTACGCGACTTAAGCATTTAACACACAAATAAACGAAACCACTTAAATTATTAAGTATTTGGTAAAATATTTCAACAAAAAGATGAATAAACATTTGTATTTTAAAACATATAATTAAACGTATAAAATAAATATTTAACGTTTAAACGATCGAAAAATGAATGCCGCGCGGAGCGCGATTACTGGAATTAAAATTGGAGCCAACCACACTTGGGTGGGACCCAAGTGAGCCGGCCCTTCCCTTCCCCCTCTCTTTCCCTTCTCTTTCCCTCTCCTTTCTCATTTCCCTAACTCCATTTCTCTCTCTTTCTTCTTTTTCTCTCAAAACCAAACACCACCACCAACACTTTAAAACCACCAAATAACACCATCAAATGCCATCAAATCGTCAAGCTCATTTGGAGAAAAGTGACCACCTCGCAACGATCTACATTTCCATCTTTCCGAAATTCTCAAACGTTAACTTGTAAGTTTCTGACAAAAACTCGAAACCTTTCGATTTCAAGTGTTCTTAAGTTCTAGTTGTTTCTTTAAGCTTGAAATGTCCATATAAGGGTTGGGTAAAAGAATCGGACCAAACGGAAACCGAAAAACTCGTTTTTGGCTCAAAAATCCGTCAACAGCTTTAAGTGTCGCAACGAAGACTGCAGTATAGCGTCACTTCGTGCGTCACTTAAGTGACGTATTGAGTGTCGCTAAAAGCCCTAATCTTGCGTCACTTGCATAAGTGCCGCATAAAACCCCTTTCTCCCGACACTTACCTCCGTCACTTGTCTAGTGACGCCTAGAACCCTTACCCGACACTTACACCCGACACTACCTTAGTGACGCCTCACTATGCGTCACTTCCATAAGTGACGCCCTCACTCGGATTCTGCCATTTCATGCGTCACTTCCTAAGTGACGCCTAAGCCCCAAGTGACGCTATAAGTGTGGCATGAAACAGAACCAAGAAAACACAGATTTTACTAAGTGTCGAGACCTAAAAATTTAGTACTTGATTTCACCCAAATTCAAGTCCAGGTGCATTTTTCACCAAAACAATGTAGTAGAAATAAAAATTTTCCAAGCTGACCTGGCAGCTCGACCCCAGCCAGGGGCTCTGCCCCTTGGACCCCGCTACCAGGGGCGCTGCCCCCGGACCCCCGTCATCCAGGAACTTGTAAATGCTTTTTACACCAAGTGTCGAACTTATACAACCTCAAGCTCTTATGCAATATGACTCCTAAAAACATCGTAAGACATGTTTTTCAAGTATAACACTTCGAAATCAATATGATAACGTCAAGATTATTATTACAAACAATCACCAACGGGCTGTACACATTTTCAAAACTCAAGATTAATCATTTGGACATTCTAGTCGGACAAACAACTACAAGGTAGTCTTATTAGATGCCTTCGCATGTTGATAACCATCGCGTGTCGTGGACACCCTCAGGTTACAAGTCTTTGGACTTCGATTCTTGGCTAACCAATCTCAGTTTATTTAGATAAACTCTTCAGGCTCAGGTGAGTCTCATGGCCCCTCTTTTTATTGTTTTACTAGGGGTGCGATACATTGTTCTATTTTTAACACGTGAACGCGAGTACATATTTCAATATACTACATGAGTTGTTTTCAACTAATCAAACCAAAGTCCTCCGTCAATATAGTCTGGTAATACGAAAATAGCGTGAATATTAGTATATGGTACCATATAGGATTGACCCACCTCGTCCGGGTTAGTCGCGCTAACCTCTGCAACGGACGTACTAATATTTGGGAAAACGAGTGTAGATTAGGCACTCGTGGAGGCACCTCGCTCGGAATTCTCTATATGGGACCCGACCCTCGAGTTAAGCTCAGACTATGCGCTCATGGTTGTATACACTATTACTATCATTTGCTGGATGTAAATCAACATTTAAATCTTGCGGTTCACACACTATTATTTGATATCTAAACCTGTGAGCTCACCGGCGTTAGTTGACCCATTTTAGCATGTATCACAGGTACTCAACAGTAGATTTGGACTGCCCATCAGGATGCATATTAGCTCGAGTCTCCATGCAAACTTCAGAGATTTCATTGCATTATTAGATTTTTGTATAACTAATTATGTATTTAAATCTCTCATATAACGAACACGAGCTATGTACGAGTTCAAGTTGTTGTAAACCTTTTAATATCAATATATTTTGTTAAAACGACGCATATAGAGTCGTTTGCTATATATCTGTGTGTTTTGATTATTGATTAGTAACACCCAAATTATACTTCCGCAAAACATTAAATTTGAGGGTGTTACAGAACTCAAGAGCTACAACAAATGATAATCCCTCAAAGAGAAAAAAGCCTCCAACGAGGCTCTAGAAACAAGCTCCCGCTGCTCTCAAGCTCGATAATAGTACCCCTAACAAGGAGTGCATGTGATCCCATTATTGTCTCCTCTAGTACTCTCACCTGCATCTCCTTTGTCTCCGACACCTGACAACAATATCACTCATGAAGCAAAAATGAACCATGAGATTACTAGTGTTGGTTGCTCAACAAGGCAACATCCGGCTATGAAAGTGGAGATGATTAGTGACAAACCATCTCCCAAATCCCAATGCTAGCTTCAACTCAAAATGCAAGATCCATCCTCGTAGTGAATGATCTTTCTTTGGTGGGAGTGGTATTTTCTTTTCTATTTTTTTCCCTTGTGATGCTTATTGTAGAAAGTGTTTATGTTTTTATATGATGTCATATGGTGTCAGCTATATTGAATTATACTAGAGTATCATTTCTTTGAATTGTTGAGATTGCATTTCATCGAAATGGAAGGTTTTCATTCTGTGTAACATCTTATGTAATTTGAATCTTTGTTTGGTGATAATATCTTTGTATAATTTAATTGGAACCTTAGCCTTCATCGATGCATTGGAATTCGTTCATATTGATTTTCAATATGATATACATATCATATTAAATATGTTGTAACGAAATAAAAATATAGAGGGAATTTATTTTAACATGTGATCATTCTAACAAAATGTTCAACATAGTTAGAGATTTGCATAAAAGGATCTAAGTCAAATGTGAAAATAATAATGATTTGCACGTCATCTACATTTACCTTAAAGTGAACCAAACTAAATTATATCGAACACTTGGCGTGGACCTACACTCAACTCGCCGTTGTGCGTCTTGTGATGACGGCTTGGAAACCGAATCCATCTTTTTTTTAAAAAAAAATTAGGTGTTGAATTACAAGGTATTTATGAAAATTGGTATTTCAATGGCGGAAGCATCAACAACCAAACATGATAGTTCTCAATACCCTTTTCACATTGCATACTTTTCGATCTCAAACAAGTCCAAAAAGTGCTTTCGATCACTTGGCGTTATAGATATAATCGTGTTAAATGAAAATAAACCAAGGTCAAGGAGTGATACACTTTTTAGTAGGAAAATTTGTAATTTAGGATTTTATTAATTGGATTTGTGTTTAGCCACCTCCGTCACCATGTGATCTTTAATTCTCAGTCTAGCTAGAGAGCCTATGAGCTAGTTGCTTTTTTAACTCAAGTGCGCTAAAAAAAGTAAAAAATTATGTTAAATCTACATATAAAAAGAACATCTAGTTGAACACATTTTACCGTTCGGTTGCAACTTTTAGTAACATTTGATTATGGAACTAACATCCTTTAGTTATATATATTTTCGAGTTTCTTTGGTTGAAATGCATTTATTTGGCAAGCCGCGAAACACGAATAGATGTCATTTTGCCAGTTCCAAATCACGATTTCATAAATTAATGACCACCTTACCCAACTTTAATACTTATAGAACATTATCATGTCAGGTTTGACGATGTCATAAAATGTTGTACATGGGTACAATTTGAATAATAATAATAAGGATAACTGATGAATGAATTTTATATATAAATAAATAACCTTACTCTTTTTTGGTGAAGAGAAACCGGCCTAATCCAAAGACAATGCTTGCATTATCTTACTCCAATTGCAAAATTTGTTACATGATGATCGCTCTAATTTAATCTTGTCTCTAAACTCTGATCATTGACCGCAAGACTTCTTGTTGCAACCGGTTTATCACAAATTGAGCTCTTTTGATATCTCGGAAAGAAACCGACTTGTTCACTTCTATCTATAAATAGAAATGTGAAACTTACACATTTTTTTAGTGTACTTCAATTTGTAACCTCCATTGATTTACGCATGAGTAGGTCCTCGCTAATATGTCAAATATGGAAGGCAGTTTCGCCTCTTACACATATGCATGTCATGTATATTAAATATGCGATTATGGAACCAAGTGCTCTAATCGACTAATTATTAATAATAAGTATGGCTATACCATGATGATTTAAATGCGTTTCGGTTATTTTTTTTACTCTTAGAGCATCCACAATGCTATCAACTTTCATAAGTCCATCGCATTGCCACGTCGTGCCACATCAGCTTTTTATAAACCACCAATTCTATAAACTTCCCCCTCTACTCCTATAAACTTCTATCTTGTCTATAATCAGGTCCTACTTACTTTTTAATTAGTATATATGATTTTATAAGTTATATATAATATAATATATACATATCACATGGACATGGTTTGTTTTCATAAAAAATTGATGATGGAGCCCACTGATCTTTTTCTCTCTTCGTCCATGCACATGGACATAGTTTACTTTTGTATAAACTTGATTCTATGGACAATGCAATCCAATGGAGCAATATTTCTATAAACTCCATGTCAGCTCCACATAGCTTCCATGTAGGCTATGGACAAGCTCTATAAACACCATTGTGGATGGTCTTAGTTCTTTCATAACTTAGATCTCAACGTCTTATGATTGTATGCTTCTTTTTAGATAAATTTGGGAACTAATATGAAATGTTTGGTAAAGTAGGAGAATGAATTGATTCACTTTCCATCATCCGATACGAGAAACAAAAAAAATATCGGGCTACGACAAGGTCTTCCCATTCCAATGATATATTTTTTATCAGTTATTATTAACAAATATTTACTATGGCTAAACGACTAATTTGTTAATAACTAGTGCCAACCGGCGGTTATTGCTTCTTGTGTTACTTTAACTATTTCGATATGTAATTTGATCCAACCCATTGTGTACAAAAACACATATTATAGAAAAGTAGTATCTCGAACAACCAATGACTTTGTTCCGAGAGAAGTAGAGATGAGAACCCACCGTTTCATGTGAAAAGTTTTTGATAGAATATAAGTTTGTTGAAATAAGACAACCATAGAACAAATCAAATGTAACATTCTCTTATCATGTCTTACAAACCTTTTGGTCACTTTTCAGGACAACTATATGCATAGTCTACTCTAAGAGTATATACATGACTTAATTATCATAGATCAAACTATATAAAATACGATTTCATATTTCCTCTTAGACACACCGTGATGAAGTGGTGTTTTGAATGAAATGAGTAGTGAAAATATTCAAGTACATTTTTTGTGAGTTTTTGAGGGCAACTGCATTTTGAGAGGTAGGAAAGTAGATTATCTTAGCTGTTGATCTAGATTCACTAGATCTTAACGACACTGCATTTTTACAACATGCAATGTTGTGAATCTGAGTCATTGATCACATAAATCAATAGCTGAGATCACATGTCCATAAAGTTCTCGACTCAAATGTTTGCTAACTCGATTAGACTGAAGAATTTTATTATCCTTCCAACTTGACTTTATGCTTATTAAGTAAATGATGCGAAGCAATTGTGACAACCCTTCGTGAAGATCCCACATGCATGCATCCATATGTGTAAACTTTGAATCTCTCCGGCTTTGCCACTGATGGCGGTGAAAAATACCCAAGTTATCGTGCTGATTAAACAATACTCGCATACATCAGTTGACTTAAAAATCGTATAATAAAAAATCCTTCCCTCTCGAATTTTGGTGATGTGTATCTAAGTATCTTGATATAACCAAGATATCATACATTCTTGACAAATAAACGATAATATCATACATCATTTGAATTAAGCAAGATTTACCTTAGAGCATTGGGTGTGGTAACACTGTGAACACAGTGTTTTTGTTGTTGTGTTGTGAGTTAAAATTCTGGGGTGTGGTAACAATGTTGTGGACAGTGTTTTGGAATATTTTATTATTTATTTTATTTATTTGTTAAATAAAGATAATTGTATAAATAATATATAAAAAACAAATATATTAAATAAAAACTAGCCCAACGAAAAACGCTCCTCGTCCCCAACGTTAACTTTTGCACGGTGCACGAAAAACGGCTCAAAAACGCCGTGAAAAACGCCGCGGCGGGGTGGAAAAACGCCGTCCAACGGCGTTTTTGGTGAAAAACGCCGACGAATCCCTCCCTACACCCGGTGCTCTTATACAGGATTTATCAGCGAAATAGATAAATAGAATTTTATACAAGCAAAAGCTTAAAATCTATCAAAACAGGTAAGAATAAAACTCCGTTAGATTTCGTAACAATATGCGTTTATTACGTGTACATCAAAAACTTGAGGGACGGTTTTTACGTTTTCCATAACTTGAGTGTTGATTTTGTAAAGCGACTTTTAATCCTATGCATTATCGGGTTGTACAATCACCCTCCCTGATTGTCCTAAAATACATCCCGCTCATCTAACCCTATTTCTCAGTCCTTCATCCCCAAATTCATCCCCATTCTCTCAAAACCCTAGAACATGTCAGGAGGTTTCTTCCGAGTAAGTTGTTTCTCCTTTCATCAATTGGCATGATTACTAATTGCTAATATCATTATTAGGTTTAATTATATGATTTG
Organism: Pseudognaphalium luteoalbum; assembly: GCA_963422505.1. Classification (NCBI taxonomy): domain Eukaryota; kingdom Viridiplantae; phylum Streptophyta; class Magnoliopsida; order Asterales; family Asteraceae; genus Pseudognaphalium; species Pseudognaphalium luteoalbum. Next base: position 88,319,550 of record OY730196.1, on the reverse strand, counting down.
ATCGATTCGATTTAGATCTTCGTAGCGCAAATTGACGCAATTACTGATTAATTCCGTGTTACATTAGGGTACTACCGCTGATCAAGACACTCGGTTCTCTAATAAGCATGCTAAACTGCTTAAGTCTCAGAAATTTCATCCGGAATTGGAAAATCTGGTTCGTTACTATCACTGAATAATCCGTGTGTGTAAATTATGTTTATGTTTATGTATAATGTGTAATTACTTTTCTATTCAGTGTAATTGATATTATGGTTATGTCTAGAGCATTATATTGAGGTATTTGGATGTATATTACAAGTTTTGTGAGTCATTTTGAGGAAAAAAACACTTACCGTGTTAAGTTTTAGATGATGAGGAATGATAATTTTAGATCAGTGTCAAAACTAGTATCACCTTTACCCTGAAAAATAATGGATTCAACATGTAGAAAGTATGAATGGTTTGCACTTTTTTGGCTTACTCTGAAAGGAGAGACTAGTTTAAAGGTTGGATTCTTACCAATTGGGGAAATACTAATAGTAGTACTACTCTGTAATATATGGATTTTGACTCATTCTGGTGAGATTGGTGACTTTGGCTTGAGAGTTTGAAAGGTTTTTGACTATTTATTAATGGGATGTAGCTAATAAAGAAGGAATCTTGTAGAGATAAATGAATATATCAGTTTATTTTTGTGATGATGATAATGTGGACATAGGTGGTTTGAATTTGAAATTATACTAATATGATTTTGAAAATTTTACACTATGTTTTACACTATGACATATTGAAAGGTAAAAGTTCACAATATTTTTTTGGCAGAAAGTGTTCAAATATAAGTGTTAAAAGCAAACAATTATCCTGTACATTACTACTTCATAATAAGGCTTCAGAAGCTATGTTCCTACTCTAGTTAAATTGTTTTGTTTTTGTTCATGTTTATAAAACTCCAATTTTGTGTTTAGGTGGACATGACAAAAGTTAAGATGGATGTCATGAGGCCATGGATAGCTCACAGGGTGACTGAACTTCTTGGATTTGAGGATGAAGTTCTCATCAACTTTATTTATGGTCTTCTCGAGGAGAAGGTAAGTTGCCACCTCTTGTACGATTTAGCATGAACTATCTTGCAACATACTTATGCAGCATAGAATAGAAGAATTTACTTTCCAGTATATGTTGTTGCTAAGTGGATACCTAGATACACATGAAGGATTCTTGAAATAGTGTTTATGCAATTTTCAAAAAATATCCTGGTTTGGATCAACATACGAACAGTACTTCGGTGTTGAAAGTATATTGATTCTGAAGGTAGCGGATAAGTTGATGTAATAAATTGTGAAACACGAAGTTATTATCTGAGAAAATTTGTTGCACACCTTGTTGAATGCAGGTAGTTAACGGCAAGGAGATTCAAATTTCACTTACTGGGTTTATGGAGAAGAATACAGGGAAATTTATGAAGGAACTTTGGACACATCTTCTCAGTGCGCAGCAGAACGCGAGTGGTGTTCCTCAACAGTTCTTGGATGCCAAGGAGGAAGAAACTAGAAAGAAACAGGTACGTCATATGTTTGGTTTTTTTCAATGGTTTTTTTATGTATTGCATCTTTCATCTCATGGAATTTAATGTATATAGGAGGATACGGACCGCATAACCAGAGAACTGAAGAGAACAAAAGAGAAGGAAGGTCGTGAGTATGAGCAAGAGAGAGTGAAGATGGTATTAATTTTTTCCATGCAAGAGTTATTACCATAGGGTCTAGTTTTTGTTTTTGACGTATGGTTTTCTCATGACATTCAGCTTGCTTCTGCAATTATTTGGGTTCATGTCCTTTCCTCAAACTACTGTAGGACAGAGAGTCTGATGACATGAAAGCTGTTAATGTGGAGCCCCACTCAAGGAGACCCACAAAATTTTCTAGCAAGTGGTCAGCTGATGATAAAGGAACTGATGAGAGGAATGGCTCAAAAGAAATTGCCAGGTTAGTGAATGCAGTCATGTACTATCCCTTGCATAAGATTGAGAGCACAAAGCACAAAATATTTGAATTTTGAAGTGTTCGAATATATGAAATATATGCTAAAGAACTACTAACAGCTTTGTTTAAACCCCCCTTTATTTGCTTCTTCTTCACAGGAATCACCGCTCTCCACATTCAGCTGATCGTTCTCTGTCACCACCTAGGTATCTACTTAGATTATTGGCTAAATTTTTTCAGGGGCCCCAGGCCATTATATGATATAACATGATATTTTGTCTTTCCGTTTTGTATCTCGATGCTTATTATCTGTTTCTTAAGCAGAGGTGCACGTTCGAGATCAGTTAGCAAATCCCTGTCTAATTCTAGGAGTCCTTCAAGGTTGTAATTCTAAATTTTAAATATTAAACCATGATTGTTGTATCTATATCTCTCGACCATCTTCTCAACTATACTGTGACATTCAAGTTTTGGAATACATATTAATGAACATTGGCTTCTCAGTTTCAGTCTAATTAACTTGCGCATATGTTCTTACTTGATCTTAGGTCAAGAAGTTTATCAGCATCTCCTAAACCCATAAGGCGTTCTGTTTCGTCTGAAAGTAGGGACCGCTCTCCAAGACGGTCTTCTACACCTCGTCGAGTGGACACGCGTATGCGATCCCCGCCTAAGAGATCTGGGTCAGGTACACGTGTAAGATCACCTTCCCCTGCACGGCGAAGGCTGCGATCTCCTGTTCGACGCAGATCACGGTCTCCGATATGGCGCAAATCAAGGTCTCCCCTTCGACGCAGAACACGGTCACCAATAAGGCGTAGGTCTCGATCACCTGTTCGTCGCAGATCACGGTCACCTTTAAGGCGTAGGTCTCGATCACCTATCCGCCGGAGGTCTCGGTCCCCTTTGAGGCGGAGGTCTCGTTCTCCTATCCGGCGAAGGTCGCGCACCCCCATTAGGCGGAGATCACGTACCCCTATTAGGAGGAGATCACGTTCCCTCATCAGGAGGAGGTCACGAACCCCCATTCGGCAAAGGTCACGGTCCCCCGTTCGTTACAGGTCACCATCCCCTTTTCAGCGTAGGCCGCGGTCTCCTTTTCGACCTAGGTCGCTGTCCTCTGAGTCTCCTCCACGGCGCATGTCACTGTCGCCTATACATTCTAGATCTCCTTCGCCAGTTCGTGGCAGGTCACCGTCTCCTGTGAGGCGGGGAAATCAAAGAGCTCCATTAACTCCACGTCGTCAGTCTCTTTCTCCAATTAGGCGTAGGACAAACGTGCCTGGCCGTCAAAGATCCCCAAGTTCTGTAAGTAGGTCTTCTTCACCATCAGGGCGAGTTTCTATGTCTCCTGCACATGGGACACCCCCTATGCTGAAAAAGGGATCACCAAAGCGCAAACAGAGATCACCTGTAGAATTTACGAGAGATGGACACAGGTTCGTGACACTTTCCTCTTACCTTTCTAAATTTTTTAGATCTATTCTGGTATTATTTGGGGATTTCTGAACCATGGAGGATTTGCAGAATTGATCAGAGAAGTGGTCTTGGTCGGCAACCTCCACGAAAAGAGACTACTGAGCGTTCTACCGCTTCTGTAAGGTCTTTAGATAGAGATTCAAAGGGCCGGATGATTTCTCGTAATGGAGAGTCAGCTTTATCACCGTCACCCTACAACTCTCCTTCCAGATCTGTATCTCCCCCTCCTGCTGGGAGAAGTCCTAGTGAAGCTAGGAGGTATTGCAGGCTATGTATCGTCATTTCATTTGATTGTAAAAATCATTTTCAGTGTCTAGGATTACTTCAAAACCTACTGACAAGTAATATTGTTTTTCTGACAGCCCCATACCTCCAAAAAGACAAAGAGGAAGTATGAATGCCAAGGATCGTGTAGAGGTGGAAGCGGTGTCCTTTTCCAGGTTGGTTTTTTATTTTGATAAATGTGTTGGTTATTTATTTTGGACATGTATCTATGAAACGTGTCCAAATATATGTCAAATTTGTTTCAAAATTTTATACAGATTGAAGGAAGACAAACGTGAGAATAAAGACCCAGTCCATGACAAACATGACAAGAATAAATATTCGCCTCAAGTTCAGAAGACAAAGAGGTTTATTATTTTATTAGCTACTAGTTTACAAAAGAAAGAGGTTTTGTCTTTCAATAGTTACTAGTTTGTTGAAGATGCTAAAGTTGATTTAGTTGTATAAACATGCATATAGAAATAATGTAAATAATATGAATAACAAGATGTAGAATATATTTAGGAACTTACATTTACAATTTACATCAAATAATAAAACACTATATATTAATTTAGTTAACATCAATAATTTCAATAAAAGATCATTTATACGTGTGACCTTTGAGAACTATTTTTTAATTCAAAGGTACTTAAATAAAATTGATGTGTGTGTATAAATGTGAGTGGTTTTTAAACTTTAGTTTTGGCTCCACTTTCTTTATTGGGTGTTCACACATTTTTACAAGTGGGCAAAATATAATTATGATGATGTCACCACAGCTGTTATTTATGTATTTGCGAGTTTTAATTGTTTGAATCTGGAATAGTGATGTCGTCATCGTTTTCTTTTATTAGGATTATTAGTATAGTATTAGTTTTAAAATATATAAATCATATAGGTGGCAATTCGGCCTCTTTGTACATGTTAAATGGGGCCAATTGCAATGTTTAAAACAAACGGGTCAGATGGGTAAGCCGATATGACGTTAACTGAAAAGGTAACGAGTCAAACGTTGCCCAAGCCCGAAAGTATATTTTATTGTGTACCACTTAATCATGTTCAAAAATCGGATCACTTTCCTATAATGTATTTTTGTAATCTTATTCAGTTCTCACTAATTATTTTGAGCAAAACTAGTATTTGGACACTTTATATATTGAGTCAACAACCCAATTTGTCCCACACTCAAAAGTTACCCATCTCTTTTGTTACTAATCCACTTGCTCATGTTGTCATCTTTAAAATACTTTATTTGGTGGCATGCCCTATATCCGATGGGGTTCAAATATATCTTTATATATTTATTTTTCATTGTGATTGGACAGTAAAAATGATGATCCAAGGAGGAATTATCCTGAAATAACAGAAGAGTCCCTGCATAGCCGCAAAGACATTTTACCATCTGAAAGGGTACACAACCCTGAAAAAGGGTATAAAGCTGATGAGATGAACCAGGAAGGAGTGAAATTGCCAAAGCCGTTGCAGAAAGTTGAGAGGCATCATCGAAGTGGCTCATTGGATTCTGCCTCCGAGGAAAGTGACCAGAAAAGAAAGCACAAAAGGTCAAAACGGAAAGATGTCACATCAGATGATGATAATAGTCATGATTCCGCTACAGATGACAGGAAGGAAGCTAAAAGAAGACGCAAAGAGGAAAAAAGATTGAAAAAAGAAGAGAAGCGTAAGCGACGGGAGGAAAGGCGTCGCAAAAAAGATACTCGACGGTCAGAAAAGCTAAAACTGAAAGTAGGCGAACATGTTTCTCCGTCTTCGGACCGTGAGGAGGCATTGTCAGATCAGAAGAAACTTGAAATTGAGCTGCGTGAAAAGGCCCTTGAATCTCTTAGAGCCAAAAAGGGTGTTGGTCATTAGTTTTCAGTGTTAATTTGAAACTTTTAATTTTTGAATGACTTTTAGCATGTACTCTATTGTCCTTGCTCCTAGAATATTTACATATTGGTTGTGTATTGATGATAGCTGTTTTAATATTAGTCTGTCTTTGCTGATGGCAGCTGAAAGGATTATCTTGAGTGCATTTTGCTGACTTCCTGCTAAATATTCTGGTAATAAATGTCTTTCTTTTTGCTGAAGACTACTTGGTACTTAAGTTTGTTGTGCTTGGCGGGTGTGATAGTTGTGTTGTTTAGTATCTGATTTGTTGTTATGCTGAAAAGATACATCTGTTGTAATGCAGCTGGTGATGATCATGTTACCAACTGTTTATATTGTACAAGTTATTGTGGATGTGTAGATGAGTCTGAAGGTCTTGATGTTTGTTTGTCTAATAAAGGTTGTGACTAAATTGAATTTGTGGTCAACATTTAGATGAAAATATTCTTGACTAGATGATTTGGCTCAGCAGATTGTCCGCAAATATATCCGAATCATCGCATCAGGTGAGCCTTGAGCTTTTCAATGTATAATAAATATCTTTTGGCTCTAAGTTTATTGTTCATCTGACTTGGTATGCACATTTTCATGGTTGGCAGGTTAAATTTTGATTGAGAAGTTTGGTTTTCGATTTTGGTTGCTTTAAGCTTCAGTTGATGTTCATGTCTTGAATGGAACCCTCAAGCTTCAAATAAACGCTGGTAAATATTGCTTGCAAATATCTGTATGACAATGCTCTTGTTTACATATGACATGCATACATCCTATATGATTATATGTTTTTATTAATATTTATTTATTTTGCATCATGTACATCGTTGGCCACCAAGATTTCTTGTTCTCTGATGTGACCCTGCCTTGTCTAGTGCATGTTAGCCTCCTACTTTTGTCATGTGTATAAGCTTCTATCTCGATACAACACTTTGAAGGGTAAACTAATTGTTCTGCTTATGTGAACTATCCTGACATCTTTATAGCTTCAAATGTTATATGCTTGGCATATGCTTATACTAGGTTTTTGTGAAATTTTACATGCAAGTTGGTAGTTTAGCAAGTGCACTCTATGGACATGAGTGTATAAATGAATGCATTTCATGTGACTTTTAACATTGTACTTATATCTATTTTGATCCTAACAAAGGTTTTAAGTTAGATTGTTGCATTATAGACAATACAAAAAATACATATAAAATTACTTCATGCAGTGGTTGAACCTTAGATGTTGTTTTTGAATACTAAAATACATATACGGAGTAGAATGTGTACATTAGGGCATATTAAGGTAGAAATAGTTAAACGTCAACTCGGTGAAAATTGCCAGTATCAGGGTCAGCTTCTAACTCAACATTATCGCATGTTTAACTGGTGTGCATGTTACCATCAACAGAAATGGAACTGCAAACATACTTACTTATATATTCCGTTTCATATGTAAAACTTAAAGCTAAGTTCTGTATACCTTTGTCATCAGAGAAGAGATTGTCAGTCATTTTGGATCTTTTGGCCTTGTGGGTTATCTTTTTGGGTTGATAACGATATAGTGATACAGTGAGGTCTGAAGGATGAAAATGAGAGCACATCCATAAAACATGACGAATATGGGATAAGTTTAGGTTGTTTGTGTGCTCCTATGAATCTATGATTGTGTAGAAAATTAGAAATCGAATTTGTTTGCCTGTCAGACTAACAGTTTCGATAAATTGTAAACAACTATGCTATCTTAGAGTAAGTAATTTTGGTAAATATTTAAAGGCCCTTAAATAACAATGCTGGCATTTTAGTGTTTGTCAACTTATGTTCTAATTGTGTGACGTCTTAGTCCAAAATAACCGTATTTGAAGAAGCAAGAAGATGTGATTGATCACTCTTTTTTATTGCTATTTGGATGGATAATATGTGTATGCTAGTTTAGGTTATTCACTTGTTTTTTCTAAAGTTTATGGCTTTATCTCTAATTGTGCATTTGGTTCGCGGAATCTTTTTTATGGAGACTAATGAAAGGAACTGAAATTTCAAGAATGTGAATTCCTTCAAGTGAAGGAATTTGACGACTTTCAATAAATTCATTTGTAAACCAAACAACATTATAGAGTGTAAATGAAATTGTATTCCACTTAATAGTATTGAATTTCGCGAACCAAATGCAACGCACGAGAAGGATTAAGAGAAAGTTCTATTATGTGAGAGAACGAGGAGAGTAGGCTTTATGTTTCTATATTCTCCAAAAGGTTTAGATCGGCGGGGAAACCCTGACCCCGTGTACCCTTTGAGTACCAACTGGCATCGCGCTTCTACCAGTCCCAGGCAATGAGTCCGAAGACCTCCCTGTCACCACGCTTTGGACCAATGGGTTGGAACGGATTCGAACCCGTGACCATTTTCTCCAAAAGTCCCCATTGATCAAAGCCAATGGTGCTTACTCGGGGTGCGCACCGGTGCCAATTGAGCTAGGCTCTCTTGGCTTATGTTTTAAATTAATTGGTTCATGAACAATCCATTTAATACTAATTCACTTATAATATTTATCGAGTGAGTTTTACGGGTAAAAATGATATGATATATGTATTTCAAGTTTGGTGATTAAGATATAAGTTTATGTGATTTTTTGGTTGTTTTAACCGTTTTCACGCTTTCTATCGGGTGATTCCCTTATATGATCTTGTGCTGAATTGGATACGGATGAAGGATACTCATTTGATTGTTGCATTTTAGAAAGGGGTTGATGTATCTTTCTAAATTTTGTTGGTCCTTTAGTTAGAAGTAATGGGTTGGTCATTGTTGGAACTTTAACATTGTTGTAATCCTAGCATCTTGCTACTTTTTATTTATATATATATATATATATTATTGCTGCCTTTAAGAAGGATTTTTTTTTTTTTTTTATGTTTTTATTTGATGACATGTATTTAAAATAAGTTTGAGAGAATTACATATTTCCCCTCAACAAACCACATAATCTACATATATTTTCAAAATACAAGTTTTCAATGAATAATGTATTAATGTACAATGAATTTAATGTATATTTGGGGAAATATGTAATTTATGTGATTGTTTGGAACATATTAGAATAATAATATTAGAATTGTAATGTACACATTTTAATTGAAAATGTGAAATATTCTATGAAAATCTATTCAATATTTATAGTGCCTTCGTGCATTGCATACCTAATAAGGTAATACTACGTATTATGTTAAAGGGATAGTGATGTAATCTTCTAAATGTTCAACCAAGAAAGCTAGTTTAAGTTTTTAACCTAAACTAAAAAAATTGACAATCTTTATTCATTTTGCATTTTTATCTTCGTTAAAATCTTCCATCAACGCTCTTTTAAGTGTACTAGCCACGACTCGGACCTTCCACGGCCCAACTTAACCTTGATTTTCAAGCCCTCAACCATCTTGATACTTCTCTGCTTTGATTTGAAAACCGATTTTTCATTCTAGAGTAAATGGATGATTGGTCCAATTTAAACACATGTTCATCGTTAGACCTTATGCATTGTTTGTTGCATGGACAATTGTAAAACTCAAAAGTTGTAGAACGTTTAATCTCTCTTCTAACTAAAATGACTAAAATACCTTCTCATCTCGATGAACAAAACAGATTAGATGAGCATGTATCTATCACTTAGGGTATTTTCATTGTTTTAGGTAAATGAGAGACTAAGCGTGAAACAACTTTTGAATTTTTGAATTGTCCATGAAACAAACATATAAGACTAACGGTGAGAATGTATAAAAACCACGTAACAAAATCAAGAAGTTAGACAAACGTTGAGTGGTGGTACAAGATGGTGGTTAGCCGGAAGAGGAAGGGGATCGTTGCTATAGGATTAACGGGGAAAATCTAGGCAACATATCTTGATCTTTTGTGTGAAAATCTTTAGAGACGAAAATATCGTAGCTAAAGCCCATATTATTGTTGCTAAAAGGTTTTGAAATTTAACTAATTCATAATATATATTTGATATATAGACTTATTTAATGATAATTATTTGAAAATTCATTTATCAGATTATTCTAACATACACTCAATTAAATAAGTGTTTAATTAATTTATACAAAACTAAAATAATTGAAATTTTATCATGTAACTAGTAAATGATGATTGAACAACCATGTTTATTTAGTAAGTAAGCAGAATAACATTATTAGTACTTATGTTATCAAACGAACTAAAATTACTTTATGTTCGATACAACCCGTGACGATAATGACTTCTCTCGATCAATAGTATACAATCTGTAACTTTTTCTTTGTGTCAAGAACATTTGTGACATGTAATAAAAATGCCTTAGGTTAACCTAGGTCATCAGGGTTCGGTGAAGAACGTATGGTTGAAAAACCAGCCAACGTTACGATAATATGTAAAGCATCGATAGTAACTTCATGAACAATAAATCGTAAACGTCATTAAACACTAAACTCTATACAACCCGGCTAAGATTTACTTTTATCATTTACATATTTTATCATATAAAAGTTTAGATGTCGTATTGATAATAATAAAAATGACGTAGTCATAAACCTAAACGCTAAACACCAAACCGTAAACGCTAAAACCCTAAACTAACCTAACTGATTTTGTGATTACATAAATTATCATATAAAAGTTTCGATGTCGTATTGTGAATTAAAACGACGTAATTATAAACCTAAACGCTAAACCACAAACCCTTAATTATAAACCGTAAACGATAAACCATAAATAACCCAAGTACTTTGATAATCATAATTTATTATAATAAAAATTTATATCTAATTTTATAAACACTCGATATTTATATTACTAATAATATAATTAATATGGCTATATACTGTATTTAATTTGATAATTATAGCGGACACTAGTTTACTTGGCAATATAGTGGGTTTCTAAACACTTCATAATTATAATATGTATCCAACTTAGAACGTTTCTATTATTTATATCAAACTTTCAAAAACCTCTAGTGTATGTATTGAATTGTACTTTTAATAACATGTTATTCATATAACTTGACATATCATTAAAAAGCACCAATGATACACAATAGAGATCATTGAAAATGCAATACATACAATAGAAACTTTTTAATTAAGTTGGATAAGTATATACTATAGATTTTTGAGTAAATTTAATTTTTTTTATAAATACTTATCCCAATTCCCAAATGCTATTGCAATTCCTTTTCCTAAGATAAACGTGAAACATGAATCGGATCTCCTAGATGATAACCATAATGTCATAAAATAACAAATAAGAATAACAAGAAGCTGCCAAATCAATCTAAGTAATATTACGTATGTAAACAAGAAGTGAAAGTTAGATGGTTAGAAAATATTAATGTGTTCTCTCAAATGGAAATTAACATAAGGATGCAAATACTAAAAGGTGAATTAATTCAATGTTCTATGTATTCCAAGTAAAATTCGGAATTTATTAATTAACAAGAACATAAATAAGTGAACACCAAAAAAAAATCAGTGCATGTGAATGTTATATTAGCTAGAAAAACTTTCTGGTAGTAGTAGTACTAGTAATCGTGTTCTCTGGAGATCGAACATGTCCTAACCTGAGCTCGAGGTCTACTTCTGGCATCGGTGGTATCAAATCTTTCGTTACATTTTCTTGACGATTATTTCTTGAATCAGAAGACCCGTCCCCAAAAAGTGGAATAGGTTTATTTTTACCACTAATTTTGGGGACGTTTGGTGGCGTTGAAGCAGATGATTCTTTGAGCTTAGCTTTGTGCTTTCGGTGAATATTCATATGGCCTCCAAGTGCTTGTGCATTAGTGAAACCTCTTTGGCAAAAATTACACTCATATGATCTACTTATAATTGCTACGCTCGTCGAATTTTGTTGTTGTTCTTCGACGCTAGTCGTGGAAGTTATTGCTTCATCGGAGCTTTCTGGGACCGAGTTATTAATTGGTTCCATTAATCGGTGGCTGGTCAACTGAGTAAAGAAAAAATTCTAGGGTTTACTGTAAATGGTAACTTGGCCTGCAGCATCTATATATATTAGTTTAGATCAGATCAGATATATATAATACATATATATATCCTCCATATGCCGCTAGTGTGGCTAAAGAATCTATATTTGAGACTTTTCAACGTCAATTATAGTTTATAGAACAACTATATTTTATAGTTTAGAGTTTTATGTTTTCATAAATTGAAATAGTATACGTCTTTGAATCTGTTATTTTTAACATTCTCACCGTAAACATCAAGTTCAATGAATATATTTATTTTGATTATGATTTCAAGAAATTTTATTTCTGACCTACTATAGTGTCACAAATATGGGTTAATAGTTTAATACACACGAACGTGATTAAAGTATATCAAAATAATATTCGTTTGGGGTATTAAAGTTTATGATTTGACAAAACTATAATTCAACTTTTAAAACTTTCCTCAAGTGAAAAATGGGCCGATAAAGATTCATCAATTTGAATAATTTTATAAACTTTGATTATCCTTGTAAACATTTTAATAAACTTTTGTTATCTTTGTAAACATATAAACATATTAATAAACTTTAGTTACCCTTAAACACAATACGTATAATTAACTCATAGTTTTGTCAAATCATAAATTTTAGTACTCCAAACGAACATTTTGAGATATTTTAATCCCCTTCGTGTGATTTATAAACTGTAGCACCAAAAAATTAACTCAGTTTTTTTAGTTTAACGAAAAACTCGATCTTTTTCTCCAAAAAAAACAACTAGAATTAAAAAGTTATTGTACCCCACAAATATATTATTTCACCATTTGTATAAACATAACAATTATAATACCTAGGCGTTGCGCAAGTCTGCAGCCTTGCCCAAGTCTGCAGCCATATATACAAACATTCATTGGAACATGAAGCAATAAAGATTAAAGCATATGATTGCAAACTATATCCAATAACATCAAACAAAAATAATATTCGTTACATAAAAGGATAAGGTATATGTTTGCTAAGCAAAATAAAATAAATAAATAATACATAACAAAGACAGTCATGACAACTTACTTCATCTAAAGCCAAATACATTTCTGCAGATTAAAATTAACATAACAATACGTACTAAACATAAATGGTAAACATCGATGACCTCAAATCGGAAAGGGAGATGATAGTAAGGCAAAAGTAATTTGTCAATGAAGTTCTTGATACTATATTTTCATCGTTATCGCTTATGATGATATCTTAATATTCCTGTATAGGAATAAAAGTTACTCCCTCCGTCTCAAAATTATTCTCCAAAAAAACACACACACAGTTTAATAAAAGTGGGTCCATAATATTTTTCAACCAATCAAATAGAATATTCACCCACTAAAATCTCCTCCTATATTGGTTGAAATGAGAAGTGGACAATTATTTTGAGACATCTCATAAAGGAAAGATGGACTATAATTTTGGGACGGAGGAAGTATAATAGATTGATATGTTATATGGATTTTGATAAATATAGTTATAAAGGCTATTTTTAAGAATTAATTTAATATATAAAGTGGTGATATATCAAATTTACGGGGTGAGTAATTATTATCAAGGTACAAATAATTTATGCGTGTCCGAAGTTCTTAAAGATAGCATAAAGCATATGTTAAGATTTTTTCCATGTTATAAAACAAATTCGGTTATAAGTTGTGATGTTTAACATGAGTTTTTAATGATACATCTATAAATACTAACCAAGAAAGAAAAAAAGAAAATAACAAAAGAAAAGGTGAACATTTACAAAGCAAGCAATATCAAAATTATAACATACATGTGAATATGTGATAATCGAAATTGGGAAACGATAGTGGAAAAGGTGGTTTGTAGAAGTTACCTGCATCCCTTTTATTTTATTTTTTTTGTTTATGACTTATAGTTGGAATATGGGAAAACCAACACAAGAAACATTCCAATAACCGAAATCATGAATGAAAGACGGCTGAGATTATAAGTCGTCTTGATGATGGTTCATATTGAAAGCCAATGGAGAGGGCAGTTACGCGATCCGCCCGCAAAATATATATATATATATATATATATATATATATATATATATATAATAAAGAATTTGAGCCATAATCTTAATAAAGAGTAATAATAAAAGACTATTCTACCCTTTTAGTCTCATTCAATTTTGAGATACTTAAATTAAATGCATTTTATTATACAAGTTAAAAACTTATAATTATTTTTCGATTACAAGTGTAACCCCATAAATATTTATCATTTTTCATAACTTATTTGACATATTAATGAATAATTAATGTATATTAAGATTCTTTTAATATAAGTATTAATGAAAATTCGTATATTATTTACGAATTATAAAGATTTTGTTACTAAATTTTAGATTATATAAAAAAAGAAATACTTAAAGTTTTGTTATATGCTTTAAATATGATTCAACGCTTAAACATTTAATTAAGTGAATTCAAGTAATTATAAAAGTTAATACATCAATACTATATAAAGGATTTGACCATTTGCAATGTCAAATGCATAACTGCAAACATTTTATAGCTATATTAGATATTTGTAACTTAATTATATTTATAATCTCCCTCCATAGGTAAACTTGACAGAAAAACCTCATATGTTTACCCATTTTATTCTAATTTTATTTAACTTTCATATTATAAATAGGGTTTGCAATGTGTGTCGAGTTAGGTTTGCAGGTCAAAATTTTCACAATCTAAATCTGAAAATAATTTGATAAACGGGTTAATGGGTCAAAAGTAACCAACTTGCATTAATTGTCTTGGTTAGCATTAATTCAGTTAACGGGTTGAGACTTGAGAATACAATTCTTCCGCATTTATTTCCTTGTAAAATTTAAAGTTGTGGTGAGAATTACCACTAAGAAGTACGTAATGTATATAAAATAATTTACAAATTGGTATATCATTATAGTTTTACTTTTTACTCAAATACGACATGTCGTTAAACAGACATAGAATGAGTAACATATGTTTTATCGCCACTACATTGCGCGGGCAAAGTGCTAGTATATATATAGGGTAAGGTTCCAATGAGAAAACTTCAAAAATTAAGAACGGTAAGAACACTTCATAAATGCACAATTAGTCAACAAAATCATTAGATTCACACTCATACATCTCAAATATGAGTAGAAAAATTGATTAGAATAGATATAAACTTTCGAAAATACACAAAAATCGAAAAAACGATTGATGCACAATTATAGAGATAATCGTGCATCAATCATTTTTTTCGATTTTGCATTTTTAGAAGTGTGCATTTGTTTTTCTTTGCATATTTGAGATGTATGACTGTGAATCTAATGATTTTTGTTAGCTAGTTGTGCATTTATGAGGTGTTCTCACCGTTCTTATTTTTAAAGTGTTCTCATTTGATCCAAACTCTCTCTCTCTCTCTCTCTCTCTATATATATATATATATATATATATATAGGGTTGGGTTCGGGTGAGAACAAAGGGATTCCGTGAGAACGGTGAGAACACATCATAGCCATCCATTTTTTGATCAAAAAGTCTGATTTTTGAGGTAGCACTTTTGTAAATACTTTGAAGTTTAATTTTGGAGGCTTCAAATCACCTTTGCTCATGTGAAGTTTTGTTTTGTTTAGCTTCACACCATTTTTCTCATGTGAAGTTTTTTTTTGTTTGTTTCACATCATTTTGCTCATGTGAAGTTTTTTGTTTAGCTTCACATCATTTTGCTCATGTGAAGTTTTTTTTTTAGCTTCACATCATATTCTTCATGTGAAGTTTTTTTTTAACGTCACATCATTTTGCTCATTTGAAGCTTTTGTTTTTAGGTTTACATCATTTTGCTCATGTGAAGTTTTTTTTTCCTTTTAGATTCACATCATTTTGCTCATGTGAAGTTTCTTTTTTTTTTTAGCTTCACATCATTTTGCTCATGTGAAGTTTTTTTTTTAGTTTCATATCATTTTGTGAGTTTAAGTTTATTTTTTCCCCCTTAAGATAAGGTAACGATGCTATAAATTTTTATTTGTATAGGTTCTCATAGTTTTAATGAGATTAAATAAATATTTTTTTTGTTAACATTAATTTTTGAAGAGATTAATGTTTATACATATCAATTCACTACTTCAAATATTGTTGTTAACAAAAATAAAATAAAACTTTACCATGTTAAAACTATTGTGAAGCAAAAAAATTTAAACTTCACCTAGCAATCATTATGTGAACCCTTCAAAATCAAACTTCAAAGTATTTACAAAAGTGTCACCTCCAAAATAAGGTTTTTTGATCAAAAAATGGAGTGATGAGATGTGTTCTCAACGTTCTCACAGAATTTCCTTGTTTCATAGGATCCCAAGTCTATATATATATATATATATAGTGGAATGATTCACAGGGAAGTGCATTTTTTGGGGGAAGCGTTAGTATTCATCAAGAAGCATATTACCTTCACTCATACAAATCTCGGAAAAAACAAACTGAAATTTAATAAATGTTAATCAGAATCGATTATATGAATGTTAAGCTTCCATATAAATTATTTCTGCAAGTTATAACATCGATTTATGAATATGAGATCCAAATCCATTAATATGCATAGCGGTGAATATTAGTTAATATGCATTGTGATGAATATTAACAATAAAAATATTTTTCAAATAATGTGAAATTTTAATATGCATTGTGATGCATATTAGTTAATATTCATCATAGTGAATCTTAACAATTTATTTAATAAATATTCATTAACTAATGTTATGACTTAAAAATGAAATTCATTCCTTAAAATATTCTTTATAGCATCGATTTTGATTACTATTTACCGGTAAAAATAATTTTTTGTTGACGTTGTGATTGATAATTGTAATATGCTTCTTGATGAATACTAACGCTTTCCCTTCCCCCAAAAAATGCACTTCCCTTTGGATCATTCCAAAATATATATATATATATATATATATATATATATATATATATATATTAAAATGATCTAAAGGGAAGTGCATTTTTTGGGGGAAGGTGGAAACGTTTGTAACACCCTGTTTTCGGGTCTAGAAATAAATGGTATTTTATTAAGTTTTAAATGATTATTAGTAATGAAAAATAATTTTAATTGGTTTACTTTAAAATAAATAGGTAAAAGAATCACATGACTTATTGTGACTAGTAAAATAGTACTTTTTAAAATTAATAGAGATGACGGTAAAATAAGATATTTAATTTTGCGGATATTTTTAGATTTCAGACAATAGGATTAGAAGAGGGATAAAATATATACTAATTAAAGTGAAGGTGGTGGTGGAGACCGACTTAAGCTTCCATTACCCCAATTTTTCAATTAATTCTCATTCTTACTAACTCCTAACCAAAAACATAGTATTAGAAGAAATCAAAGAAAGAAACAACTAACCTTGTGTTGGATTCAAGCTATAAAAGATCAGATTATCATCCTCATCTTGATTTCTCTATTGGTGTAAGTATTATTCTTTGTATATTATATATTTGATTTGGATGGGATTATGAATGATTAGTTATGTAAATGGAAATTAAGTTTAGTGAGGATTATGTGATGATTTTATGTGATATACTGTAACATCCTCTCGTCGGACCTGGTAATTTCTAATTTTAAATTGATTAATTAAATGTTTTAGAAAGTATTTAATATTATTGTTTAATTGTGAAACTTGTATAAATAAGTCCCGGAATTTATTGTGGATAGTAAATTGTTGCTTGTTTTAATTTACTATAGTTGACAGTATCATAAAATAATAATTATCGCGAAAGATTTCTAGGTTCCAGACAATAGATTTAGAACGGGTATAGAATACTGTTGAGTCACTGGTCGCTGATAAGCGAAGTCACTGATGGTGTCTTATATTCTCATGTCTCTGACTCACTTAATGAAGATCTCTCTAAGAAGAAATGATTCAAGTCAAGCTCCTGTTGCTGATGTTTATGTTCGCTGATCTTCTCTCTCTCTCTCTAAGTTACTGAAGGAGAATTATGCTCAACTCTGTGTGTCGCTGATCTGTATCAGCGAGAGTATCACTCTCTGTACATGAAGTATGATTCAAGTTGAAGATAGTGTTACTAAAGGTTTTTTTGTCGCTGATTGTATCTTAAACCAGTAGAGGAAGAATTTATAAAGATCAAAGACTCAACTATGTGTGTCACTGATACTCATCTATCAGCGAGAGTCTCCAAGTTTTCTTGAGTTCTCTCTTCCGCTGAATAAAAGAAGTCGCTGAAGATTAGCTGTTCAAGTCATTCTTTAGAGCATGTTAGCTCGCATCGAGAATGAGGAGAATTGATATATCTATCAGTGACTGCAGCATTAAATGCCGCATTAAATAAGAAGTCAACATTCGGCATTATTACGGCATAACACGTGTTCCTCGAAACTTGAAAAGAGTGACGTGGAAGCTTTTGATTGGTCTATGGTACAAGGTGATATTTCCCAAGACAGAATGTCGTGCCATGATGCATCACATCTCAACTACCTCTTCAATCAAGCAGCGACACGTGTCGTTCAGATCCGGAAATTGAGGATTTCAGCGTCTATAAATAGCATAGTATGTTGTACTTCATTTTGTGTCGATTACTTGTATTGTCACTTGTTTGTCAGTGACTAGTTTGTCTAAGATACAAGTAACACCAGCAAGTGAACTAGTAGCGTGTTTGTCCACTACTAGTTTACTTCAGCGAGTGAGCAAGTTAGTGTGTTTGTCCACTACTGCTCATCTCCTTTGTAATAGTTGTATTGTTTGATTTAGATTAGCTTTGGCTAATCTATTCCGCAATCAACAAGAGATAAATTTTATCAATAAAAGAATTTATCTTTCAGCTACATTTGTATCAGCAACTGAACTGCTTGTCACATATATATACTTGTGTTCATTTTGTTGTTACTTTAATACGGTTAAAAACTTGTTAATAAAAGATAACACATTATAACAGAAAAGAAAAGTTTTTAATTGTATTCAACCCCCCCCCCCCTTTCTACAATTAACTCACTGTTAACGATTCACAATCACTAACATAATAGTGATTAGGGACTCACAAATACCCAACTATTTAAACTAAACAAAATGGAGATCAACTCCATTTCTTCTCCTGGTTATCACTGCTTAAACTATTAACTCATCAAAAACCTAGAACTTGAAATTGAATTCGTGACTAAGTGATTGTGAGCTAAATCTAGCCTATCTTCTGCTTATTATCATCATCTCCATCAGGAAGTGTAGGTATGATGTTTGTTTTGTGAATTCAAAAGTTTGTTAAGTTGAATGGATTGAGTTGATTTGATAATTCAAATTGTTTGATGTTGATTTGTTAACATATGGTAACACTTTTAGGATAGAAACATGAAATGGCTAAATTGTAACTGACTGCGAAGCTGGGTTTCTTGATTTAGAGATTGAGTTCGAGCTGAGTTATGCAGAAACAAAGTTGCAGGTTTTCTGGCTTTTACACCTCAGCCGATCGGCTGAGAATGATGAGCCGATCGGGTATATAATCTGAGCCGAACGGCTTCTTTTAGCCAAACGGCTAAGCTAGACCAAAACCACCACAGAACGTGACCTTGGACTAAAAAACACTGAAATGTAAACGTTAGCTGATCGGGTAACATTAATGAGCCGATCGGGTAAGCGAGTTAAGCCGAACGGCTAAAATGAGACGAACTTCTAAACTAGTACAAAATCATTACAGAACATTGCTTTGAAACAAAATGTGTTGGGTTTATTATGTTAGCCGATCGGCTATGAAGCTCTAGCCGATCGGGTATGGTTTAAACAGGATCAAATCAGTTTTATTTTGTGATATATTTACGATGTATAGATACGTTTGTACAGTTAATAGAAAATATGTTTATAGCAGTGTGATTACTTGTATAACATTATAATTTCATTAAAGTTATTGATCAATAACAAGTTATTAACTTGTGTGTTTTATGATATTTCAGATCACCCAAAGACTCAGTGATTAGAAGCTGAGTGTGGAAACGACAGAGGTAACGGTGAGTGGATTTGGAACTCACCATTTGATTTAGTTGTAACTATTTGGTTGCAACAAGTAAACGTAGATATATTGTTGTGTTTAATATTCATAGTTGATTATAAATCTACGTGCTATGTGTGGCCTTCGGGCATCAGTTGTTAATGAGGTCAACAGGTTGAACTGGTTGGTTGGGCTGGTTGGTTGTTGTGTGAATGACATAGGGTCTTGCTTCATTTGTTGTGTGTATAGAACCTGTGTCTGATTATAGTAACCACTAGTTATCGGTCTCGTCCGTTATGGCCAAACGGATATGGTTGGATAAGTGTTCTTGGGAACCACCCGGGTATTATGGTATTCCCAGAGCCACCGATCCTCATTACTATATTGTTGACTAGTTGTAATATATGTTTACGGTTGTTTGGGGTAAACAGATAGTTAAGTTAAGTTGAGTTGTGTGTGAAGAATTCATTCACTTAGCTTTGTGCTAATCCCTCATCCTACTTCCTGCAGGTTTTTAATATATATGTGGGTATCAGGAAAGGATGCTTTCCCAAGAAATGTCTGACAGATTATAACTCTGATATGGTTTTCCTATAAACCTGGTTTTGTAATATGTAATATCCCGACATATGTAGTTTTAAACAGTTCTAAGTTGGTCGGTTTTGAAAATGTAACTATGTATGTACATTATCTTAATGTGTAGTTTATAAATATGTTTTAAATTCATACGCTTCCGAGTTCAATAATATAATATTGATTGTGGTATTAAAAGAGGGGCGTTACATATACTACTGATTATATAATGATTATAAATTAAATTAATGGATGGTTTTTCAAAGTTTTGAATAGAGCAAATTGGTTAGGGTTTATATGTATTGATTATGAAGTGTATGAAATTGATACTTGAAAAGATGTTATATGATGATATATGAAGTTTTAGAGGTACAAAATTGTTATAGCATCTAGTTGTATTGTTTTGGGGATTGGAATCGGGTTGGGGAAACAGCAGCAGCGAAACTCGCGAAAACCCATTTCGTCTTGCGAACTGAGTTCTTCTTGCGAAGCGAGTTGAATCTTGCGAACCGGACTGAGTTTTTGCGAACCGAACCAAGCTCTGCGAGCCGAGTTGCGAACCGAGTTGACTGCGAATCGAGATTATTAAACTTTTTGTTTTGCAAATCGCGGATAAGTGACAATTTCATTAACTCGGATTAGGTTAAAATTCGCATGGTCACTCGGAAACAACTCAACGACCAAGGCTATTTTAAGAGCCTAGGTAGTTTTTGGGCTTTCGGGGTCATCTAGGGGTCGAAAATGACATTTTTCAGTTTTTAAACGTCATTTCGGGATTTACTGATGATTAAACTTTTGTTTGCTTAGACTTCAGGGATTACCTGATTTAATAAATATGCTAGATGATGATTATGGGATGAGTTACTGACTTGTTATTATTCATGTTCTCAGATAAGCAGAAGGAAACTCAGTGATATAAGACTACCGAGTTCAGAGACTAAAATTTCGATGAGTGGTAACTGTAACCTTCGGTTCAACCCAGTTGTAATAAGTTTGGTTACAACGGGTGAACATATATATGGTTATTGGTATTGATTGTTTAATCTTTTGGGTTACTGTTATTAATGATTTGGGTTAATTGGTTGTTGTTATTCCATAATGACATGACTATTATGCATTATGTGACTATGTGGATTATTCAAAGGTCAACATTGGTTGGGTTTGTTGCTATTGTTTGGCTAGCGGGGTTTCCGATACACATCGTTGATGGATAAACCCTAGTCAGTGAAGATAGTTTCAAACTATCGGTAAATCACTGTGATGGCATACCAGTGATTTAAGGTGTTCTTGGTGTGGCTACACAAGAACCGCCGGTCCTCTTTGACGTTATATGCTTATGTGTTTATTTGTTGTAAGATTTGTTATTTCTGGATTGAACTATCGGATACAGTTCCATTCACTTAGATGTGAGCTAACCCCTCGTTATTTAACAATTTGCAGATTATGTCTGGGTTAAGGAATGTACGTTTGGGATTCTGGATGGAATGTTTGACTACTGTTGCGACTACTCTGATAATTTTTGGAAATTATTGTTATTGTGAAACTCATATAACACCCAACCGTTAATACTTTATTTTATAATTAAATAACTATAACTGATATGTTTTGGGGAATTGTAAAGATTTTGTAAATATGTCGGGACATACGCTTCCGGTATTTGTAAATATAATAAAATATGTGGTTAAAATAATGGGGTGTTATAGCGTTAGTATCATCAAGAAGCATATTACATTCACCCATATAAATCTCGAAAAACGCAAACTAAAATTTAGTAAATCTTAATCAGAATCGATGCTATGAATGTTAAGCTTCTTTTATAAATTCTTTCTGCAAGTTATAAATCGATTTATGAATAGTAGATCCAAATCCGTTAATATGCATCGCGGTGAATATTAGTTATTATGCATTGTGATGAATATTAACAATAAAAATATTTTTCAAATAATGTAAAGTTTTAATATGCATCGTGATGCGTATTAGTTAATATTCATTACAGTGAATATTAAAAATTTATTAAATAAATATTCATCAACTAATGTTATGACTTAAAAATGAAATTTGTTCGCTAAAATATTCTTTATAACATCGATTTTCATTACTATTTACTGGTAAAAATAATTTTTTTGTTGACGTTTTGATTAATAATTGTAATATACTTCTTGATGAATACTAATGCTGCTCCCTTCTCGCAAAAAGTCACTTCCTCTTGATCACTATCATATATATATATATATATATATATATATATATATATATATATATATAATATTCTTGAGAAAAACAATCATAATTTGTATAATGATAAATTTATAATACACTTACACACATAATAACGGTCTCTACATGTACAAAATACGATCTAGAATTCTATACGCCTATACCAATTTCATAATTTTATTAATCCAAATATGTACATAGATATCTTTCCATTCGATTATTCGATCCAAGCTAGCTTAATTAACCCCGGATAGAGATTGAGTATATATTCATCAACAATCGCAGTACGTTAATTAGCTAGGATGTTTATCCATACGACTTCAATACATATGATTAACCACAAGCACGTACTCATACCAATCGTTTCGCTTTTCGATTTTTAGTACGATACAAAGGTCGTCATTCAATTTAAAAATTACAATCTAGCATTCGTGGACAAAACTCTTTTGTTATTGTTCCAGAAACAATTATTTTCGTTGTTAGATAATGACTACCACATTAAAGTTACAACTGACAACTATGTATTACAATATCTATGAGGAACATAAAGGCTACAAATCTAAAAGTATAATATAATAGACTAATATTGACACTTAATTGGTTTCTTAGTATTGTGATCCCATGATCTAAATTTAATTTTCATAATACTCCCTTCCTTCCAAAATAACTATCCACTTTTCACTTTCTGAAGTTTTTCTTATTAAACTTTGATCTTTAATATTTTTGTTTGTGTTATATAATACTTTATGCAAAATATACGAATGGATTCGGTTTTAAATGTATTTTTATTGGTATAATTTTCATTAAATATTATATAACACGAACAAAGATATTAAAAATCAAAGTTGAAAAAGAAAGACTTCAGAAAGTCAAAAGTGGATAGTTATTTTAGAACGGAGGAAGTAACACTTTTCACCCGTAAATATTAATCACGAGTATGTTATGCTTTCAAACTATATTAACGACACATGGTTTCATAATTCATTTTAGGGTTTAGATATATTAGTTTGATATCTTCATTTGATTTTGATTGTATTTGTTTTTTATTTTGATCTCTATTTGTTATTTATGGAACTTTTGGGGGTATTTTTGAAACTTGAAGATGTAAATATGGGTTGTGGTTCCAGGTAGGCTTGTAAACGAACCGAACGAACATGAACGGGGTCTGTTCGTATTCGTTCATTAAGGTTTTAACGAACAAACGACCGAACACGAACGGATAAACGAACGGATTTTGTTGTTCATGCTCATTCACTAAGAAAATTTGTTTGTTCACGAACACAAACGAACGTACACGAACAAACCCATAATTTAATGCATTTCTTCGTTAATACCTTAAACAAACCTCAACAAACAAAAAGTGAAAGTATATATACACATCTACACATATATATTATATAACTTGGAACTTTGCGATGCATATTTAACATTACAAAACGATCACAATATGAAGATTAACTCCTTTGCTTGGTCCGATCGTAGGTAAGAGCAGCAGATCTGGAACTAGTGGGGGTGTGTTTGGAGTGGAGGAAAATATGAGAGGGAAATGTGAGGTAAAATATTTAGATGTTTAATATTATTAAATGAAAATATTAAAATATCTAATAATATTATATTTAGAATTTAGCTTGAATCAAAATAAGATATACAAATATGTATTAATTTAATTAAACTGTTGGTTAATCAACTAACATTTAACCGAACGTTCACGAACATGTTATCGAACGTAAATGAAATAACAAGACATGTGTTCATGTTCGTTCATATAATTAAACGAACGTAAAAATCTGTTCATGTTTGTTCATATAAAGAAACGAACGAACATAAACGAACTTCCCGTTGAACGGTTCGCGAATAGTTCGTCGAATGTTCAGTTCGCTTACAAGCCTAGTTCCAGGTAATAACCTTTTTTCACTTGTATATTTTGAACTAATTCTTATATAAAATACGACATTCTACATTTAAAACACAAATTGATATCCTATTTAACTTAATATCTAAGAAAAAAATTTAGCGTACGAATTGTCGTGAATTTTAAAACTATTACTTATGATGTAAAGATGCATATTCTTAAAATAAAAGAATATATATACGTTGAAACTATATATCAAAGGCGGTGATAGATATAACAAAAAATGTGATTCATACACGTCAAATTAAGTACTCCGTATGTTATAGTGTACTTGTTCTATAAGCAAAAATAGTTGTACAATGTGGTATATAACTAACTTTTTTTGTTGTATTTATCAACTTTCATATATATATATATATATATATATATATATATGAGGATGAGTTATATAATAATATAAAAATAGTTGTAAACAAAGTCTTTCTAGATAACTTTCTTTGAGGAGAAAACAAGACGTTGTAAAGTTGACATACTAATTATTATATTATATTCTTGTCAATTAGTTATTACTAGAAGTGTACTCGCGCAGAGGAGCGATGACGAATACATACATATATTAGTGAAAATTCAATTTAAAAAATTTAAGTTACAAGATTTGATAAATAATTATCATTTTTATTATATATTTTCTATAGGATTCACTAAAATAATATGTTAAACATTTTAAAAGACGTGATGCATAGTTTTAAAATGAGAGGTTGTTCAACGGTTGATTTGAAAAAATTGAAATCACTGATGAATTTTGAGGGGTAATTTAGTCATTAAACATTTTTAGGTTCAATTGTAAGACAATGATGAAGATGTTTTATATGTAATTAAGATAAGATTAAGATAAGATAACTTAGTATAAATTACCTAAAATATACAACGTATTTTCAATTTGTTAATTTTTCGTAACATATTTTTTTGTATTTCCTTTTTGGAAAATCATCCTACTTTCAAATTTTGTGCGGATTTTAGAAGTATATTTATAACCCTAAAAAGAATTTTTATTATTGGATTAATGAACATAATACATGTTGCATAATCATCCAACTATTTCTATATTATAGAGATTATTTTTAATTTAGAACACCAAAATCCTACAAATTATCCAAACGTGGATATAATATATTTTGTGTAACAATACTTGAGCTAAAACATTATTATTGGTGGATACGCACGTTCTCCATATAGCATATAGCATATAGCGTTAGGTCAAAAAGCTATAATTGGTTATTAAAAAAAGAATTATAATGTTTAAGATCATAATCAAAAATATTTTACAGTATGATAACTAGAGTAAACACAGATGTCAGATCTTGATTATTAGAGTGAGAACTTATGAGTGATAAGTACCTGGTAATGCACTCAACTTGTCCAGATGTTTATTGTGTGTATCAAAATTACGAGTGTCCTATTTAATGCACATAACTTTCAAAAACGGTTATTGTGTGTATTTTGCTGATGTGTCATCCGTTTAAGATGCCACATGGTATCCTTAAAAGATGACACATCATCGACACGTCAGTAAAGTACACACAATAACCGTTTTTGAAAGTTGAGTGTATTAAGTAAGGCACTCGTATGTTGGGTACACACAATAGACATTTGAGACAAGTTGAGTGCATTCCCAAATACTTATCCCAACTTAAGATTGCGATTTAGTCTTTCACGAAAACAATCACATGTGATTTCTATTTTAATAATATTAGTTTTTAGAAATTGATTTTTCTAAATTTTCTCATTTCAACGACAGAAAGTTATATTAGCCTTCTAAGATGAACACTCTTATACTGCTCTTTGGAAGAATCAGTTATTTTCCTACGGGTAAGTATGATGTATATATACGACCATTTAACTTACGATTTGCTTTTATGTGAACTCAACTTACTTATATTACTTTTGATGTACTTAACCTACAAAAGTGTGTATGTAATGCATTTGTTTACTGGTTTAACCCTTAACCAGTTACCTCTTAACCATTTTAAAATCTGAATGCGACGTGGCTTGCCACGTCATATTTTTCTAGGAAAAAAGTCGTGCCTCTTTTTGTCCAAAAAAATGATGTTACATGTCACGTGACGTGTAGTGCCCACGTGATATTCAGATCTTACGTGGCATACCACGTGTTTGTTGACTTGACGTGTGACTAGGCATAAAAAGTGGGATGATGCATTAAGAGCACTCGTACTCATAACATCAGAACGTCACTTTTTTAGGTGTCACGTCAACATAACACCAGAATGCCCCTAATCATAACACCAGAACGCCACTTTTTCCCTCATTCTGAGACCCACCCACCCACTAACTAAATTTAAATTTCATTTTTTAAGAAACTAAATACAATTGAATTAAATAGAATAAAATACAATACTTATATAAATAGACGTAAATAAAAGGTACGTAGATTAAAAACGTTACAATCATATAGATATGTTAATTATACAAATATGTTAACTTGTGTATACTATGAGGACTAATCATGCAATTAAGTCAAAAAGTGAAGACCAAGACCACCCATCTTCTTCCTCTAGCCTTTCCTGCAACTCCTTTTTCTTTTTTTTTCTTCTTCACTTCATTGAATCTGGCCTCACTTCATGAATTAATCTTGTTTTTCTTTTTTTTTCCTCGGCAACAAAGAAATCAAGCAAAAGAAAAATAAAAAACGAAAAGAATAAAAAATTAAACAACGCCAGTTCTTCCCCCGTTGTATCTCGTACGACGCCACCACAACGCCCGCCGAGAACGCCCGGTTAGGGGCGTTCTGGCGTTCTCGGCTGTCTGAACGCCGGCCACGTTGGACCGTTACGAATGGTTTAAATGTGATTTTTAAATAGGTTGTGTGCATTAAATATAGTATACATTAGTTGAATATACACAACAGACATTAAATACCAGTTAAATGCATTACTATATACTAATACCTTTAGATTCATAAAAGTAAAAACACTAACATCAATTACAAAGCATCCATCTTACTATGTTACATAATGGAGTGATGATATAATGACTTAAGTGATAACGTAGTCATGTAAAGAATACAATAAACAGACATAAGGAGTATATCTGTATCTAGATCGACCCACTTAGTCTATGCTTCTCTCTTAGACATAGTTGTCATGACGTCCATCTTGTTTCGCATTTGTTTTAACCTTACTCGCATTTGTTTCACATTAGTCTTAAATAATGACAAAAAGGGTAACTCCTATTTAAATGATTGATATTAATCGCCGTTAATCAAAGGATACCGACGAGTCAAGATTAGATTTGAATATGCGACCTCTGCTTTGATGATATGTGTCCCACACGCGTGGATTATTAAGCTCCACCTCGTAATCATGATTTGTATGGATTGAATTTTGTAATCTATGTAATTATTTTGTACAAGAGGTATAAAATAAACCAAGACCTTGTTAAAGCATACACTATGCCACACTAAGTTGTTCACTTCATTTTGGTACGTGTTAATAAAACGTTAAAGTGTGTCATATGTCTTTGTTAAATCCGACAAAAATATCATTATATCTAATTTCATATCACTCTCAAGATATATCTAGTAACAACACATTCTTATGTCACTTTCTTGTTATATTAGATGATACCACGTACCACATTCGACCAACCATCGATGTCATGTCTTCGAAAACATCATAAAGCCACAATTTTGTCCCTTCAAATGTACTAGCTAATCTATGTTAATTGTCTCATATTGTGTGAACATTCGATCACAACACACCTTAGATTCCAATTAAACTTGAAAATATACAGAGGATAATAAGATAAATTAGAAAAGTCACAATCGTCTAAAATTGGGCCGTCCTTTGGCAGGCAGGCCCACTAACAGTTGGCATGCCCTCCAAAACAAGAACATGTCACAATTTAGTCTTCAATCGTTATTGTAATTTGTAAAATATATTTGACTTGACCTTTTCTTTACTTGCTGTCTGTTTGAAATAAAAAATGTTTTATTTTTTATTTTTTAATTTTTTTGGTTTGACCGTTTAAACATGTCATTAAAGTGATTAAACACATAAAATCGCATCACATTTTATGAAAAGGAGTGAATAATTGAAATTGTGAAGTTTTTAATATCATGATAGTCTAATTTTTATAAGGTAGCAATTAGACCAGCTATGTTATATGGCTCAGTGTGTTGGCCGATGACTAAGACTCAAGCAGATAGAATGGAAGTGGCAAAGATGAGAATGCTTTTTGTGGACATACGGTAAAACCATGTTTGACATGTTACCAAATGGAGTTTTTAGAGCGGATCTGAAAATCGCAACTATCATAAAAAAAATGAGAGAAGAAAGATTAAGATGGTTTGGACATATGAGGAGGTGACCACAAACGGCGTCTGTTATGAGAGTAAGAAAACCTAGGTGTTGACGGAGTTAGGAAAAGGGGTACACCAAAACTAAGCCGGGAGAATAGATTAAAATTAGACATGACGGAACTTCTCTTGTCCAAAGATATGACCTCGGATATGGATAGTTGGAGAAAAAGAATTTGAATTGATGAAGTGAGGGTTTAAGCGGGTTTTATCTAATACTACTTCATATACACAAAGTAACATAATAAAAAAAAATTTTGAATTGCTGTTATTGAAAAACAAATTTAAATTCGGTAGACAAATTAAAGATAAAATAAATAAATAGATGTGAATAAAAAACAGCACATTTAAACATTCAAAGACGTGAGATATATGAAAAATAAATAAATAAATTAAGTAAATATTAATAGTAAAGCTAAACAAATAATTAAGTATATATATATATATACCTCAAGACATACACACATACATTTTTTTCCAGAAGCGGTTTCTCTATCATAAGGTAGAGATATGACGGTCTATATCTTACCTCCTCATAATCTGTCTTCTGCATTATTAAATATTGTTGTTATTGTTGAAATTATATTTAGAGAGATGGGCAAATGAATTTAGAAGTACTTGTGTTAATTACAATATGCCTCCCTCATCTTTTGAAACATGTCATATGCACCCTCTTTAGTTATTTTTCTTGAATTGTTTCGTAAACATTGATAAAGTAGAAAAGAAGAGAAGTAAAGAATGAGGAAGAGAAAAGAAAAGAAATGGAAAAAAAAAGAAAAATTAGAGATGGAAATTTTAGAAAATTTTTCACAACTAAACACACTATGCATTTGTGTTGTTAAGATGAAAAGAAAAGAAAATGAATGAAAGTGATTCCTTCCCAATCATCCCATATATAGGAGGAAATAGGGGTGAACAATAAAGGCGAAAAATCGAACTATAACCGCCCCAATATTTAACCGACCCAAAGCTTAATCGATAGTTCGGTTATTATAATTCCATTAACCGATTAGATCGGTTATGGTTTCGGGTTGAACACATTAACCGACCCTATTTAACTGAACCGATACACCCTTAGTTTTTATAATTATATTTCCGTTATACAAATAAATATGTAATGTAAATAGGTGATATTAGTTAGGCTAAATTGATAGATACATATAATTTAATACAGAGTACTAAGTAGTATAATGAACTATTTTAGGAAAGCCTCAAACTTTAAGCCCAACAGTTAACTATTTAGTACGTACACTCTTTTTTTTTCATTTTTAGGTTACATTTAAAGTGGGGGCACACAACACTTTCTCTTCCACCCGTAAATCCAACTTTTGAAATGGTGATGTTCTTCGTAAAATATCAACAACACCATCAGAACTAGGAGCTCGATGATTCCTTTGCTTCATACAAGATCTACGCTTTTCTGTTTCTAATTTGTAACTTGTTTCCCAAAAATTTTTTGTGTAATATTCTACGTTCAAAGAATTATGGTATAACCGACGGTCAACCGAGAACCGACCTAATATATCTCGAGTAACCGATTAAGCATAACTGATTTAACCGAAACTGATCGATTTTGGTTTCTTTGTAACCGAACTTTCGGTTTTGGGTTATAATCGACCCAAACAGACCTATACTGACCCCTAACAAGAAAAGATGGGAGAAAAATGCATTACAATATTGAGGTGAGTTCTTTTAAGAATGCTAAAAAAGTAGAGAATGTGAAAATCAATAGGATTCTTCCAATTCTCTAGAAAACTCACTTCTTTTTTCTACCCCCTTGGTTAATTATCTCATAAACCATAAGTCCATAAATTATAAAAATTACATATTCGGAACCAACGCGTTTTTCTCTTCGATTAGAGATGTCATAAGATATACTTTCGACGAATTTTTTCTCTTCGCTTTTTTTACCGGATTTCACAATATAATCACATGTGATTTATGATAAAAAAAATTAAAATTTGTTCACGATTATTTATTCATGGTATTTGCTACTTAACACGTAATTATAACTTAATATTTACCTACATTAATAGTTATAAAAAAAATTAAAAATTGCAATAGTTTTCATTAGATTTTCTATATAATCACATATGATTTTGCATATAATCACATATGATTTTTCATTTAAAAAATGATATTTGATGAGAAATTTACCGATATATGATAATTCATGTATGATTTCAACTTGATTTTTACTTGATTGTATAATTCTTAGTCAATGATTTGAAAATCCGTATTTTATTACTCTTTAAACACATGTGATTGGTAGTTTGATATTCAATCGCATGTAATTACACCTTAGTTTTTCATCTCTTAATCTCTTTACATCATCAATGATTTAAATTTAAAGTTTAATCGGAAATATAAGCGGACGTGATTATTTTTTAGTGTTAAGTCACATGTGATTTCACATTAAAAGTTTCTAAAACCAAAAAAATGAGGAAAAAAAACTTCGTCGAAAGTATATGTTGTTGGATCTGGAATCGAAGAGAAAAAGACGATGATTCCGAATATGTAATTTTTATAATTTGTAGACATACGGTTTGTGAAATATTTAGCTTTGAAAAAAAAGGTGAAAATGAGTATTTAAAATGAAGAAATCTTATTGATTCCTCAATTGTCTCTTTTTTTACCCTTTTTTTTTTAATTTTTCTCTTACAATATTTCCACTATTCCATTCCGTTTCTTTTTTTTTTCCCTTCCATTAATAAAAACCAAAAACAACATTATATTTTTATTTGACTTAAAAAAATTTACTTGAAGTTTGAATTTGAAATACACACAAAATCTTCCCTCCATAATCACAAATTACACTCTGTGTAAGTGAGTTTTAGCAATGTGTGATACTTTATCTATACTGTTAATCCCCACAAAGCTTCCAATTTTGAAATCCCCAAATGTTTCAATCAAACCCCAAATTAGATCCAAATACCCAGTTGTTATTCATGCCTCTGGCAATCAAAATCATACCAACAGGTGGTCTCTTCAAGGGATGACAGCTCTTGTTACTGGCGGTACTAGAGGAATTGGGTACTTATAATTTTATTTATTTATTTTTGAACATTACAAATGATATTGTTTGATGCATATGTTAATAAATGTTATTTATGCTTGGAACCCTAAAGTATATGATATATATTTTTTGTTTTGTTTTTGCTGAACATAATTTACTGCAGTCTTTTTGTGTGCATCAAGTAAAATTCCAAGAGTATATTTTTGAAGGGTTTTGCAAATATTCTTGAAAGTGCTAACTATGTGGTGATATTCTGATAACATAGAGATGCTACATTGTGACTTATGGCATCTGTTTTATTTCTCATTCTAGAAATCAAAGTCACGTGCATTTTTTTGGTTAGATATTGAGTATGTGATACCAAGTGATGTGGGTTATGTTTTATATACAATGATGCTGATTATGTTTGGGATTATGCATTTTGTATGTGTAGACGTGCGATTGTGGAGGAATTGGCAGGACATGGGGCGAATATACACACATGTGCTCGAAATGAGTCCGAACTAAATAGTTGTTTGGAAGTTTGGTTAGATAAAGGGTTTGAGATAACTGGTTCCGTGTGTGATGTGTCTTTACGACGTGACCGTGAAAAGTTAATGGATGATGTTTCTTGCTTGTTTGGTGGAAAGCTTAATATCCTTGTAAGTACTTACACGGTTACACTCATTTCTCTGTACGCATCAGGTTGGATTGACCCAAACACACTTGAGGTTCATTTTCATTACTCTTTTTTATCGTAGAAACTAACTAGTGTGGTGGAAAAAATCACTAAAAGTTTATTATTATAACTTTTTTGTGTGAATAAAGTAAGTTAAGAGATTATTTGCACTGAAATGCACTTTCGACGACGTGTAACCTGTTTGACCCCTGTTACTTATTCTTATTTGAGCTAAATTGTTTAGTTTGACCCATTTGAACAACTATAGATAAGACATGGCCCACACCCACCCTTTACTTTGATAGATCCAAGGAAGCTACGGTGGTGATTGTGTGAAACCGACTCCCCCTTGATACGGTTTTTTCAAATAACAGATTTCAATAAAAATATTATGTGTAAATCACAAATTATACAACTTTGAAATTCGAACTCAACCTCCTTAAAAAGAGATGTACCTAGTTTGTAAATTTCGCCCACTTTCATAAATGTCTAAGAAAGAAGTCATGGTTCTGATGTAAACGATGGTTACCATTTTGATAGTGGTGGCACGATAATGACTCTCATCTTTTATTTACTTAAGGTGTGCTCAGTGAACGAAAAAATTTACATAAGTGTAAATCTAACTTTAGTATGTTGAAATCGACATTCGTGATCTTACAATACTATAACTTCGGTCAATTGGACCAGTAGGTAAACAATGTTGGGACAAACATTCGGAAACCTATGGTGGAATTGACAGCTGAAGAGTTTTCTACACTAATGTCAACAAATTTTGAATCTGTATTTCACATCTGCCAACTTGGACATCCATTACTAAAAGCATCAAGAGCAGGGAGTGTCGTGTTCACTTCATCTGTCTCAGCCTTTGTCTCACTCAAGAACATGACACTCCAAGGAGCCACCAAGGGTAAATTCCTAAATCATGCATTAGAGGTGGCAAAATGGGCGAATCGGGTAGGTTGGGCTATGAGGGCATCCGGACTACCTTGGTCACGTAGACTTAGGTAAGCTGTGCACCCCTTTAGTTTTTTGTTCCTTGAATTTACCAATAGCTAAAGTTTTGAATGTGATACATAAAGCTATTAATGAAATGCTATAGGAGATTTTATCCATTTTGAATACAATTTGATTAGTTTTAACCGTTAGACCCTCTATTTTGACCAAATTTTAAAATTTACCCATTAATGGGTGGATAGATGCGTAGCCTGATGGCCCGACCCCTTAACCTATAAATAGATCAGATTTGCCACCTCTATCGTTTATGGTTCAGTGACGACTTTTGATGATTTATTATTACATTATTTGGTGGTCACTGATTTCAGGAGCAATTAATCAGCTTACAAAAAATTTGGCTTGTGAATGGGCAAAAGATGACATCAGGTGCAATGCTGCTGCCCCTTGGTATATTAAAACCTCCATGGTAGAACAAGTAAGTACATATTTGCTTTCATGGTCTTTTTGTTATCTAGTGTGATAATATTTCATGACTATTTTATTACAATAATGATACCTATTTCATAATGCAACACCAATATAATGGAATCAAGTAAAAACTAGAAGGTAAATTCTCAATCGTTAATACGATTTAAGTTAGAATGAGTACACACGTAATAACTTGGGTGTGGCTTAATTCAGGTACTAAGTAACAAAGAGTATGTTGACGAGGTACTTCATTGCACTCCACTCGGGAGACTTGGAGATCCAAATGAGGTCTCGTCGCTTGTTGCATTCCTTTGCATGCCGGCTTCATCATACATCACAGGACAGATTATATGTGTGGATGGTGGGATGTCTATAAATGGATTCTACCCAAGACATAGCTAGTTCTTTCCTTCTTGAATTATGTTTCTTTTTTCTTTCTATAAATTAAGGGGTAGTATTATGAATTTTTTTCTATACTTTATAACCAATGACTTTTAAATGATGCAAATCTCTTGATTCATCATATATGAAAATGATATCTAATTACCCATAAAAGTTTACTCGTATTGATTTAAACATCTTTACCAGTCACCAACTCAACCTGCCTCTTAGCATGCTAGCCCAGATGAAGGGTTGGGCCTTTGTACCTTTAGGCCCTATTTGATTTACTACTTTATTTTTTTTATATATATAAGAAGAACACATCTCTTCAAAACATGCCACATTAGTACTTCTACGTGGACATGTGTCATTCTTAAATATTTTTTTAAATTCATAATTATAAACACATGATATATTAACATCTTAATTTTTTAAACTTCAAACTAAAAAAAATATCTCTAGATAATTAGTATGTCATCAGTAATACACATTTATTCAAAATTGCCATATTAGTGGACATGTGTCCTACATTAACATTTTTAACTTCTTGATAATACTTAAACTCAAAATCTTATAATTAGTAACTTTATTTTATATACTATATAATCATCCAAATACTTCTTGAAGCAACACATTAACACCTTAATTAGTGTTATGTGTACTTCCTTCTTTCTTTTCATAATTATTTTCTTTTATTTAAGTATGTATTAAGGACTTATCTCATTAAATAAATATGATTTTATATAAGTTAATTAATTTGAAGTGGTTGCTATTGAAGGAGGCTATGTTAATAAACTATTTTACAGGTTTATGAGTATGTATAATACGTACCTTTAATATTGTACAAACGAATTTTTCTAATTTTAGAATTTTTTTCTAATTTGATCATGTATACATTAGAATTGTAGATTGCATATTATTCTCAATCGATTATCATTTAGTTAACAATATTATAATATCATTATTAAAGGTTCATTTACTTACTATTAATCACTCGGATAATATATAATGTTGCTATTTTTTTACAAACATGTTTTTCTAAGACATTTCAAAGGTTTGTTTTTCCAAATTGCAGTTTGACTAGTAGTGTTCATTTACTTACTATAATAGGACAATTTATTATTTTAGTTTTTTTAACTACGGAAAGTTTGGTTAGTTTTGTAATTAGTTACACGTTATTATCATTATAATAGTTTTACTTTCATTTTTATTAATCATGAACCATAAAAAAAATATGTACACACCATGACAAAAAGTTAGCATCAACCTTTTTTTATTT
This sequence comes from Pseudognaphalium luteoalbum, assembly GCA_963422505.1. Lineage (NCBI taxonomy): Eukaryota > Viridiplantae > Streptophyta > Magnoliopsida > Asterales > Asteraceae > Pseudognaphalium > Pseudognaphalium luteoalbum. Next base: position 88,284,219 of record OY730196.1, on the reverse strand, counting down.
GAACCGTGCATCGCACAACCATTAAATTTACTAGTGCTAAAATAATACGGAGTATCAAAGGTACATTAATAAGGGATTCTCTCTATTTGATTTGGAAGTTGATATATACCAAAAAAATGAGCAACTTTTTTTTCTTTCTATTTATCACCTCCCAATTGATTTACTTCCAAAATATGTCTACTTTGATGTTTAATCAATCAAAAAGATATAAATATTATTACCTCCATCTCAAACTAATTGTCCAGTTTTGACTTAAAGTCCTTTTTTTCAGCTTTAACTTTAAATATTTTTATTTATATTATATAATACTTGATGCAAAATATATGAATGAAGTTGAATTTTAAATGTATTTTCATTTGTATAATTTTTATCAAGTATTATATAACACAAACATAAATATTAACGTCAAAGCGCATTCCTTAAATATATGCATTGTTAAAACGGAAATAAACACAAAGTATGATGCTTTATGGATATATGTTTTCCCTTCTGTAATATGATAATAAAAAAGTTAACAATAGTAAATTAATTACTCATTGGAATTGAATTTGGGGCGTTACATCGAGGATGGAGTTGGTTATCTACTTAATCTAGCTCGATTATTGGTGTTAAAAGAACACCTCACATCTACCCATTTGCTTAACGATAATAATTATTTAATCACTCTTTCATTAAGCTATCATTGTAATTATGTATTACTTTATGTTTATTTTTTACTATACATCTTTTGTAAAAGTCATAATTGATACATTTTCTAATTGGAAATAATTCGTAATGTTATTAAGTAAACCAACAAGAGATTTTTGCATCTTTAAATTTATATAATTTATACTACTATACAATACATTTAACACTCTATGCCCTCAAAAAAATTTAAGAATAAGTACAGTGGGTCTCACTTACTACTTATTTTTCACTAACTACACTTTTCGTTAATCAAATATTAAATCTACTCATTAAAATATTTATTGATTGGTTAAATATTAAAGTGAACACTAATAATGAATCATCCCAAATTAGTAATGTGTACGAACGGATTAAAAATTCATTCGCACCTCCACCTATCGTCACCACTTTCACCGTTGTATTACGCTGGTATAATTCTAGTAATGATATAAAACATTTTGATAAGTACCATACTCATCTGGTTACAACTAAATCTTTTTGATGTACATGTCATGTTATTTCAACCAACACTCAAATAATCGTTCAACTTAACCAATACGAATATACATATATATTTTTTCAAGAATATATAAATATCTTCATCTCCGAATTTAAACCCACAACTTATTGGTCAAAAGATCACATTGATACTCCTAGAGGTGCACAAGAACCGGTTTTACAAAACCCGATCCGATCCGACCCGAAACCGGTTTTGGTCAAACTTGGTCAAAACCGGGTTATCCAAAACCGCTTCGGGTTCAACCCGATTTGGACACCCCAAAAACCCAACCCGACCCAAACCGGTTTGGGTAGGGTTCAAACCGGTTCGCGTTCAAAACCGGTTTTAAACCGGTTTTTTTTACTAAACATTATTTTCGTCTGATCGTTAAGCGTTTTAAGGAAAACAAATGTTTTGGTCAATTTTTTTCATTCAATTCATAAAACATTAATAATGGAAACACAATTGATCAATAATGTCGCACCCCCAAATTCGGTTTGCGGAAGCAAATCGGGTCGAGGCGCGACTAATCAATAATCACAGCACAAAGATATATAGTAAACGACTCTACATGCGTCGTTTTAACAAAATATATTGATATAAGAGATGTTACAACATTTGAAGTTATACATAGCTCGTGTTCGGTAAATGAGAGATTCCAATACATAAATACTTATACAAAATATATTAATGCAAGGAAATCTCTATTGTCTGCATGCTGACTCGAGCTATAGTAATCCCGAGGGCAGTCCAACCTACTGCTGAGTACCTGTGAATAATGCTAAAATGGGTCAGCGAAACGCTGGTGAGCTCACAGGTTTGTATGTCAACACATATTGTATGAACTGCAAGATTTAATAGAATTTAAATTACAATTAAGCAAAATAAAAGTTTTACAGCCATAAGCACACAGTCTGAGCTTAACTCGAGGTGTCAGGTCCACATTTAAGGTATCGTGATCGAGGTGCCTCCCACGAGTGCCTAATCTACACTCGCCTGAATAAATATTAGTACGTCCGTTTACCCAGTTAGTGCATGCTAACCCTGACGAGGAGGGTCAATCCTATACGGTACCTTATACTAATATTCATGCTACAACGTATTACCAAACTATGCCGAGGAAGGCTTTGAAAGATTAGTGCATGCTAACCCGGACGAGGAGGGTCAATCCTATACGGTACCTTATACTAATATTCACGCTATAACGTATTACCAAACTATGCTTGAGGAGGGCTTTGAAAGATTAGTGAGATAACTCATGTAGTAATTGTGTGTTTTCGTACTTGCGTTCATATAGTCAAAATAAAACGAGCAATGATATCACACCCCTTAGTAAAACGGTAAAATAGGGGCTATGATAATCACCTGAGTCTTGAGAGTTTAACTAATTAAAATTGAGTTGATTAGCCGAGAATCGATGTCCGAAGACTTGTGACCTGAGGGTGTCCACGACACGCGATGGTTATAAATGTGAGCAGGTATCTATCAAGACTACCTTTGTAGTTGTTCGTCCAACTAGAATGTCCAAATTACTACAATTTGGTTGATTACTTATCCAAGTTACTACTAGTTGGTTGATTTGATTATGTTTTTGAAAACGTGTACGACCTGTTGGTGATTTGTTGTAATAATAATCTCATTATTATTATTATTATTATGATTTTAAAGGGTTAAGTTCAAAAACGTATCCCGATGTTTTTCAAAAGTCGTATCGTATAAGTGTTTGAAGTTACACAAGTCTGACACTTAGTATCAAAATGGTTTGTAAACTTTCTGTTTTTAGCGTCACTCAGGAAGTGTCACATAAAATGTGAATTCTATATTAGTAGCGTCACTTGAGGAAGGGACGCATCAAGGGCGACACTTAAGCAAGTGTCGGATAAGGGTGTTAGGCGTCACTAGGCAAGTGACGGATCAAATTAGAATTCGATTATAAGCGTCACTTAGGCAAATGACGCTAGAAGTGTCAGTTTGGAGTGTCGGCAAGTGTCGGAAAAAAGGGGTTTCATGCGGCACTTAGGCAAGTGACGCAAGATTAGGGTTTTTAGCAACATTCAGTGCATCACTTAAGTGACACATTAAGTGACGCTACGCTACACTGATCTATGCGACACTTACGTCTGTTGGCCGGATTTTGAGCCGAAAACGTGTTTTCCGATTTCTGTTTGGTCTGAAACTTTTACCCAACCTATATTTGGATATTTCAAGCTTCCCCTCCCTTGGGGCCGGCTTGGGTGGCGTCCACGGGTGTGGGCTTCACCCATTTTTAGTTCCCTGCGATTACGCTCCGTGCGACGTCGTTTTCCCGTTCGTTTACACGTTTAATTAATATTATATGCATTTAATTACACGTTTTAAAATAATAATAATTTCCCGACATTTTTATTGAAGTATTTCATCAAATACTTTGTGGTTAAGTTATAAGACATATCTTAAATTGTTTCGTTTGTTTGCGCGTTTACATTTTAATCGCGTAGACGTTTGTTTGTACGATATGAATTAATTACGAAATATTATCAAAATAATATTTTGATTAAAATAGTGTTATTAAATAATATTATAATATTTATTTAAATATTTCACCAACGTCCTTATTAATTGAATCGAATTACACTCGATTTAAATTGCATACGATTTATTCAAATCGCATAATTGTATATATTCAACAATATATATATTTCGATACATTAATTAGCCTAACACAGAACCAATTACATGTATTATGAGTTGATTAGGCACTAATCACTAGTCCTAATTTGACGGGTGTCACAAATAACTAAACCAAAAGGCTTCTAAATGTTCTTTAAAAAAAGTATTTAATCGAAAAACTCTATATAATTCAATTTATGTTGAAGCGTTAGGCGTTTTAAGGAAAAACAACGTTTGGGTCAAAAAATTTCAGTGGGTTCGTTGAACATTATTATTGAAAACACAATTGATCAATAACCTAACCAAGAGTCTACTAAATCTTCTTAAAAAAATTATTGAATCGAAAAAGTCTATATAATTCAAACACGTTCGAGCGTTAAGCGTTTTAAGGAAAAACAACGTTTGGGTCAAACTTTTTCCATTGAGTTGGTAGAACATAAGTAATGAAAACAAAATTGATCAATAACCTAACCAAAAGTCTTCTAAAACTTATTAAAAAAAATCATTGAATCGAAAAAGTCTATATAATTCAAACACGTTAGAGCGTTAAGCTTTTTAAGAAAAAAGTGAAAAACAACGTTTGGGTCAAAAAATTTCGTAACATGTAAAACTTGTAACAATCGCGTTGGCGTAAACCACATACAAACATATGGTAGGTCGAATCCCATCTAACGGGCATGTCCCAATTAGGGGTTAAAAAAATAGAATTCGTTTCCTTACACAATTTCATATAAGATTTGTATCTAGCTTTACCCCTTTGAAATATGTCTTGCAATATAGATTTATACGCCGTTTTTATGTCGTCTATTTCTTCAACCGCTAGTCCGGCTTGCACAACCAAGTTAATGATGTGTGCAACACATCGACTATGATAAAAATGCCCTTCAATGGTGGTGCGTATTTTAGTATTAATTTTGAAACGGCGAGTGTATTATTACTCGCGTTGTCAAAAGAAATTGAAAAAACCTTTTCTTCCAATTTAAACGTTTTAATTACATTTCGTAACATGTAAAATAAGTTTTGACCCGTGTGAGGATACTCAAAGTCTTCAAAAGCAATGGTACGTTTCATCATTTGCCAAGTTGCGGGATCAACCCAATGTGCGGTAACACAAAGGTACGAACCAGACAAACCATGAGGAGCCGACCAAACATCGGTATTTGGTTGTTAATGATACACTTGTATTTAAATTTTCAAAACCGAGTTTTATTTATTTTTTAGCTTCTTTCCACAATTTAAGGGCATCGCGTTTAAGAGTAGTACGACTTACATTGATATATCGCGGTTGAAGTGTATTTTGAACCACCCTAGTAAACCGAGGTTTATCGAAGTGGTTGAACGACAAAGCTTCTTGAATTATAATGTGACACTCGTCAAATTAGGGCTAGCACTTAGTGCCTAATCATTGTATTAATACATGTAATTAGTTGTGTTTAGGGCTAATTATGTGTATCATTTTGTATATCGTTATATATACATACGTACGCGATTTATTTAAATCGTGCATTTCATTATCGGATAGAGGCCGACTAAATCACAAATATGGACGTTGGTGAACAAATTATTAAATAATGGGAAATTATTTAATTAACTCATTTTATTTATATATTATTTGGATAATATATACAAACGTATTTCGTATCGTCTAAAACTAACCGTACGCAACAGAAATGCGCGAAACGTGCCCGACAAACGAAATAAACCCAAGTTATATTTTTTTAATTCATTATTAAGTATTTTGATACAATACTTCAAGTAAAAATATTACGATTATACGCGTACGAACATAACGTTTAAAAACATTACACGGGTTAAACAAACATACAAATACGCAACGAACGCACAAATCGAGACCCGACAACATTTTTAATAACTTAAAATAAAGTATTTAGAATAATACTTTCAACAAAAAAAAAATAACGCGATTTAAATTGTTAACGAAACACACGTATTAAAACGTATAATGAAAATTAAACGTTCAAACGAACGGGTAAACGAGCACCGCACGGAACACAAACGTAGGGAACAAAAATTGGTGAGCAACACCTTTGAGGGGCCCACCAAAACCTTCCAAGGGAGGGAGGAGTGGCCTCCCACACCTTTGACCTCTTTTGCTTCATCAACACACCATTCACCTTCATCTCTTTCATTCATCATCATCTCACCCTCTCTCTAACCTCTAAACTCTCTCAATCCTCTCTCTAAAACCCTAATCAAAAACCACAAAAACACCATCAAATACTCATCATCATCCAAGGCTCGTTTAGGATAAAACGATCATGATAACGAGAGGAACACAACCACCTTTTCGGAATCTTTGCGCGACGATTTGTAAGATCCTGACACTCTCGAAACACTTATATTTTGGTTATTTACATGTTTAGTTGTTGATCTAGCAAGATTATGTCCAAATAAGGTGTTAAAGCTCGTTTTCTAAACATTTGTCAAAAATTTCGGTTTTGGTCATTTTATACAACCAACACTTCGGGTTACTCCCGACACAAACCAATGATTTATGCAAACTCTATAAACGCATCTAAGATTTGTGTAAAAGTTTTGGGTTAAATCGAGGTCGTTTGACCATAAACCCGACACTTGTTGTTTTGGGCAGCCTGTTATGTCGCAGAAGGGCTGGACCTTCTGCGAGACAAGCCTTTATGTCGCTAAGAATAGGGTATGTCGCACATAGCGACACAAGTCACTATGTCGCCAAAATTGTATATGTCGCACATAGCGACACAAGCTACTATGTCGCATCGAATTGCGAATGTCGCAGTAGCGATACAACACCTTATGTCGCATTAAATTGCGGATGTCGCACATAGCGACACAAAGACCTGTGTCGCAGTCATGACCTGCGACACAACAGCCTATGTCGCACTAGAACTACAATGTCGCATATAGCGATACAAAGCCTTATGTCGCACCCAGTGTCGCACAAATCAGAACTTTGAAAACACAGATTTTTACTAAGTGTCAAGACTTGAAATTTTATCACCTACGTTACCCAAATTCAGATTTTAGATGCGTTTTTTGCTAAAGCAATATAGTAGAAATAAAAAATTTCCAGCTCGACCCCAGCTAGGGGCTCTGCCCTTTCGACCCCGCCAGGGGTTGCCACCCCTTGGACCCCGCTACCAGGGGCGCTGCCCCCGGACTCCCCATTAGCCAGGACTCAAATATACTTTTCACACTAAGCGTTGAACACTTACTACCACAAAACCTTATACGATGATACTCGTAACCGCTATACATATACTTCAATATTCATACAACGAACATAATGATAATAATACTTTGACAATTATTATTACAATCGTCACCAACGGGCCGTACATGTTTTTAAAACACAAACAAATAATCAAACAAACCAATGTATTTGGACATAACTAGTTGGATGAACAACTAGCATAGGTGATCTTTTGAGATACCTACTCACGTATTAACCAACGCGCGTCTTGGACGCCCTCAGGTTACAGTCTTCGGACATCATTGCTTGGTTTAGCAACGCACGTTTATTAAGATAAACGCATCAGACTCAGGTGAGTCTCATAGCCCCGTATTTTTACTGTTTTTACTCCCGGGGTAGGAATACATGCTCAGATTTGTTTTACAAGTGAACACAAATACAAAACTCGATATATTGACTGCATGAGTCGTTTTACTAATCATAAATCCCTCCACCACATAGTTTGTTAGTATGGATTTATCGTGAATGTTAGTGTATGGTACCATATAGGATTGACAATCCCTGTCCGGGGTAGTCGCGCTACCCATGACTGTGATGTCAAACGGCACATTATCATTTGTTCAAACGAGTGTAGATTAGGCACTCGCTCGGAGGCACCTCGCTCAGGTCCTTAAAGGCGGATCCTGACCCATCAGTTAAGCTCAAACTATGGATTCATGGCAGTAATATATACATTTATTTGATTAATTTCAAACACATTATTAAATCTTGTGGTTCATATATTGCGGTTATATTACTTACACATGTGAGCTCACCAGCTTTTAGCAGACCTTTTAGCATGTATTCTCAGGTACACAGCAGTAGTAGGACTACTCAGGAATTATATAGCTCGAGTCGCATGCAAACACGAACATCAAGAGATTTTTCTGCATTATTATATTTTGTATAAGTAGTAATGTCGAAGAATCTTTCAGATCAGGATACCGAGCTTATGTAATCCTTATAACTCTTGTAAATTTTTATTACAATCAATGTATTTTGTTAAAACGATGCATATAGAGTCGTTCACTTTATCTTATGTGCTTGTGATTATTGATTAGTAGTACCCCAAGTATGCTTCCACCAAACAATAAATTTGGGGGTGTTGCATACAAAACCCGCAAAAGCTTCTCGACATCGTTCCGCATCATATGTAAAAATCGTTCCATCTCGTGCCATCGAAGCTTGACCACTTGCTTCCGGATTACCTTTGAGTCCATCACAAGGCTTCTCGGTATGATTTTTCAACGTTGTGTTGGAGTTGGGTTTGAAGAATTTCCGACAACGTCTACAATGTGCCTTAGTCGTACCATCCGACATCAACACTTTGTCGTAAGCACCCCACACCTCCGGATTTCTTTTATTGGGCAATTGTTTCACAATCGTTGGTGCATTTGAAGAACCAACACCATGGGAAATAGAAGAGGATTGAGTTGCCATTTGAGAAACGAGAATTTTGTATGCATTTTTGAGTTTTTGTATATAAGAATGAGAATAAGATTGTTGTGATTGAAACTAAATCAAAGCTTCTATATATAGTTGAATAAGGATGGCAAAATGGTAATTAAAATGGCAAATAAAACGGCTATATTCCCATCCTAACCGTTTTATAACGTTCAAAAAAGAAAAATTGGTTAAAAACTGGTTACAAACCGGTTCCAATGTCTATAATCCCAAACCAGTTCCAAACCTACGGGTTGGGTCAAACCCGGACCGGTTTTGGTTAAAACTGGTTTTGACTGGTTCGGTTTCGGGTTCAAATCGGGTCGGGTTCCCAAAACCGATTTCGATATGCATGCCTAGATACTCCTAGATCATGGCCCTTTAGCACATTGATTATGAAATTGAAATGACGCAGATCTAGATAATGTTGTGAGTTGTGACAATATCGAAACTGGGTGACATCAAAATATCAGTTACCAGTTGCCGAAAGATGAGGGCCAGGAGGGTGGGGGCGAATAAAAATTATGTTTACTTCAGTTACCAGCTCCGCCCTGGGTACTTTGGAAGTTTGGATATAATTATTTGTAACTTTTTTTTTTTGAGTTGAGCCGTAAGATGAGGGCCAGGATTATACCAGTTGCCACAGTACCTCATAACCGGGATCGTGACGCAGCATCCTAGTTGGGCCCTACAACTTACTTTTCTCGACAAGACACTTTACACCTTTGAGAATAAAGTATCTTCAGTTTCTACCCTTCCTTTTTCCTTTTACTAAACTCTATTTCGTGTTATATGTCCAGTCCATTTCTAATTTTCAATTCATAATCCGATAAGTTACATCTTCAATCTATACATAGTAGAGTGAGAGTGTAACTATGAGCTCTTTTAGTTTGAGCATTTAAGCTTCTAATCTACAGAGTCAAAGTTCTGTCATATCACCAGCATTATCTATATCACCTCATTCATAAGTTATAGTTTGAGGATTTTTCATCACAAGATCAATTTTTATAATATATATGTAATTAAAACATTCATGTTTCAACCCTTTATTAGTAACATGATATCGGTATCAATCATCGTTTGAACCATAAATTTCACGGGATCGTTAATGAGCTAGAATATAATTAACTTATAGACTTTTATTCCAAGGCACTTTGACAAGGTCGGTTAAAGTTGGCCGATAATTAACATCTATAGAACGATAATAAGATCATCTTTTAGACGTGGTTACCTACATAATTTCGAACACTTTAAAGCTCATGATTATAACATATAATCATCCATCTCTTCTAGTGCAAAGTGTCTTTAATTTCCAACATTTTCCATCACACTTTATGGAATCATGTCACTAGTATATAGACATAAGACAATCACATCACTTGACCACAAACTGTCATTCTCCATTACAAGCTTAGCTAGGTGCACTCACATTCCAATTCCTAGTACAATCAATCAAACGAGAATGTTATGCTCTTCCATTTAGCATTATATGTATGATGTCATGTTGTGTATGCATTCATGTTTTAGATATCAACTACATATATAATTCAAACACTTCTCATTTCATCATAATAATCCAAATACTCTTCTTTTTTTCCCCGATACTATCCAATTGCAATCATAGCGTTGACTACGCACTTGATAGACTGCATGATTATAAAAACACTCGTCCTCTTCCTTGCACTAGTATTGCACATCCATCTTTCACTCACTCAACTTTGTAACACTATTTGTGGTTCATGCATAGTCAATAATTCAACCACCTTTTTGTAACATTTGAAACTTTGGTCCACCAATGAACAATCACTTTATAGCTAGTACGTGATCAAACATCAACACATTAACATATTTAACATGTCGGATAAGCATCATGGGCGGAGCTAAAATAACGACAGTTGCCCTTCAAAAATTTTAAAATTACATAAAAAATGTTATTTTTAAAGTACCAATGACAATTTCTATAATTTACCCCTTCAATACTTCAAACAAAAACAAAATATATTTTTTAGCCCCCTCCATTCAGAAATTTTAACATTGCCCCTGATAAGCACAATTACATTTTAGCACTCTACTTAGATGTGAATTATGTCAGTTAAAGATGTGCTCTAACTTCAAACCGGTGATATTGAGAATGAGAAATGGAAATTAGAAAGAGAGTGTTGGTGATGGAAAAAGTGAAAATTATATGTTTTTACCAACTCTATATCTAGGGGGTGTTTAGCTTGGTTTTTTTAAGGAGTTTTTTTAGCTTATTGCGTTATGATACAATTAAAAAACTATTTTGAAAGTGTTTGGATTAACTTTTCTGATGGAGCTTTTCAAAATTTAAAAGGCGAATAAGCTAAAAAGTCAAAAGCTCATATTCTCATCTTTTAAATTACGCATAAGCTAAAAAACTTGAGCTCATCCAAACAACCCCTTAGAGGTGGTGGACAACTTCCTCTTAAAAAAAATTGAAAATACATAAGAAATACTTTTTTAAGGTTATTATTAGTGACATTTAAGAAAATCTAATCCCTTGAAACGTATAAGAGAACAAAATAATTTGTTTTGCCCCTTGTCATTTTAGATGTCTAGCTCCATCCCTGTCTATACATATATAATCGTATACATAATATTTTGTTGGGTTCCTTTTTTATTTTAACAAGGGCTTGACGATGTATTGTATGTCTAAAGTCGGGTTTAACGTCAGTCCGATATAGATGCTAAAAAAGATGTACATGGAACAAATGGTAATGAGCTAGATATTCTATATATGTGCAACGATGATCAATTCCATTACATAAACTGTTTAGTTTTCTTCGATTATGATGCATAATGATCATTAAAATGATGCTAATGATTGCAATTTTGCTATGGGGCCTAAATAAATAGATAATTAAGTGTATGATTCTCCCCACATTTTGGATGTTCAGTTGTTCACTCTGCTAACATTGTTAATGTTAGAAACACAATCTATGATATAAGTATATATAGAGCATGCCTTAAAATCAATAGTTTATAGTTTGATATTTTATTTTTGCAAATAAAGAAATACTGTATATTCGTAATTTAACTCTTTGAACATTCACGTATTCACCACGTTTTATGATATAACTGAAAGTATGTTGTAACTACATATTACACACGATTCATGCCTTCAACTCTATTTTTCATGACCACAAACGACACGTGTACTGTTTGGAGGTAGTAATTAAGAGTTAAAACAGACCCATTAAGAAACACAACCAATTAAATTGACTAATTACAATGGTCTAAACTTAATAATATCGTGGGATGTGGAGAACAAAACTTTCTTTTCTTTCCCCATGTTTTTCTTTTTCGATTTTTACCCAAAACATTACAAAGCGAATAGTTACGTAATCGATTAGCACTTTTTTATTTCTTCCTTAGATCAATAACCACCACGCTAACGTTATCGGCGCTCCGCCGTGCTAAAGCCAACTTTGTTAGCAACATCGACGCATCGGAGCACGCTTTGTCCCAGTTCTCCGACCCCGAGGGTTCCTCATTCTCTACAGAATTTTTCATCCGTGCGGCCGGTCCTTTACCTTTTAAACACATCCTCGCCACTCCACATGCGGTGTCATTCGACACTACGTCCCAAAGTCCATCACTTGCGATTATCAAACATTCGTCCTCTGTTGTACGTTCCGTTATTGTTACCTCCGGTTCGCAACTTACGTAAGGTTTTAAGTAATTGTCGCCTATGGAAACCAACACGAAATAACTAGTTAGGTTCATATCATTTTTAATAAACGCATTCGAAAGATCACCATTTATCACACAAAGTAGTTTTGTCAACCAAGAATTTTATTTTATTTATTCAAATGATTTGTCAAAAACTATTTGCAGATTCTTTTACTTCTAAACGTCCCACTCAAGTAAGACAAAACAATGTTCATACACGGCCGTACCGTGCAGATCAGTTAGCGTTGCCGATTATCAACGTCTTATATTCACAAAACGGCAAAAGAAAACTCGAAAGTTGATAAAACACTCACCAATGGCTCTTGACATGGCAAGAACACCTAAAACTCTCGCACCTTCCCAGTAAATAACTCGGCCGCCGGCCGCTTGGATCCGGTTCAGCTCATCGGGACGATCCGGCTACATATTCGCACGTATAAATTTATTAAAAATTTAAACAAACACGTAACTAGACCATCAGATGTCATCCTTAATTAACCATCACACAGTTACCAACTAACTAACTAACCAACAAACCTTGTGATCACTTGATAAAGGCACCGCTTTACCGTTTCGACACAAAACCGCTCTCGAATCACCGCAATTCGCAACTACAATCTTATCCGGTGTCATGATCGCGACAACCGCCGTGGATCCAACCGCATCCGAGTCCGGAGCTTGAAGCTCGCACCGACAGTTACCGCCAACCGTCCCATGGCTCCAATCTACGACTTCTTTATCCATTCGACTAAAGCTTTGCTCCATCGTCTTCGTCCATTCTAACGAATCCACTTTGTTCTTCACTTCTTCCTTCACCAACAAGTGCAACCGATCCTTACACCTTGTCGCAACCTAAATTAACCCACCCAAATTAGCCACGTCGCTAACCGAAATTTATTAATTCTCGTTAAGTTAAAGACTTTGAGAAAATGATGTGCGTCTAACACTAAATCTTCCCGTAACGTAACATGTCAACCATCCACGTTACTGTTTGAAACTATATTATTTTAAAGTAACGTTGGATGAGTGACATGTGGCGATACGCGGTCTAAATATCAATTATCTATGCATTTTAATTAATTTTAATTTTAATATACGTACATGAGAACAACCGTGGCCGTCATAAACGCCAAAATAATGCAAACTAGACGTTTGATTATCGTCTTTAGTTAAAAACGAAGGCTGAATCGCGACGGCATCTTCCATATCACGCCTTCGACCACACACCGAAGCGACACCGAATTTCGGTAGCGTTTCGGTGTCAACAAAAACAGCGGATCCTATGGGTCTTAAAATTGTAGCAACAAGTTGTTTCGATTTGACATCAACCACATCATCTTCAATATTTTCGCGAGAGAACGAGGCAGGCGAGATCGAGAGTCTCGCCTGCTTGACTCCGCCGTCTGTTTCAAGCGTCGGCACGCCCGAAACAAACTTAACACGGCGGAGTTCCATTCGTTTCCGTCTCGACGCTTGCGAATTGGAATCGCAATTTGGCGGGGCCTCGTTTTCACTCACAACTCCGCAGCAAATTTCCGCCATTATCCACCACCGCCACCGCCACAACCCGAGAGAACACCACCTTAATTATACCGATCATAAAATACCGAATCAATTCATCCGCAGCAAATAGTCATCATCATATCGAAAATGCATAGAATATGTATATTATAATTATAATAAAGAGTTGGAAATTTGAAAGGGAAGAAGAATGAGAGATGTTTAAAGGGAAACAAGAGGGACCTCAAGGGAAGCTTTTTGGGGATGCCACGGGGGTGACTGACCGATCTGCCCGAGGATATTTTGGGCAGGGGGCAACTGATCGAGTGACGTGTGGGAGTATGTTAGGAAAGTGGTTCCCCGCCTAAAAACCTAGCTCCATGATCTGGGCCGTTGATCTGTGATATCATCAAACGCGTGTACTGAAAGCTTTTCCGTGCGGACGACGTGGCCCAATCAGAATGAAACACGGGTGGTGGGTAGTAATTTCACGGTCTGACACGCATGTGGTCAGTGTTTTGGAAAATAAACTTAGAAATTTAATTTATTTTGATTGATTTGATTTTTTTTTTTTATAACAAAAGTTGGGTAGCGGGGTCAGGGGGTACGTGGCGAAGATCGTCAAGTACGAGATTTTGTGTAGGAGTGTTTTGTGTGTGGGGAATTGAATTTGATATATTTATTCGTTTTTGCTAATCAAGTACACACTTCTTTATTTATTCTCTTTTGTGGACTTTTTTTTTTATATATATTTTAAAACAATTAAATTGTATAATAGAAAAGAAAACGACGAGTACAAAGAGTATTCCAACATGATTGAATACTGAATACTATTCATTTTAAAATAAATGTTACTGTATGTGTTAAATATAATTTGCTCTAAATTAAGTGTTCAATTTTAAAATTAATACATTAATTTTATCATTTCATGCTTAATATAATTTTTCTCAAAGATAATTTACAAAATTTGTCCAAAAGGCAAAAGTAATAGTGTACTCTTCCGTACGAAACAATAAAATTTAAACTTTGTAAAAATTTAATGTGAACATTTATCATAAAACCGATAAATTACTTATAAACCACTTCATATTTTCATAGAATTTACTCCCAATTATGAAAAACTTAATTAGCTAATAATAGTGCAAACTCACATATATAAATATTAAATATGAGATACCAAAATATGTATTCTCCTTTTGTCTCGTCACACCAATATGTTACTAGGTTGTTTTTTAGATTCCGCTTATACTTATGAGTTTTTGTTCCTAAATATATATATCAGGTCGAAGGTCACGTTGAAAGTATAAAGGTGATAACTACGGGTTCATTAGCTATACGAAGTGACATTCTTTTATAAAAAAGACTGTTGTTTTTCTAAGCATCTAGTGACTAGCTAGTATTCATGTACGAGGGGTGAAAATGACTTGAAGCAAACAATTTCGTGTTAAACTTATGGTGGAAAAGGGAGCATAAAATGTACGTTGTTGGACCAATGAAATCGAAAGAAATAATAACCAACAAATCATTTCCGGTTTAACATGAGTCGACAATGAGACGATCTACGTTAAAAGCTGAAAATAACTACTCTACTTCATATTTATACTTACTATTTTAAAATCTAATTTAAACTTAAATTTTGAGACATCAATGTTATTAGAATAAATCATTTATAATCTGATAAAGAATTTTAAGTGATACAAAGAAAACTATTTGAAGTTGTTTTTATAAGAACCAATGGCATATGAAAGATGTCGATCTTTAAATTTTTCAATATTTTATGACAGTTTTTTTAATATCAATTCATGGTTTTAAGCTGCAACTATTTTATCAAGTAAGCAATAAAAACAGTACAAATTCAAATATGAAATTTAGTTTTAATTATGCATTTAACTTCGATTGCCAACTAACTTTGTATTTTAACATATATATATAAGGAAAGCCTTAAGCTTCCATATGGTGACACATCATCATAAATTTTTTTTTTCTTTTTCATTATTTTATATCAAACTTATCATTATTATTATTATTTTTATTATTATTATTATTATTTCCTAACATATATATACGGAAAGCCTTAAGCTTCCATAGGGTGATATATCATCATAAAAAATTCTTTTCTTTTTCATTATTTTATATCAAACTTATTATTATTATTATTATTATTATTATTATTATCATCATCATCTTAAACATATATATAAGGAAAGCCTCAAGCTTCTATATGGTGACACATCATCATAAAAAATTCTTTTCTTTTTCATTATTTTATATCAAACTTATTATTATTATTATTATTATTATTATTATTATTATTATTATTATTATAAAATATTATAATAATAATTATAATTACTACTATTTCTTAACATATATATATATATATATATATATATATATATATATATATATAAGGAAAGCCTCTAACTTTCATATGGTGACATCTTAACATATATATAAGGAAAGCCTCAAACTTCCATATGGGGACACATCATCATAAAAAATTCTTTTCTTTTTCATTATTTTATATCAAACTTATTATTATTATTATTATTATTATTATTATTATTATTATTATTATTATTATTTAAAAAATTATAATAATAAAAATTATTATTATTACTATTATTATTATTATTAAATAATTAACTAACATCGTCATATTAATTCCATAAAAATTCTTTCTTTTTCATTTATTTATATCAAACTTATTATTATTATTATTATTATTATTATTATTATTATAATATTTATTATTATTATTATTATTATCAAGTAATTAACTAACATATTAATTCCATAAAAATTCTTTCTTTTTCATTTATTTATATCAAACTTATTATTATTATTATTATTATTATTATTATTATTATTATTATTATTATCAAGTAATTAACTAACATCTTCATATTAATTCCATACTTTCGATACATCTATATCTTTACATTTATTATCAAACACTTTCATTTTATCATTCTATATTTTTACGATTTATCTATCAGACTTCGTTTAACCTACTTTAAAAGTTGTCATATTCAATTTTGTAACACCCGCCAAATTAGGACTAGTGATTAGTGCCTAATCCTCTGTTAATACATGTAATTAGTTCGGTTTTAGGCTAATTAATGTATCGAAATATATATTGATGAATATATACGATTATACGGTTTGATTAAATCGTACGCAATTTAAATCTAATGTAATTCGATTCAATTATTGCGGACGTTGGTGAAAACATTTTTATTAAATAATCAATCATTATTTAATAACACTATTATATCCAAAATATTATTTTGATAATATTTCAAGCGTATTTAGTATCGTACGAATAAACGTCTACACCATTAAATTAATAAACACACAAACAAAACAAGCAAAGTTATATTTAATAACCCAATTGTAAAGTATTTAGTGGAACACTTCAACCAAATATTGATTAATTAATCACATTTTAAAACGTATATTTAAAAAGTATAAAAATAAATATTTGACGTTTAAACAACCGAGAAAACGAACACCGCACGGGACGCAAACGCAGGAAAGCAAAAATGGGTGAAGCCCACACCCGTGGACCCCACCCAAAGCCGGCCCAAGGGAGGGGGACATCACCCCCCCCCCCCTCACCTCCTTTTCCCTCTCATTTCTATCTCTCACTCTCTCTTTCTTCCACTCTTTTCTCTCAAACATCCACCACACCACCATCACCTTCCTTTTTAAAATAACATCATCAAACGACCTTAAACCACCGGAATCCTTTAGAGGAAAACGTTCACCTCGTCACGATCTACATTTCTACCTTTTCGGATTTCTCCGACGCTAACTTGTAAGATTCCCGACAAATCTCGAAACTCTTCGATTTTGTATATTTTTACTTGAAAGTTGTTTGTAACAACTTGAAATGTCCATATAAGGGTTGGGTAAAAGAATCGGACCAAACGAAAACCGGAAAACATGTTTTTGACTCAAAATTCGTCAAACAGACATAAGTGTCGCATAGGCCGAACCAGTATAGCGTCACTTTGTGCGTCACTTAAGTGCTGCATTAAGTGACGCATAAAACCCTAAATTTGCGTCACTTGCCTAAGTGCCGCATAAAACCTCTTTTTCCCGACACTTACATCCGTCACTTGCCAGTGACGCCCTACACTACTTACCGACACTTCCAACGACACTTGTCTAAGTGTCGCATACAATTGAACTCTAATTTCATCCGACATTCGACCCTAGTGACGCATAGAACCCTTACCCGACACTGATAACCGACACTGCCTTAGTGACGCCTCGCCATGCGTCACTTCCCTAAGTGACGCCTTAAACTCATATTTTACCATTTCATGCGACACTTCCAAAGTGTCGCCTAAACCCCTAAGTGTCGCATCAAGTGACGCTAAAAACAGACTATTTGCAACTCTTTTTCACACTAAGTGTCGACCTTTTATAACCTCAAACACTTATACGATACGACATCTAAAACACATTAGAACATGTTTTCAAGCATAACACTTCGAAATCATAATGATAATGATAAGATTCTTATTACAAAAAATCACCAACGGGTCGTACACATTTTCAAATACTTAAACAAATCACCCAAATCGTAGTGATTTGGACATTCTAGTTGGACGAACAACTACAATGGTGATCTTTTGAGATACCTAATCATGCTTATAACCATTGCATGTCGTGGACACCGTTAGGTTACGAGTCTTCGGACAATTACTAATTGGCTAATCAACTCATGTTTATTGATTAAACACTTCAAGACTCGGGTGAGTCTCATGACCCCTCTTTTACTGTTTTTACTCAGGGGTGTGATTCATTGCTTATTTTTAACATGTGAACGCAAGTACAAACACTTTCATATACTACATGAGTTTTACACAACTAATCGTTTAAAAGTCCTCCGTCAGCATAGTTTGGTAATACGTTGTAGCGTGAATATTAGTATATGGTACCATATAGGATTGACCCTCCTCGTCCGGGTTAGCATGCACTAACTGGGTAAACGGATGTACTAATATTTGTTCAGACGAGTGTTGATTAGGCACTCGTGGAGGCACCTCGCTCAGGCACTGATTGTGATCCTGACCCCTCGAGTTAAGTTCAGACTATGTGCTCATGGCTGTATACATTATCATTATCTTTATTTGCTGGATGCAAATCAGTACTTAAATCTTGCGGTTCACACAATATTATTTGATATACAAACATGTGAGTTCACCAGCGTTAGCTGACTCATTTTAGCATGTATCACAGGTACTCAGCAATAGATTCGGACTACCCTCAGGATTACTATAGCTCGAGTTAGCATGCAGAAAATAGAGATTTCCTTGCATTAGTATATTTTATACAAGTATTTATGTATTGGAATCTCTCATTTAATCGAACACGAGCTATGTACAATTTCACCAATTGTAACCCTTTTAATATTAATATATTTTATTAAAATGACACATATAGAGTCGTTTACTATACATCCGTGTGCTTTGATTATTGATTAGTAACACCCAAATTATGCTTCCGTCAAACAGTGAATTTGGGGTTTTACAAATTTTACCTTTCGAGATGTACATAACTTACTTTACATTTCTTATCAAACACTTTTTATTTCAAAATTATTTTACTTCTCTCAAAAACTATTTATTTAAAGTAATTTATATCTGTTAAACACTTTCGTTTTCACATTATAAACTTTTGCAATTATTAGCAAACTTTAATTAATATACTTTAAAATTTGACATTATTTAGTTTTATTTATTGACACGTACACATCTTATTTTACATGTGTTGTCAAATGTTTTTACTCTTTGAATTAATTTTTCACCTTTTTAAAAAAATAATATTAACTTCCTTCAAATTTTGTTATATTCGTTTTAATATTTCGTCATATGTATATTCATTTTATCAAACATTTTCATTTTCTTAATAGATATGTCAAAAAATATTAAAATCTTTCGTAACATCTAAGTTAGTTACACAAAGTATCTAATATCCTTTTACATACGAGTTATTTAAATGTTGTATAGTTCATTCATTCAAGAACTCCTTTTTCACTGTTAGACGCTTAAAAGTTAAAACGTTTTATATACATCTCCGATTTTATAAGTAATCATAAGAATTTTAAATATTCAATAATTGTGACAACATCATTACTATAACACCCTTCGGTTCGTAAACCATTATAATAATGAATTTTAACTCGGAAGCGTAGGTCTGAATATAATATACAAAATGTGCATAACTTTTTCCACCAAAACATATTACACAACAGTTCAAAAAAACTATTATCACAATATATAACCAAAGCGAGGTGTTATATAATTTAAACATCGTTACTATTAAAATATATCATAGTTTAACGTTGATCAAACATTCCTTCAAAACACAGACTTCCTGCCCACCCTTCTAAATATAACATGCAGGAGGCAGAGTGATGGGGTTAGCATAAAGCTAAGTGAGACAGAACTGCAATCAACAGTATAACTTAGCTACAACAATCAATTACAGTAACTAATTACAAACACAGAACGCACAAGAGGATCGGTGGTCCTTGAGTATCCAACAGCCTCAAGAACTCTTGTCAACCATCTGTATCAACATATACAGAGACACCGATAGCCAGATGTTATTTTCATACGACACACAGATCCTTAACACCAACACATGTACAAAATCCTGTGTTGTCCAATCATAACATCCAAGCCCAACCAACCCTGTTGACCTCTGAGCAACCACATATATTGCCAACAACACAATATCACAACATCTCAATTCAGCAACTCGGGCAAACAATATATTCAACAATATATACATCTAACTACAATTAATCATTGCAACCAACTGTTACAACTAAATCATGTTGAGGGTTACAGATCCACTCACCAATACCTCAATCGTCCACTCAGTAGTCTAATGTCACTAAGTCTTCTGTTTATCTGAAACACAATAGAACAACACAAGTCAGTAACTTGTCTCATAATCATAATTCTAACATATTTATTCAATCAGATAATCCCAAAATGACATTTAAAAAGAGAAAAATGCCATTTTCGACCCTTAGATGACCCTGAATGGCCGAAAACTGCCTAGGCTCTTACAATAGAGTCTTGACCAGTGGGTCGTTTCCGAGTGACCATGCGAATTCCAACTCAATCCGAGTTAATGGAATTCTAACATATACGCATTTTCAAAATTTTCAAATATAAAAGTTTCAAAATTCTCAACTCGCAGCTATCTGGGCTCGCAGAGCCAACTGAGTTCGCAGAAACTCGGTTCGTTTCGCAAAAACTCAATTCACAAGCCAACTCGGTTCGCAGCTCAACTCGCAGCGCTCAACTCGCTTTGAAAATCTCAACTCGCTTCGCAAAATGAACTCAACTCGCAAGACGAACTGGGTTTTGCGAGTTTTGCTGCTGTTACCGATTTTACGCATCAAATCTCACCAAAGCTCCAAAAACTTAGTTTCTAAGGTTTCTAATACCTCAACTAACATCATATATCATCATTTCAATCATCAATTTCACTTATACTCATTGACCCTAATGATTCAAAGGAAGTTTATAAATATTTTAACAAGAACATTTACACTCCAAGTAGCAGCTTATAATGATGATGTGTATCTACTGACCAAGAACTTGAATTCAAACACAAGAACAATCAAATCTTTAATTCAATTTAAAGTTGTTTGTTTCTTGAGGTGTTTTTGGTTTTCAAAAGAGAATGACCACTTTTGCGGAAAGTAAAGAAATTAAGTCGGCGTTCCCATCTCGATCATCTTTTGGGGAAAGTAAGGAAATTGTATCCCAACACGGCGTTCCCATCTTGATCATCTCCGACAGAGATAGCCGCTTCACATCCCGCTTTTGGTAGTCACTACAAAAATCTTTGGGTACTCGTCTGTACATGAGTACTGCATACCATCCACAAACTGACGGTCAAAGCGAACGAACTATTCAAATACTGGAAGACATGCTACGAGCTTGCGTAGTTGACTTCGGTAAAAACTGGGAAAACCATCTACCCTTGTGCGAATTTTCGTAGAACAACAACTATCATACCAGCATTAAGGCTTCACCCTTCGAGGCACTGTATGGTCGTAAGTGTCGATCACCTATCTGTTGGACCGAAGTGGGAGACAGCCAACTCACTGGTCCTGAAATCATACACGAAACAACAGAGAAAATCATTGGAATCCAAAACAAACTCAAAGCCGCACGTGATCGTCAGAAAAGTTATGCTGACGTGAGACGCAAACATCTTGAGTTCCAGGTTGGGGATCTAGTACTCCTAAAAGTCTCGCCTTGGAAAGCCGTCATCCGTTTTGGTAAACGCGGGAAATTGAACCCCAGATACATTGGACCTTTTGAGATCCTTGAAAGGATTGGTCCAGTGGCATATCGTTTGCAGCTGCCACCCGAGCTCAGCAGCGTGCATCCCACATTTCACATTTCTAACCTGAAGACATGTCTGTCTGATGAGACACTTATCATTCCTCTCGACGAAATTCATATCGATGATAAACTCCATTTTGTCGAGACACCAGTGGAAATCATGGACCGTTAGTTTAAACAATTGAAACAAAGTCGTATTCCCATCGTTAAAGTCCGATGGAATTCGCGGCGTGGTCCCGAATTCACTTGGGAACGGGAAGACCAAATGCGACTCAAGTACCCACACCTATTCACCGACTCCACTCCATCCACGACTTAGAGCTAAATTTCAGGACGAAATTCTCTTAACAAGGGTAGAATGTGACACCCGACAAATTAGGGCTAGTTATTAGTTCCTAATCATCTGCTAATACATGTAATTAGTGTTAGATTAGGCTAATTGTATGTATCAATATATATATATATATTGGAATATATATATGACAACTCTCCAATTTAGGTACTGATTAACATTTAAGCATGTGCATTCTTACGCTAATTTCCTGATTAAGTTTAAAACAAAACTTAATGATGTGATGTAAGCCTAGCAGCCCAGTACTTTTAAACAAAAAGTATTACTAATATGTAAGTATTTAAAGTCGCGTACAAAGGTGTCGGGACGAACCCGACAGATAAATACGATAAAAGTTGGTGACACAACATAATTAATAATTCAATTATTAATTACGAGTACTATTGTATCTATAACTTATAGATAAAACGGGTTAAAAATACGTTTAACATAAAACGTATTATAAAACGAACAGAAACAATTTTAAAATGCATTCAGAGATCAAGATGAGGAAAATTCAAATTTTCTCATTCATTTGGAAACATTTGTAACATTACCTCAAAATATGAACCCGAAATTCGACTGAAATTTGGCACTCAATTAAAATGTTAGCAGTCCAATGCACAAATTGTACAACAGTCAAAAATAATGAAAACGTCATTATTCCGAATTTAAATAACAAACCAGGAGAGCATCTACAAAATAAAAATATAAAATGTTTACTTTTATATTGCTATAATTATACCCGTACTCGGAATTAACGGGCTAAATAATCTCACCACCTCAAATAATTGAGGAGGCAGTATGATTTAAACTGCGACACTCAGTTGAAAAAAAAACACTACTCCTACCTCACTTCTTCAGCAGCTCAACACACACACACACATATCATCACCATCTATCTTCTTCTTCTTCTTCTTCTTTACTAAACACACAAAAGAACTAGTAGCAGCAGGAGTAGAACCACAAACCAGGATCATCATCTTCCTTGCGTCATCACCGCCATCATCAACTTCACAAAATCCTTTGTAAGGAACTTCAAAATCTTTGATTTCCATACTTACATTTTGTTGTATAATGTATTTACATATCATAATCCGTATGTATAACTCGTCATTTGAAGATTATATGTGTTGTTCTTGATAATGAGTTTATGAAACTAAAAACTTTGAATCCAAAAGGTTATATATAAACTTGATGTAATGTGATATAACATGATATAATGTGATGATATAATACTGGAAATGGTGTGATAATGAGCTAAAACACGTGACAAACGATCTATATATATGTACCATGAACACGGACAGAAACAGAGGGCGAGAGGTCAGGGACGAACCAACCCGATCGGTTGGCTTGGGCCAGCCGATCGGCTGGATGTAATGAGCCGAACGGCTCAACAAACTGAGCCGATCGGCTAGCTTTGTTGAGCCGAACGGCTAGCCATAACGAGCTGAACTGTTTGTGATCTTTGACCCGAACGAATGATGTGGACTGGACCGAAACGAATAATGGACTAACTAAATTGGACTGGATCGAATGGGCTTTGATTTGGGCCGGAACCTCCAGCCGAACGGCTGGCCCAAGCCGAACGGTTGGCCCAAGCCGATCGGCTGGGTTGGGCTGTGATGAATACCGGGCTTTGGTCGCGAGCTGGGCCGGACATTTATTGGGCCTGAGACTTTGGGTTTGGACTGAAAATTTGTAAAAAAATAAATTTGTTAAGTTAAGTAAATGGGCCCAACGAATATTGTAATCGGGTTAAGTTATTGGGCCGAAAACAAAACTAATCGGGCCAAGCCCAATAAATTTCCAAAACATTCCAAATATAAAACGTGACCCGACTATATTTGACGGAACGTTTATGATTCTATATATATATGTGTAAATATATATATACATACTTAATAACAAACGACAAATCTATATGTATGCTTCATATATACATACAAATGACAATTTTTCAACGACATTAATATTTATTTATTTATTTTATAAACGGAAATAAATACAATAAGAGTTTTATAACAAATAAAACTTATGTACATTTTAATACGAAAACTTTAGAACTTATATATATATATACATACCCTTGACAAGGTATACGACGCGAGAAATATAACAATATTTCAACACACATCACCGACAAATGTAACGACTTACATCATTAAGAAATCAACAATTTCTTCAAACAAACAAACCGTTAACATAAGTTGATTAAACAAATCAAACGTACTTATGTTAATACAATTATTGTATATAGGTTAACATACCTTGGGCTATTACCTTTCAGCTGCTAGCTTTCCTTACCGAGCACATCACTGTGAGTTTACAGCCCCTACTTTTAAATGTTTCTGCTTTTAAACACAGGGGTGTTAAACATAGAAATTGCATGCAACACCTGCACTCAAACTATAAATGCTTTATTGCTTTTATACAAATGTTGACATGTGATATTACATATTCACTGTTATTTTGGGAATTTAGACAAGGTATCCTAGTACGGACCTAGACTTGGAATGTGTGCATGAAAGACCTCATGGCATACTACTGTAACCATTAGCTAGGTGACTCTAGCCACTGAGTATACGGATAGTACTATTGCCGTGACGACCCTCCTACGGTGGAGCGTATACTTAAATGTCCGTTCAGGCAAACAACATAAGTTTTGGTTGTGGTTTGGTTATAGGGTTAGGTCGCGTTACTTTAACCTGCGAGGTTTAGCTCACCTTTCAGGGGATCCAGTCTAAGTAAATTCCCACATACTTTTAGGAAGAACGAATCCTACAACTGTTGGACACCGGAAAACATACCGGTAACTATTTTACACTAGTAAACAACCAGTAACGTACTTTGGGACGACATCCCACGCATAACAATACTTTAGGGAAACAACCCTACATAACTTGTATTTTATAAATGAATAACAAATCATTTATACAAACTTGGTTTAACAAACCACATACACATATAAACCTGTAAATTCACTCAACATATTTGTTGACGACTTTCTCTATGTTTTTCAGAAAATTAGCTGGGTAAGAAATCGCATGCATTCAGGATGGACAACCTTGGACCTATTAGGATGCCACATACTGTCGGGACCGCTTTTGGGGATTTCATTTGTATAACTGCAGACATTGCGGTCATACTTATGAAATCTTATTTTAAACTTATGTATTTTTGATTTAAAACTAAAATGTTTTGAACGTCACTACTACTGTTACGACTTACATAGTCGTACTACTTTTGTAACAAATGTTTGAATTGGCATCCATATCTATTATGTTGTGCAATAACCATATGCTCTGAGTGTGTATGTAACGGTTGGTTGAAATAACTGTTCGCAGCCCCGCTACATCATTAAAGCTTCCGCAAACTAAACATAACTAATTGTAATTACCGTTTGGCGGGGTGTGACAATATATATACGTACGCGATTATGTTCAATCGTGGATTTTCGTATCGGGCGGATCCCGATACATTAATACGGATGTTGGTGAACTCAATTTATTAAATAATATGAAATTATTTGATAAACATACTTATTTCCAAATATTATTGCGATAATATTTCATAAGCATTTCGTATCGTATATAATGCTTAGAAACGATCAAAAACGCGCAAAACGCGCCCGAAAATCAAATAAACGTCAAAATATATTTTATAAATTAAAATATATCATTTTGGATGGTAAGTATTTATTTGAAGTATCGTATTTCAAACTGATAACAAAAAAAAAACGTTTAATTTAAACGTCACACGATTTATTAATCGTAACACGACTCCGCGAACCACTACCGACACATCACAATAACATTTTTATAAATTTTTCTAAGTAATAATAAGTATTACTTCAAGTTAAAAATATCGAAATTTTAATCGTCATTTAATATACGTACGTATAACGTTAAACGTCTAATTAAACGTTCAAACGACCGGGTAAACGAGCACTGCACGGAGCGCAAATTGAGGAAACAAAATTTAACAAGCCCACACCCATCTAATGGGCCCCACCCACGAAAATCAGCAACCAAAGGGCATGGCAAGCCATGCCATGCCATTTGACTTCAACCTCATTCTACTTCACCCACACTTCACTCATCCCTCCATACTCTCCATCCTCTCTCTTCACCACCTTCCTCTCTCTAAAAACCTTTCACCATCACCACCATAAACCACCATCATCTTACCCATTTTACTTGAAGAAAAATGAAGAAGAAGCAAGGAAGTAGGAGGAACACAAAGCCGAGCTAGCCGCCTCCATCACCACTCTAGATCACGATTTCTTGTAAGGATCCTCACCTCTTTCACTAGATTTATTTGGAATATACTTGTATACATTTCTAGTTGCTCATTTAGTTAAATTATGTCCAAAACAAAGCTTAAAACTCGTTTTCCAAACCTCTAAATCGTAACAGTTTCTGTCCCAGAAAATCGACCTCACTAAAACGATCATAACTTGAGTTCTAGGTTGAATCAATACATGAATCACCTACTGAAATCTTCATATGAATGTCCTCTACAAAAAGTCCTCGTATGGACATTTCCATAAATACACTGATTTTTGTGAATAACTCGATCTTTGAACAAATGACTATTTTGGACCGATCCGACCACTCTTCATGATTATTTTTGTTAAAAATACTAAATGAATATATAAAAATATCATAAAGTGCAGATTTACAATAGACATATATGAGGATATGTGTGATCTTTGGTTAGGTATAAATCGGACTAGAAATGGTCCAAATCGAGAGGTTTATCGAGTTTAAAATCTGGAAAAATGAATACTAAGGGCTGTTTTGATATTTTCATAGAACCGACACTTCGAGTTAACCTCGACACGAACCAATAATTTTTATAAACTCCATTAACCATTTTAAGACTTCTATAAAAGTTTCGGGTCGAACCGAACACGTTTGACCAAGTCAACGAAAACGAACACTTAAACGAAATCGGAAATCACACCTGCGACAATACCATTGTCGCATGAACAGTGTCCGAGAATGCCCCATTGTTGCACAAGCCTTTTCTGTCTGCGAAAATACCATTGTCGCATACCCTATTGTCAGAATCGATTATCGGATAATTAAGTATTTTCACAATTGCCGCATGAACAGGGTCCGACAATATCCCATTGTCGCATACCTTATTGTCGGAATTGATTATCGGATGATTGAGTATTTTCTCGATTGTCGCATGAAACCACATTGTCGTAATAACTATTGTTGTATAAAACTCGTTTGTCGTAATATCATTGTCGCAATAACTAACACTTTCATACTTGAAAACTGTCTCATAAACGCTATTGTCTCATGAATAGTAACTTGCTATTGTCTCATGAATAGTAATTCCCGATAATCGCTATTGTCTCATGAATAGTAACTTGCTATTGTCTCATGAATAGTGATTCCCGATAATCGCAATTTGTCTTATGAATAGTAACTTGCTATTGTCTCATGAATAGTGATTCCCGATAATCGTTATTGTCTCATGAATAGTAACTTACTATTGTCTTATGAATAGTGATTCCCGATAATCGCTATTGTCTCATGAATAGTAACTTGCTATTGTCTCATGAATAGTGATTCCCGATAATCGCTATTGTCTCATGAATAGTAACTTGCTATTGTCACATGAATTATGATTCCCGACAATCCTTATTGTCTCATAAATAGTAACCGACTTTTCAAACAAGACAATATCACAATATACTTGATTTAACGTCAATACAATATTTGGAATAACTCGGAAACATATGACACATATACTTTTATAAGTATACAACGAGACAAACATAATAATAATGCTTTTAATAATCATTATTACAAAACTCACCAACGGGCCGTACATATTTTCAAAACACAAACAAACAACCAAATTATTTGGACATTACTAGTTGGATGAACAACTAGCATGGACGGTCTTTTGAGACGTCTACATATACTTATAACCTTGCGCGTTTTGAACGCCCGACAGGTTACAGTCTTTGGACACCTCATTTTACAACATCACCTTTGTTATTAGCAAACGCATCAGACTCAGGTGAGTCTCATAGCCCCTCATTTTTCTATTTTTACCCAGGGGTGGGAATACATGCTCAGCTTTGTTTTACATGTGAACACAAGTACAAAACATCGATATATTGACTGCATGAGTTTGTTTTACCTAATCATGAAACCCTCCACTACATAGTTTGTTAGTATTGCTATAGCGTGAATGTTAGTGTATGGTACCATATGGTATTGACAATCCTCGTCTGGGGTAGTCGCGCTACCACGACTGCGGTCGAACGAACGTATTATCACTTGTTCATACGTGTGTAGACCACATGCAGGAGGCAACCTCGCTCAGGTCCTTAAAGGTGGATCCTGACACCCTCAGTTAAGCTCAAACTATGGCCTCATGACAGTAATATACAATCATTATTTTATTTGCTTAATCGCAAATCATCATATTTAAATCTTTAGGTTCATAACTCATATTTCATCATTATACAAACCTGTGAGCTCACCAGCTTTTAGATGACCTTTTAGCATGTATTCTCAGGTACACAGCAGTAGTAGGACTGCTCAGGATTAGCTAGCTCGAGTCGCATTCAGGTATCAGGAGATTCATATGCATTTCTACATTTTGTACAAATAGATATGCCTTAGAATCTCTTACATTTAGCTTGCGAGCTTTTGTAAACTGTATAACATTGTAAAACTTTTATATCACCAATGTAATGGTTTAAACGACGCATATAGAGTCGTTCACTTTATCTTATGTGCTTTTGTTTATTGATTAGTCGCGCCCCGACCCGATTCGCTTCCGCAACCCGAATTTGGGGGTGCGACAACCTAACATGCTAAATGTATACCCATGGCATGATTGAACCCCTCATCTCTAGGAAATCAAGAGTCCAACCTATCACTGAGCCATTTGCATTTTGCAAAGATGATGAGAAAATGTAATTAAAAAAAATGTAAATGTAATATGAAGATGTCTCACATGTATAATACTTCGTTTTGTAACTTAATCAAAATTTTATCTTTTTACCATGATTTATTATAGGGTTAAATTATTATTAATGAATCAAGAAAACACATTAATGTCAGTGATTCGGTAAATATGACATAGATCGGAGAATGGTTAAATGTTTCTTTTGGAAAAACGAGAATTATTGAGTCGTTAATCTTCCACAAATGGTTAAAAATTCAGAACTTTTTGGCCATATACCCTTTAATCCTAATTTTAAAATAAGTTATTCATTTTAAAAAATTAAGAATAATGGATACCCCAAAATACAAAAACGAGAATAAGTTGTTCATTTTTCGAAAAAAAACTTAATTAAAATAATAAATATATAAATAAATAAAGTAATAGGATGTGATTAAATTAATCATTAATATATGTAGTATAACGGAGTCCTTAGAAAGAGTGGTTAGTTTTTAAATTATTATATCACCTGAATCTACGAACTAATTGTGATTATATTTAATTATTTATAGATATTATTATTATATAAATTAATAATAATAAAATAATAGATACTAAATTGTGATTGGTTAATTGAACTTAAATTTTGAAATTGAATGCTTTAAGCTTGCTTCCTATATTATATTTACTAGATTTTAGACCCATGTATAAAATGGGATCTAAAAAACAACAATCTTTATTTAATTTCTTTGTTAAGTTTTTTTTTATCTTTTACTCCTGTATCTTAGTGATAGTATTTAAACCATGTTTATATTTTAGACCATGTTTATGTAATAGATTATTATCTCTCATTTATTCAACGTAACTCATTCAAGTTTTTAATATGTGAATCTCCTATTAATTTTCTTGCATACTCGGAGGATATAATCGATCATCATTATCTTTTGGTTTAGATTATTTCAAGAGAATTCTCTTTGGACAGAAGAATTTTTTATAATAAATATTTGAGGGAAATCCATGAATTTGATTAATTAGATGGAAGTTTTATGAAATTAAATAATTTGATTGGTTATTAATTTTCAATTTTTCAAAAGATTTTAAATATGAAAATTGTAAATGGTAAACCCGTGTGAACAAATGAACCTTTTAAGAAAATATATTTTTCATAGAATGAATATATTATTTTATATATAATATGTTATAGTTATTTTATAAAATTAAGTTTTTTAAGATAATATTGTAATGACTTTGGAGCTTATATTGATGCTCCATACAATACAGTTTTATTGATATATTATTGTTTCATTAACTTGAAAGCATTTTGATTTTAAGTTGTTATTATATATATAAAAGATAAAAGATACTAATTTGAATACAAAAAGCATACAGATTAATAGTTTAAGATTATTCTAAATGAAAGTTTTAGGGTTGTCGTCAAAATATAGAAAAGTATTATATATTAAAATAACTTTCACTTACAATACTTTCATTCATGTTAACAACGATCTAAAGGCTACATTTAAAAAAATCTGAAAGTTTAGGCTTGTTTGGCATTATTTGGATTTAAAAGTTGTTTCTTTATCATATGGCGTGTTTAGATGAGGTCTTTTTGGGGCTTATAGGGGCTTGAACTTCTAGTCTTAACTCATAAGTTTTGTTTGACAACACAATAAAGATATAACTTCTTAAAAAAATAACCTCAGAGCCCTTAAACAAAAAGCTTTTTTAAGTAGCTTTTAAATATAAGCCCAAATATAAGTTCCAGCCCCAGCTCCAACTTCAGCCTCCAGATAAAACCAGTTATTGTCAAACACACCCGTAATCTAGTCTTAAAAGAAATGTTTACTAATGGAATTCACGGATAACACATTGAAAAGTTGATTTCTTTGTTGTACAGAAAAATGTTATACATTAAAAGTAACTTTCATGTGCAATACTTTTATTCATGTTAACAATGGCCTCAAGGCTGCAATTAAGAAACATCAAAAGTTTATGCTTGTTTGTCATAATTTAGCTTTAAAAGTGATGTTTAACAATGAAATCTACGAATATCATACTGAATAGTTGGTTTCTTTATTATTGAAATAACAATATTCCTCGTAGAGAACAACGTAATATTTAAACCCGTGTATACATACTATTAACATAAAATAATTACTTATCCTTTGAATAATATAGAAAAAATAGGATTTCTGCGCTGACATTTGAGTTGTCTTA
The DNA here is from genome assembly GCA_963422505.1 of Pseudognaphalium luteoalbum. NCBI lineage: Eukaryota > Viridiplantae > Streptophyta > Magnoliopsida > Asterales > Asteraceae > Pseudognaphalium > Pseudognaphalium luteoalbum. The sequence goes on along the minus strand of OY730196.1, from coordinate 88,252,684 downwards.
AAACTTTGTTTATTTTTAATAACAATACTCTTCATGGAGAGGAACGTAATATTTAAACCCGTGTATACATGCAAATAACGTAAACTAATCAATGATTTGAAAACCGGTTGAACCGGTCCGGACCGACCGGTTCGACCGGGAAAAATGGGTTTTCCGGTCGGGAATAAACCGGTTTTGACCAAGAGTTGACAGGTCAATGAACCGGACGGTTCGGTCAAAACCGGACGGTTCGACCGGGAACCAGACGGTTCAACCGGATTTTAAATTTTTTTTTTTATAACACGGTGACGTGGCATTAAAACTGGACGGTTCGACCGGACCGGTTGAACCGGAACCGGATGGCAATCCGATCCGATCCGGTTTCCGGTTTTCAAAACATTGAAACTAATTACATATGCTTTGAATCAATATAGAAAAAATAGGATTGATTTCTATGGCAGGATTGAAATTGTAATTCTCGTTCTTAATAAACACATAGCCAAAGTGATACTCAATAGAATAAATTTCAAACCAAATACCCCTTTAATTGAGACTATAATAATTGGATCAAGTTTGTATAATTAAATTGTTATTAACGATGACTATTTTTTCTTTTATCAAAAATATCAAAATATATTAAAATAAAATAAACAACTTAATTTAAAATTTTAATTTGCAAACAGTAAATAAAAGCTCTGTATACCATCTGAATTCGATTTATATTATATTATTTATACTGTAAGTAAATATAACGCAAAGTTTTTTTCCAACAGATAACACATGAATTTATTTAAATATTGTTTCCATGAGATGTGATAAGATTATTATGATATTTATTGGTCAACGAATTTAAATTACTATTAGTAATTAGTAATATATTATAATATTATATTATCTTATATTCATAGAAATATGAGGGTTTTTCTTAAGAGAGATTTTATCGATACATTCTTGCATTTGATTGGTTAAAATTAAATGTTTGAAGAAATACTCAATTTTAATTGGTTAATAGGGTTGATTTTATCTTATATTCATAGAAATATGAGGGTTTTTCTTAAGAGAGATTTTATCGATACATTCTTGCATTTGATTGGTTAATTAAATGTTTGAAGAAATACTCAATTTTAATTGGTTAATAGGGTTGATTTTGAACAAAATTAAAGCTATCAAAGTTTTCTTTTATTAACATTTAGATTATTATATAAGATATATTGTTTTTACCATAATTTATCATATGGGATTAAATCATCACTATTAAATAGAGATTAATCATCATATGTTTCTCTATTTACCATGATCTATCATAGGGGTTAAAACATTATTAATAAATCAAAAATTCAAAACTAAGTTTATTTTTATTTTTACTATAGTTTATATATAGGGGTTAAATCGTCATATTGAATTAAAAAAAGTTAAAAATTAGTGTATTTGTTTTACCATAATTTATTATATGGGTTAACTTATCTATATTGTATAGAGTTTTTTTTTTTTGAAAGGCTAAGTATATTATAACAATGTCTAATAACAAGACGCTAAATAGACCCCAAAAAGGACAAACACCAAGTGATATACCTAGAAACTAAATCCGAACTGAAAGGATACTAAAAATGATGAAAAAAAACTGAAAATATTTCAGGAAAAAATCCCCGATAATAGGGGCCGAGCCACCGGTTTTCACCCTATATAGGGGTTAATTATCACATGTTTACCCTTTTACCATGATTTATTATAGAGGTTAAATTAAAGTTAATGTATCAAAATAATTAATGTATTGTTTTTATCATAATTCATTATATGGGGTTATATTATCAGGGGCTAATTATATTAAGTTTACATTTTACCATGATTTATTATAGGGATTAAACATTACGGAGTATTAGTTAGTCAGGAACTCAAACCTTAAAACAAAGGTGAATATAATACAGTATTATTTAATGCTACGGTGTATATAACCAAAACCGTGAATTAATATCCCAGTTTCCGATGCTTGTTTCTTCCTCAACAACACTTTAATTATAAGTACTTTGTTTAACCATACTTTCAAGTTTTCAATTTTATGGTGGGTTAAAGACCTAAAGCTAGCCTTTCAAAAAAAAAAAGACCTAAAGCTGCATGTTATTTTGTATCGAGTTAAATAAAGAATTCATTGATTACTAATGTAGATACCAGACAAATTTTATGCTAACAAGATGCTCACAACACATCATCACAATATCATCTTACCATTGCAAATAATCTTGTTTATTATCGTGAGGGTTTTGTTAACTTGTGCCCTCGTGGACCGTGACAAACGTTAAAGAGTATTTAATGAACTCGTAATTAAATATTAGAGTTTGCATTTAATACTGGTTAATTCAATCTAATAATTTTTTTTTTTATGTATATATTAATTACAAATTCTGTTATATAAGGAAATTATGAGTTCATTAATTGAACTTTAACGTGTATCACGGGATATGCAAACCCCTTATCTTATCAATTTATCATGAACCCCGTTAAATTTAATCTTTCAGGTGATTGAATGCCGAAAAAATAAGGTTGACGACATTTAAATTAATTAAATGGAATCATTTTCATGTGATGATCTAATATGTAATGTTGTAAGACACAAAAGTGAAAAATTATAAAATAGATAAACTTAACGTATATATTCCTATATAATAATAAAACTATTCTTAAACAAACCAATATAAAATGATCTCAATAAGTTTTTCCAATTAAAAAAAGTGATTATCTTAAAAGACATCGATATAATGATGACAACCATTAGTATAACCTAATTATAAATCATACTTTCTCCGTCTCATTTGAAATGTTCACATTATTATTTTGATATGTCTTATTATAAATGTCTACTTTAAAATTTATCTAATTAACTGGTGAAAAATGTAGTCAATCGTGAATCTTAAAACTACATACAAATTTAAAGTAGAAATTTTAAATGCGGCGGAGGTGACTAATAAATAGTATTGCATGATTAAGTTGAAAAACTTTTATAAACGTGTACGTTGAAGGGTGACGTGGAGAGGTGGGGTCCATAGGTTTGACGGTCAAGTACATTAATACAGTGACATAACATAGCATGCAGTATGTATAAATCTCGATCAAAGATGTTTATGGGTTTCTTTTTGGACACCTGTTTCAATCTAATCGACACCTCTACTCTTGTGACATTTCGTTTTCTTATTACTTTTATTTCTAACCGTAATAGTTAACGGTAGAAACATAACTTAAAATTCCCAACTGAGTTTGGTACGAGAGATTTAAGATCGACTCGTTTATGAATTAATTTGTTGTACCTCGGTTTGAAGTTGAATTAGGCTATGTTTGGCAACGGAGCTTATAGTAGCTTATGAAAACTTAAGCTTGTTTTTTCAGCTTCAAGCTTTGTTTGTTAGACAAAATATTATGAGCTTACTATAAAAAAAAGCTCTTAAAAAAGAAGCTAGTAGAACTAGCTTTTAAATTAAGCTAGAAGCTTATGTAATGAAAAATTACATATATACCCTTTATATAATTATCTATCATATATTTGTTTGTCCTTTTTATGTCAATTTACATATTTTAAACTCAAGCTCTAGCTAGTTTTATCCAAACATTACAAAAAAGATAAGCTCAAGCTTCTAACTTTAAATATAAGCTCCAGCTATTAGCTACTTTTACCAAACATACCCTTAGACGGAAAAAATGTGTTTGAGCTTAAGTTCAAATAGTTTATTATTGTTAGAAGTTTGAATTCGAAACTCTGTTTATATTTTTTTCTAAAAAGAACAAGATTTTTAATATTAAGTTGCTTATTTACGAACTTTTAAACTAGTTTTGTAACTTGAGCTCGAGATCTAGCTAGTATAATTCTATTTATAGTTGAGGACTTGATGTAATAATTTAAAACTCTAGATAAGTTAGCACATTTATATAGAGTTGTTAAAATACACTCTTAGGTAGAGATAGAGCAAAACAATTTAAAACTGAAACTGGTCCAAAATCGGACTGAGATCAGTCCTGAAAAAAGACTGAACTGGTCGTATGATTGTCTGACAGTCCTACTTCAGTCTTACTTTCAGTCATAAGATTGATTAAAATTGAACTGAAATCAGTTTAAGCTGGTTAAAGACTGAAACTGATTGAAAACTTAAAAAAGACTTAAATGTATTATAAGCTTCTGGCGTTTATCTATTGTTTTTTCACTTTTTTCTTTCCTCGTAAAATTTAAATTGGAGTACATTAAATTTGATAGATTTTTATTTCTTTATAATGAACTTTTATTTCTTTTCATAAAAAAAATTATCAATTGTATACATTTTAATATAATTGTACTTCACACTTATTGATTTTTTCTATTGATTTTTAAATTTTGCACAATGAAATATGAAGTTATATTATTCGTCAAAAGTTTGTTAATAACTATCAATAAAATATCGATTAAAAATAAATAAAAATTCAAATTGTAAGTATTAACAAAATCATTGACCATGTTAAAAAAGACAAATGATTGCAACTGGACTGAATAGAAATTCTAAGAAAAATAAGAAAACTGTCAAAAAACTAGACTGAATCTGAATCAGTCCTAGAAAAACTTGTTTTTAACTTCTATAGAAAAAAACTGAATTGATTTTAACTGGACTGAAAACTAGTTTAAACTATTATTTGCTCAACTCTACACCTAGGTACAAGAGTTGACTAAGTGGTAAAATTGAAAGAAAATTAAAATAAATTTTACCCTTCTATCATTATAAGTGTCTAGTTTTGACTTTTGAAAGTCTACATTTTACAAGTTTGATATTAAATTTTTTTATTTGTGTCATATAATATTTAATGCAAATTATATGAATGGATTAAGTTTTATGTATTTTCACTGATATAATTTTCATCTGGTATTATATAACATAAATTAAAATACTTAAGGTCAAAGTTGAAATATAAAGATTTCAAAAAGTCAAAAGCGGACACTTGTAATGGGAGATAGGTAGTAACATTTAAAGAGTTATATTTGTTTAAATCCCACTCTGTATAAAAACTTGTACATGTCATGTCAATCTCCTTATGAAAAAGGGTTAAGGTTATAAATTGTTAATGTACTTTTAATTTTATTCTAATATAGATAATGAACTAATTTTATTACTAATGTAGGTAATGTATTTTATTTAGGCATATATATCATTACTCTAAATAAAATTCTCAATGTGAGTAATATGATTGATAAGTACATTACAAATATTGAAACACATATGTATAGTATGTTATTAATATGTAACACTTTCTACAAGTATATTACCTTAATTAGTAATGGAATCAGTTCGTTATCAACATTAGAACAAAGTGAAAGTGTATTACCAATTGCTTTTAACCCTATGAAAATTTTACCCATACAATGTGTCACATTGGATTTGATCTCCGTAAAAAGTAGCTACTAAAGATTGTATGAAAAATCATTTTAATTTGAATGAGTACTTACTCAATCTATTTTGATTTAATGAGAAGATATTAAAGGGAGTTAATGACCATATTTATATAACCCAATACATCTCTTGTAACACTCAATTTCTCATGAAACTTAAGCTCATTATAAAATCATGATAAATCAATCAGAATATCATGACAAATTAGAGTACTGTTACTTCATATATTGAATACAATAATAATGTAATTAATAATTCATTTATGAATATATAATTTTGAAATACACAAATAATTAGTCCTTTTTAGTTTGAAAACTTCTTCAATGACCCATAACAACTTTTCTTTTCACTTGGTGTACAAGAATCATATGTTTCCAACTTTCCCTTCAACACAATAACACATTATTGTGAAATGATGTTATAACTAACTTACAAATAACCATATAATAAAGTCAAGATTAATCTGATCAGAGAAACAAATGATCAACAAGTGTATGATATTGATTTATATATAACATAACTTAAGAAAAACCAAATTAACTTTTTTGATTCTATCTATTTAGACAGATCACATTGATCTTTTATAGACCTATATATATATATATATATATATATATATTTGTTGATCTTTAGTTGGATCTTAATATCTTATGGCTTCTTTTTGTTGGTTATGGGACATGAAGATTGAATTTGGATAGTCATTGCCAAATGTAAATACGAGAGTGGAACATTTGTACACCTAACACTTAATTTGGTCATACCCTAAAATCATGGACCCCAATGAATGATTAGATTCAATACATTTAAAATGTGTAATAATATAAATGCTTTAATAACAAAGTTGATGTGTCCATTATGTCTTTGCAAGTTTTTTGTTCAGAATCTCAAACAAAAGATTTTTCCTTTCCATAAAAAGAACGAAGAAAATATTGCTTCAAGCAATCAATAATGTTCGTAAGAATAACTAGGGTCAATCATATAGATATGAATATGAACAGTGTTAGTAGACAGTTAAATTTTTTTCTCCATACATTATTAAACATGTTATAAATTGTTGTATTGTACTAAAGTATACAACATGTTTATGGTATAGGGTTTGATATTTTCACTATGAAAAATGATAAATTCACCATTAAGTATAGCTATTTACTGTTACTGCACAGCTGTCATTTTTGTTGATGAAGATATATTGACCTTATAGTATATAGAGAAAAATAAGTTGCATAGAGATCATTACCCAATAGATATTTGAAAAGTTAATTAGTTTTAGATTAAACGAGTTAAATGGATTGTATGTCTCAAATCCATTTATATAATTAAAACTGTAGTGTTCTTTAATATTTAAGTTTAAGTAAAAAAGTATAGATGAAGTTGCCTCTGAGGTAAATTAATTGGTTCTCTATATAAAACTCAAATCTCAAGAGTATTAAAAGTATATATATTGAAATCGGAGAAAATTTAGAGCAATACTACACTTACAAAAAATTTACAAAAACTTTCACACAAAATGATATGTACCAATTATATGGACGGGAGAAACAAGAAAAAGCAAATAAAAATTGATATGATTGATCCATTTATATTCTCGTATCATTTTGTATGTATTCATTTATAAAAATGATGTAAACATAATATTTCTCGAAAAATTAATATGGCACATGGCCTACAAAAAATATGAGAAAAAGGGCGTGTCAACTAGCGAGGGGAAAGGGGAGGCTCGTGGTATACGCAATTACATTACTACATTTATTCATCTATAAATAAATAATGATTTTATTTTTTTAGATATATATAAAACAAATAAACAATAACAAAGTTTGGTTATTGTCCGAGTCACCACATGCTCTCATCTAACTTCAATTAAAATATCAATATTTAAGATATTTTATGTCACCAATATGATAACGACTTAAGGTAAGTAAGGTTAGTTTGAAAGGGATGTAAGGTGTGACAAACTAGTGCCAAATGGATATCAAAACTTAATAAAATTAACAAGTTAGATATATATATGAGGTGTAACGTAATTCAAAAGTGTTAACTTGTTCAAATCTATCGTAATTGCGTAACCAAACATGATCACGAGTAATTTAGTAGTTGTAGCAAAATTAATGATGTTTTTGATTAAGAAATTGTTTAAAATTTGATTACTTTACCTAGAATAGTACACTAGGTATGTAATCAAGGAAAATTAGTGCTACATAATACACTAAAACCCGCGCAATGTGGTTGTAAACATGACATTGGTAGTTGACGGTGATTGTAGTGAAGGCAAAAAAACTTAAATATGTTGCAAGTGTTTTGTATGGAGCATTATTTTGTTTATATATAAGTTATTTTAACATAATAGACAAAGATTGTGTTGATTAATCTTATCTTAACCCTTTATAAATCATTTGGACTTTTTAGTTTAAAGTTGAGAAAAGAGATATCGAAAATTCCCAATTTACCCCTTGACTATATAGCTTTCATGCTTAAATAAGGAAAGTCAAACAATTCATTTCATAATTGGAGCTTTCATGCCTAAACAAGAAAAGTTATACAATTATATATCATTACCTCATCTGAATTAGAAAACCTCTTTCAATTACCAACAACGTAAATAAATAAAGTACATAATCACAAAATGAATTCCAAATACACTACATATTTTTTTAAAAAGAATTTTAATCTTTAAAACACAATCATTAAAATTAACCATAACCCATTTTATAACAGTATATAAAGAATGGAACTTGATGTTGAAATCTCACCAAAACTTAATTTCTCACTATTATTTTATCAAAACGAATTTTGAAAACAACCATACTGATGCTTACTTTGCTTACGAAGACGTTGATTCTCATTTTCTAGTCGAGTTTGCTACTACACATATCAGTGTACCACCATCACACTTCACCCCCATTTTCTTAATTTCTTTGGAAGTTGAAATCAAAAGTCACACACTCAATTTTTCGCTTTCAATCTAATCGTAAAGTTCGGCCAGAATTCGTCGATCATACTTATAACTTAATTAGGCCGTCGGAGTTTTTTTTCAACAACTATACTTTCCTTCGATCTAACCACCTCTATTTGGATCGGTTTAGTTGATGTTATATTCGGTTACCAAAGTTCCGACAGCTTTAGTGATGTTATCCTTCGTGGCACCACTTTTGCATCGAGCAAAAAAGATTTTATAGGTCAAATAGTTGTCGCCGGAAAAGTAACCGGAGTTGATGACCGGTGTCGGAGACGATGACGTCGGCAAAATATGTTTTGATGATGAGATTATTTTTACTAAATTAAATAAACACTACATTTGAGTATGATTATTTTTATAATCTTAACTAATGGTTATTTATGTGTGTATTTTTAATTACATTATATATCAAGACATGAATGTGTATGTTTGGCTAAATGAAGAAGGTGATCACGTGGCATCTATGTGAACTTTTTTGTCACCAATAAAAATTGAAAATGGAGGATCAGTTACTTAAATAGTGTGTAATCCAATACATACAATAGACATTTTTATGAATTCCATATATACAATAGGACGTCTGAAAAGTAGACGCATACAATAGTAAAACATGCATAGTTAGATACATGACGAAACTATAAACCCTCAAGGTTGGAAAAATATAAGTATATGTGGGAAATCCGGTAACGAGTACATAAGTTATTGCTAAAATATGAAAAATATATTGATAAAAGTTCATTATTATCACCGCCGCATTACGTGGGTTATATAGTGTACTATAATGTAGTTGGAGATTTATATATATATATATATATATATATATATATATATATATATATATAATAGCATAATACCCGCACTATGTAGCGGACATATAGGATATACGTGTTTATCGTAAAAAATAACCTGATCATACAAATTACGAGATTTGTGATATACATATAATTGGTAAAAATTAAAAAAAAAAGGATGTTAACTTGACGAAGTTGCATTGTAAATGAGAATTAAACTAACTAATTAAATAAGGAAATGTTGAAATCTTACTTCTTATAAATTTCTTAAAATAGAGTACCAATATGCATTATAAGTAACTAGCATAATGCCTGCGCAATGCAACGGGTAATTATTAATTTAACGTAAATGTTTGTCGATAAGGTTATAACTTCATTTTTGCGAATATTCAATTAAGACTATATTGAGATGATTCATATACGGGTTATTAGTATATAGGTAAGAAAATAAGTAGTACAGAGTAATAAATAGTAGATGTTTTGAACTTGTAAAGCAAATAATTAGAAATATTTTAGAAAATATTTGTCTATTTTAGTCTATTTTAAATATAGAAATGTTTGGTTATGACCAATTAAGAGGGTAATTTTGTCAAAAAAAAATTAAGAACTTTAAGATTCAAACACAAGAGACTTTTTATAAGTAACTAGCAGATACCCGCGCAAAGCAGCGGGGTTATTATTTCGTTAATATCGTAAGATAAGTATTAAAAAAGTAAAGTCCATTATTTGTTGTTAGAAATTTCCTAATTTTTTAATTTAAATGGATATGTATACTTTAATTTTTGTTACTTTATTTATAGGTTTTTGTTATTTTTAAATATACACTTGTTTATTTATGGACTAAATCTAGTTAATATAATAGATTATTTCTAAAATTAATTAACGGTAGTTTAGTCTATTTTGTTGAATATAGGGGTATTTTGGTCATTTTTATTCTTTAAATATGTAAGGTATTGAAGAAAAGGGTTAAACTCTTTATAAGGGTGTAAGATTATAGATATTAGAATGAAATGTTGAAATCTTACTTGTTAAAAATTTCTTAAAATAGAGTACCAATATGTATTATAAGTAGTATATATATATATATATATGTGTGTGTGTGTGTGTGTGTGTGGTGGGGTGGTGGGTAAACATTAGCTTATTAATAGGGTAATAGTTTTTATCGATGAAAATGTTACAAGAAAGGTAATTAATACGATTGTTTATGTTGAGATTAATTTTTAAAATCTTGGTGGACATTAGTTAAAGATTGGAGATAACTTAAAGAAAACTCAATGTTTTAAGACCCGGTTCGACCGGTCCGGTCGGACCGCATTTTTAAAGATTTCTAAGCCAAAAAAACCTGGGTTTTTCAATATTTTGACTAGTCAACGACCCGGTTGACCCGGCCGGTCGGACCGGGTTGGACCGGGACCGGGACCGGCACATTGACCCGGTTTCATTTTTTTTTTATTTTTTTTTTAACAATTTCTATGTACATTTAATCATTTATAATTAGGTTATATTGACTAATTGTGTATTTCAAGAATAATGAGAGTAATGAGGGAATTTTTAACTGATGTTTCATCATCATTTATTACTCTATGGATTATATAATTATTATATTGATGTGTATTCCAAGAATAACAAGGGAATCGATGTGTCATCACTCTTTATTACTCTATAGATTATAATTATTATACATGATATAATTAATAATTATAATTATAAAAAATAAAAAAAATCACTAAATACTACTATTGTATACTATTATTAAATCCGGTCCGACCTTCCGGTCCGACCGGTCCGACCATAAATTAACATTTTTCCGGGTCGACTAAAAACTCGAGTTTTAAAACATTGAGAAAACTAACTGATACCCACGCAAAGTAACAGAATATTTATTTAGTTTGATCTCATTATATAAGTATTACTCTATAATAAATCAAATTTCATTATATGTTCATATTTTTAGTTTTTTATATTGATTGTATAAGAATATTTTCATGCTCTTTTCACAATTCATTTTATTTATGAGTTTGAGTTATTTTCAAATATGTACACTTATATATTTATGAATATTTTTTTATTAATATTGTAAATTGTTTCTAAACTTAGTTAAGGGTATTTTAATCTATTTTATTGAATACGGCGGCACTTAAGTAATTTTCATTCTTTAAATATCTTAATCTTAAACCCTTATTATGCATTTAGTCATTTTGGCTTAATGTTTAAAATGGGAATATTAGAAATTACATTAATATCCTCTAACTAATTGAATAAATATAAAAGTTAACATAATCAAATCAATTTACACCTACTTTCTTCTCTTAATAAAATAAAGTTAGCCGTTTGATTAAATTTGTTCAATCAGATTTTGATGTATAATATAGTTTTGAATATTTAGTAAAAACTTAAATTTAAATAATCAAAATTGTTTCTATCACTATTATAGTAATAATATTCATATCACAAATCTTATGATTCTCAAATATAAATTAAATTGAAATATAGGTTAAAAGAAAGAAAAAACGGAGTAGTAACAATTTTTATTGTTACATCGACTATTATTGTCGATCACCATTATATTTCTAGCATTACCCCGCCACATTACGCGGGTTACTGACTATTAAATATTAAAGTACTAAAGAAAAAGGTTACAGCCTTAATAAGGGAAATAAGTAAGATGTAGTGATCACATTCCATAACTCTCTTTCAATCCTATCATCATTTTGTAACTAAAATTATTAAAAAATTCAAATAACCAAGTATATACGATATATATATATATATATATATATATATATATATATATATATATATATATATAAATTGATCTCAAACCCGTGTATACACACAGGTGTGTTGATTATTTAATTAAAATAAAGGTCTTAATTTTAATTTAACTAAAATAGAGGGACTTAATTGATTAATTAAGTTTGATTTAAATTGATGATGTCATAACCATGTTTCTTATATATAATATATATACTAGATTTTAAACCTGTGAGGCCGTTGATTTTTAATATAAAATTTAATATTTATCCCGTTTCTAGTAATTAAGTGTGTAAGTTGATATGTAAAAGATTTTGAAACCAAATTAATAAAAAATAATAATTTTTTAAAGTCAATATTAATCTTTTCGAGTAAATTTATTCCTATTTGATGAATTAAAAATACAAAATCACAGATCGATTTGCTTAATGTTTTAATTAATGAATTAAATTTTTGATATGTAAGACCCCTCCCAATAGTACATTGGTTTGGAGCGTCAGTCATAGAGACGGAACCGACGCCGTTGGCACGGGGCGTCGGTTCCCACACGTCGGTAGAAACCATCGTCAAACCGAAGAAAAACTTGGAACGGTGGTGGCTCGCGTCGGTGGTCAAAAGCAATTAAAAACCTTTTTCTTTTTTTCTCTTGGATAATAAAGAGTGGTAGAAACCATTCACCACTGCCGAGCTTCTTTTTTTTTTTTCCGGTTAGCACTTAACGACGAGGATGAAGATAACATTTAATATAGGGTTTTTTAACATGGGTTTTAAATCAATGAGGTTTTTAATGATAAATGGGCTAGATTTATAAATGGGCTTTTTTCTTTATCATATATGGGCTTTAGATTAATAGGTGTTTTTTTAATATATTTTTTGTAATAAATGAATGTTTTTAACTTAATTAATGTAAAGTTTTTAATTTTAATGAAAATCTTGTATTTAATTTTAATGAATATGTTTTATTTAAGTTTGTGTTTTAAATAAATAAAGAAATTAGTGTGTGGGTCCTAAAAAAGAGAAGTGATGTTAACTGATGTTCACTGTTGGCAGGGTAGTGTCAGTTTGTGTCAGTTTTGGAAAAAGCTGACGTGGCGTTGATGTGACACCAACTGATGCGTCAGTTGGTGTTCACCATTGGGAGGGGTCTAAGTGAGTAATTGATTAAAAAATTCCTTTCTAATAAGTTAGGGATCTTATTTTGAAATTTAATAAAATTAAAGGACTTAATTGATAAATTAAAACTTAATTAAATGATGACATCATAAAGATGTTTCGTAGATGTTTCCTATAAGATAAGATGTTTATAAATTTCTGAAGTAATTATGATTGTATTTAACTTTGAATTGCCAGTGCATACATATCGCATCTTATCATATAAATTATAAACCATTAAATGACATCTCCACTTGTAAGTCTACCAACTCTGAAAAAGTACTTATTTGGTGGAAAATCATCAAAGACATACAATATACTGTATATTTTGACCATTGAACTGTTTTTCACAAGGGTAGCTTTCTAATTTTCTACAAACTAATCCGGTTACGGAATCCATGAGGCCGATTACAATTGCAAAATGTTACGGGTTCCAAAAGTAGACCCAATTGGTCTGGTCCAATTCCGTCCTGATGAACACAGCTGATTCTAGAGGGCCTGAACGGACGGCATTAGATTAGAGAATTATCGGTATACACTCATTGTTCGCTTGTTTTTAGCCTAGTACCTTTTTATGGTGGTTTAAGAAGAAAAACACATAAGGTTTAAAAAGTCTTTCATCGATCTACCACAAGGAACAACGATTATAAATTACAAACACCTAAACTTAAAATAGGATCAAGTGCCTGTATTTTGTTGCTGATATGTATCATTCATGAAAATTGCAATAATAAACAAATTCACAATCAAGAAAAAACGGGACCTTTGTCATGAAGAGTCACAAAAACAGTCCAAAATGGTCCTTTCGACTGCTAATTCTCTTTATACATGGTGTCCTCGTCGCTCTTTAGTGCCTTCAGTTTTCTGTACCCAGTATCCGTGCCAAATAGCCTGACAAAAGGATATCATTATAATAAGATAAGATACAAGACTACATAAAAACACAAGCTCCGTGAACCAATTCAAAATATACGATCAGACAGAAGGTCAGCAAGACAGCAACTATATTGTCCACTTCTCATTCATAAAAGGTGGCCATTTAGACACATAATTACAAACGGGTCGAATCGGGGTATGTTTCACCTATAATGGCTTATGCGGGGTTTTTTAACGGAGAATGGTTCATACGTCCCCCAAAGCGACTTTCAATGCTTAAAACCTCTTATATATTTTTATTAAAGGAATTTGATTATTACTGAAATCATATAGAGTAAAATATTCAAATCATATTTGACAAACTACTTCTATAAAAATGCAAAAATAAATAAATATCGAACAAAATGTGAACCTGGTCATCCCAACCCACCCCATACCAAAATTTACCAGTGCCACGTGTCCATTTGGCACCTATACCATTTCATATAAGAACATGTGCATATTAGCTACATGCATACAAATAATGTGGTTGCCCATGAGTAACCTATTACCAAACACACCTCGTATATACAGGCAGAACATCCCGAGATTACAGGCTCAAAGATGAATATTTGTTTTTTCTATTGCCATGGTTGGAGCCAAAAATAAAAAATTCCAAAGTCGAACAAGGGTATTATTAAGTCTTACCAGTCCATGTAGACAAAAGTTGACGAGTAGTTGCCGGACTTGGTGTAGATAAGTCGATGATGATAGTCGTGAAAGTCGGAACTGAGAATTAAAAGAAAAAGAAAAGGTACATTTTTGCCATAATGTTAGTGAATATGGAAATAAATGGGTGATATGAGAGTACAGACAACTAAAACAGATTTTTAAGTTTATGCATACACTCACCCCCCGTATAAAGGAAGGAAGTTTGAGGGGCTCCATGGAAAATGATAACCACAATGTGCCTCAACTGTCTCGAGAACTCGAACTACCATCCATAACCAAAGTGTTATCAGATGAGGGCCCGTAATAGCAGGACCAAAAATTGTAGCAAAACCAAGGAATAATATTTCAGCAGGATGAGCATATTCTGAAGTCAATCCGAAAGGGGTTGCATACCTGTCACATAGCAAATGCATATAAACATATATAACAGCAAGTAGTGAAAATCTCAGCCCGCTTATTGATGAATGGGTATCCAGGTAATGTTTTATATGTAACGGGTCAAACTGGTATTATTAAAAGCGACTAGACTAAAAGGATGTCAAACGGGTCAAAAAGTCACTCGAAAGTGTATTTTAATGCATAAAAGTATCATGAAACCCCTTTAATCGTTTTACACAAGAAATTAGATAAGTTTAAAATTATTATGATTTGCACATCATAATTGACACACTAAATATTTAACAAGTCAATATATTTGGACAAAGTGTATCAGCCTGACCCAACCTGTTTCGATTGGTACCAAAAGTTACCGGTTTTGACCTGTTGTCCAACCTGCCCAATCCACCTACTTTTCCACCTCTAGGATATACAAAATGCAACTTGCCCAGCCTGCCTACGGCAGGTGTTGCTTACTCATGATGGACGCTGTGCACATGCTTGTACAGCCATTTGGTATGTAAAATTCTGTGTCCCCAGTAAAATATGAAATCTTCAACAATGAAGTAGAATAGTATCTGTGTCGACATTACTTTCCTGCAAATGTAAAGGATTCAGGACAGAACAGGTGTAACTTAACAAACATATACCGATATACGGAGTATTACATTATTAAAAAAAACCAACACTAGAAACAGATACTTTTAAAATGAAATGTGGTCAATCCAGTGGCAACTAGAGTGCCAAACAACAATCTACAAGTTTAGTGTAGCCCATAAAGAACCTGAAAATACCAGGATGGCAACGGAAGACTACTTCGCATTCCCATGAATCTAAAGACAGGATATGAAGCAATCATAACAGGCAGGTTAACGCAAAAATGATACAGCAGTAGCCGAGTAATGCATTTATCTTGAGCTTCAGTGGAGTTGGTTTTCGTCTGCACATACAAATATACGTAATAAATCAGCGACTGTTCTATAAAAGCAAGTTGGTGGCATGTACGTTCAGCATATTAAACAATTCAGATTACCCCAACCCCCGTACAAATGCTGGGTAGAGCGTACTGCGACAGCAAAAATTGGAATCTTTAATGCTTGTATATTCAGTTTGCAGTCAGGAAATCACTAATGGTAGGTTTTGCTTATGTCATTATGTGTTTGATAGAAGGGTAGAACAGGAATAGGAATAACCACAGGTTAAGAGAGACACAGGTGGAGAAGAGATGGAAGGTGGGTTTGTTGAAAAGAATGAAACCAATTGATGGAAGTGCGGATATAGTAAGACAGGGTAATGAGCAGTGAACACTATCAAGGAAATATATATGCAAGAAAGCCGAAAGGCTCGACAGTAGAAAATATAAAGGTCCAATGTGCATCCTTTGAAGCACTTTATCTCGGGGCAGACCTCTAGCAAACTTAATATACAGCAACAGCATATCCATAAATGGTGCTGTACATGGTTCCCAGTTATGAATATAACAAGAATTAATTCATCAGACTCAATCTACAGCAACAACATATCCATAATGGAATTGAAATATTCACCTACTAACTAAAGGCTACTTATGGAAGAACTACAAGAGAGACCTCAATTCTTCCATTCATATTTAAGGTCCATCTACAAATGTATGCAAATTTCAATGTTTGTCATAGCAGCATTCGAGGTCACATCATAAATGTCGATGTTCGGATCACAAGTAACAAAAAAAGTACAGATTAGGTAACGGTTAAAAGTTAAAACAGCATGGTGCTGATAAGAAGTCGAGATTAAGTCAACAGACAACCAAAGTGTACCACTGTATATTTTAGAGGAATAAATGTTCACTGCATGAAAATGTTAAACCTGAATTTTGTACTTGCTGAGCCATCCTGCCCTTTCCAAGAAAATGAAAGGAAGTCCAGATAAAAAGAAGACAGATTCATGGAGCAAAAAACTTCCAAGGCATGCCAGTTGGAAATCACTGAAATTAGTGATTAAATACTGCAAAAAGTAACAGAGAAGATAAGAAGAAAGGTCAGAAATCAGCCCCCATTGTGGTGCTAAACCACAATAATATTGTTCCTACATATGAAAAACATCCAGTTATACCCTGTGAATTAACTACAAAATCACAGGTCTTTAAGTAGTTGGCATATAGGGCGATGACCCAAAATGTTTAATACATTATGATCAAAGGTTGGCCTGAGATTCCACAAAGGTTCTACAAGTCTTGAAGTTCCAAAGGTTATTTAGAGAAAGCCTCCCAATTATTCTAGTTGCATAAGTGCGTAGAACTTACTTATAATTATATAGATATATTGTAATATATTGAGTTTTCCTTTATAGCTTCTTGCTATAAGTTTACTTGCATTCCTTGTTTGCCTTGACTTATTACAGATGTAAGTTGTCAAACACAACCATAACAATAGGCTGAAATATACCCATTACAAGTGAAACACTTATTGTAAAATAAATTTGAAAAGAATGGGTCCTCTGACCCTAAGGATAAATCGCACCTATTAATCCTAGTCAACTTTTCTAGTACACTTACAAAATTGCAAATAACGAATGGTAGGGATCTCTAAATGAGCAACTACATCCTCTGTTTGCTTGAATAGAAAATTTTAAATATTTCATATAATTGAAGAGGTGGTAAAAAGCCATTATCACCTAGACCCCCTCCATAAGTCCATAGTTTTCCTTCCACAAACAGCCACAACCATCATTCGACTTTTAACTTTTTTCCCTCTATTAGTCATACTTCCCCACCAACCTCCTACTATTAATTGATAGCTTATTAACCTTACTAGAAAAGGCGTAGATGAGTTTTGACAAAGCTTCCCAAGGAAAGATTATTTTTCCAGAACTTTAACAAGTTCTTATATTAATCTGAATTGGTTAATAAAAATCAGGAAAACGACTTACACCTACTATGATCAAAAGTCAATCAGCATACAGAAGATCACAAACATAATAAACTAATCATCCCTGGTCCTTTTACTTCACACGGCAATGTCTTTGTTACATCTACACCTTGACACACATTCAACATATCAAATACGAACTCATATATTCGTAAGAACCGTAAGAAACTCACAATCAGTATCGTTCACAAAGTTGACAATATTATATCTTGAAGTACTTTATGAAACTTTGGAGCATCAAAATCGACTAACTCTCACTTTATATATAGTCAACCTAGTGCATCCGCTAATTTATTAAAAAATTCCACCGCAAATCGCTACAAAAAAAAACTATCAAACACTTCAACAGAGATATACATTCCTTATTTTTCAAAATTTTATCAACTTAAAATGATTCTTATAGTAATATACGATTTGCTCGTAGCATTTTCACCGGTATTTGAGTTCTTATCAACCACCTTCCCAGTATATCATGCATGTGCGATATAGGATGACAGTTGCATCATAACTATGAAAATTGTTAATAATCATTATCAGCGTTTAAGCTCGATAGGTCGTGAAGATTGAATCAATCAGCATATATTTACAATAGTACAAATTGTTGATAATAGATCAATGCTTAAATCAGCAATAACAGCCGGTACATTCAGAAATTAGTACTAGAAATTATCAGTAAAATCTAGAATCTAGGGCAAAACAGATAGATATATTAACGGAAGAAGAAGAAGAAAAGAGAGAGAGAGAGAGAAGTGACGATACCTGCCAACCAGATTCGATAACGGAAGCCATGGAATCCGGTGAAGAAAGACGACGAGATTTTGTTAAAATGAATCTGAGGTCGACGTGCACATAAACTGTTTATTTATATTTGTTTTTTCTAGTTATTATTTATTTATTTAATTTATTATTTTCTTATTATTAGAATTAAAAGTTAGTAATGATTATTATTATTATTATTATTATTAATTATTAATTATTATAATAAGAATATAATAATGGCTGGGTTTATATTACAATCATGAAAAACAAACCCTTCTCCTCCCCTGGATAGTTTGAGTTTTGGGGGGTATATCGTAGGAGGGTTTTATATAGAAGAAGAAACGTACAACTCCATTGCATTTGTGCAGTGGAAAGTTGTACGTTTTCGATACATTACGGATGTGTAGTAGAGACAAAGAGGTGAATAGTGAAAAGTAGGACGGCGTTGTATCAAACATTTAATATTGTACTCGAATTAAGAGTAAGCATAAGATTGGATCGCAACTGAAATAATTAGAAAAAACGAACTAATGAAGAAACTGACGGTTTGATTTTTGTTAAGCAACAAATGAAATGTTTTAGTGTGATTTGACTTATACATACAAAATGAACCATTTATAATTGAAATGATTTTCAATTACTAATAATTGGATGATTGTATTCTATATATACTATACAGTAGGCAAATGGTCTGAAATGGTAATCAACTTGTAAAAAGTTGATTACAAAAGGAATATCACTTAAACTTATGCCAAAAGATGACCTATATTAGAAAATCATTGCAATCAAAGGATTTAAGTTGTCAATAAAGTTTAATTAAAGATGTAGTTACTATTTCATGTTTTCTCTTTAAAATTTTGATCGGTTTTAGATGATATGTGGCTTAAATATCAAATATTCAATTAATACGTAACATTTGTGATCTATAAAACATTTATAAACACTAATTTTACTTTTTGAGTGTTTAAACCGAATTTTATTTGAGTGTTTAATCCTTTTCCAACACGATTTCAAAATGTTAAATCCTTTTATGACACGATTTCAAAATACTAGATTATTTTATAGCACGTTTTTATAACTAAAGGTTAATTTTACTCTTAATTGAAGTTTTCTGACAACTTAAATTCTTTCATGACACGAAATGTGAGTCTTTTTTAAACATCGACAAAATTCATATCACCTTTAATGTCAAATTTTGACATGTTACTTAGGTTTTTGCATATTTTTATAGTAGAAAATTATACAAATCCATGAATGGGATATTAGGATGGTATCTTTGGCCGGGAAATTTTAAAGTTCTAAGGAGTATTTTGAAAAAATAATAATATTAACTTTCAAAAAAATCAACATATTCTATAAATAATAGCATTACTTATTTTTTATTTTTTTAATTATTGCTTATTTTATGTCGCTCTGTATTTAACGACATCAATTATAAGTAACTTAAAAATTCATAATAATAATAATAAATAAAAATTACAACATTTTTTTATTTTAAAAAAAAGGTTTCAACTCAGAATTATTAAAACTCTAGCTATTAATAGCTCACAATTTTGATTTCTAGCCCGCAACTCAACAAAACATGCTTTGACAAATATACCAAATATGTTTACATCACAGTTATTAAAATCTAGCTTAATTTAGACCATATTTTGTCACAAAGTTGAATTGCAATCGCAATATTTATATCTGGAATGCGTTTGTTGTAACACTTAATACATGTTGTAACTAGTCACTTTACTTCGTTCAGTGTTTGAAAGTCTATCGGTTTACTTCTTCTCTTTATATAAAGCTCCGGTTCGAATAATACAAAAATTGGATTCATTGCGGAGGAAGTTTTTGGGGGGTGGGGGGGTGGGGGGTTAGAGATAATAAGAAAGACATCAATTGGGTGTCGTGGGATATAGTAACAAGTCCAAAGAAACAGGGTGGGCTAGGATTAACGTCATTAAGAGACTTCAATATAAGTCTTTTAACGAAATGGCAATGGAGATATAGTTGTGAACAAAACAGGTTATGGAGACGGGTGATTGATGCCTTGCACGATTCACGTGTCATGGTCAAAACAGTACCATGCAAATCGTTGGCAGCTGGAAACTGGAAGTCTATTTGCTCTATTGATTCGTACTACTTGAAAAAGGGGATTGATATCAACTCAAAGTTTTGTGGAAAAGTGGGAAAGGGTGACAAGCTGAAATTTTGGATAGACAATTGGTCTGGTCTCGCGCAGCTTGGTATTCGTTTTCCAACCTTGTTTAAAATGGAATCAATCAAGAAAGTGAGTGTGGCAAATAGGATAAATTCCGATGGTACTTTCAAGTGGCAATGGAAATCTGATATGTGGTCTCAAGATGCAATAAATGAGTTGCTGGACCTGCTCAACTTAAATATTCAGGTTAGCTTTAATGAGGAGCAAGATTGTTGGGAATGGGATCCAAAGGGAGCAAAAGAATTTACGGTAAGATCAGCCCGTAGCATACTGAACGTGTATGATGATGTTCCAAAAGAAGAAATCTTCCCATGGAACAAAGCACTTCCGATAAAAGTAAACATATTTGGATGGAGGTTATGGTTAAACAGGTTACCTTCAAAAGAAGCCTTGAAGAATAGAGGAATACGGATTGATAATTTGGGTTGTACTTTCTGTAATGAGTATGAAGAATCAATGGATCACTTGTTAACAGGATGCAAAATCACGAAAGAACTATGGCAAGCAATTGAAAGTTGGTGCAAATTACCACCAATGATTATATTTCCAGCTAAAGACTTATTAGTTCTACACAAACAAGTCAAAGGTTCAAACACAAGGAAGATTCTCATCCAAACAATAATTATGGTTGCTTGTTGGGTTGTCTGAAAATCACGAAACAATGCGGTGTTCAAAGGAATAAAATTCAATCTGGAAGGGATGATAAAAGAGATAAAGACTATGGGATTTTTGTAGATCAGGAATCGTTTGTCCAGATGGAGTCTAGATGAAGAACAATGGAAGGACTTTGGATTTGAGTAATCATACGAATGAAGATGGGATTGCAGAAGCTCAATCTTGCATGAAGACCGGATGCATCAATAATTGCCTGTATCTAGTATCTTGATTGTATGGGTCTCTTTTTCATGTAATTAGATAGATACACTTGCAGTTATGGAGATTATGGTTACTGTTTTGAACTAGTATCCACACGGGTTGCTACCAAAAACGATATAGGGTGAAAACCGGTGGCTCGGCCCCTATTATCGGGGATTTTTTCCTGGACTTGTTCAGGTTTTTTTTCATCCATTTTAGCAACCTTTCAGTTCGGTTACTTGTTCAAAATGTTCTATGTATCTGTGATGTTTCACTGGGTTGTAATCGTTGGGTCTATCTAGCTCCTTGTTAGTAGACTAGTTTCAATATATTAGCCTTTCAAAAAAAAATCTAAGACTTCGTATTTTTATACATTTGACTTTGTTAATCATGATAATACATCAATATACATCATTAATATATCTCATTTAACCTGTAAATAAACAATGCCTATCAATTTACCTCTCAAATATTCATTTGAATACATCAGGCCCGAGCTCGAAATTGGGTGGTCCGGTGCCACGACATAATAGAGACTCCTTTAAATATATTTTTTATATATACATGAAATAAAAAGGCTCATCACTAGTAAGATGATAGACCCTACTTCTTAGATTTGAAGCCCATATTTTTATTTTGGGCATTTTTAAGTGATCAAACAAATTAAAAAAATACCATAGCTAATATGATAGGTCCAACTTTTTAGATTGCATTGTAAAGATATATAAGTTTGAAAATAAACCTACATACATGAACTATTGAACTATACATAAAATTTGGAGGCCCAATAGGAATGGGGGACCTGTATAGTCGTCCATATGGCACTCCCTCATCTCCGGTCATGTAATACATACTACTATAGCAAACATATGCAAAACTTTAAACGACGTATTGCATTTTGACTTGAATATAGTTATGTTCATGACACAAAATATGTATTTGAAACGAATTTATACGGAGTAATAATGTTTGGCATGTAAAATGAGAAAAATCAATGTACAGTGTACAGTCAAAAATAATTATGTATAATTGTACTAATATTTTTTACTGTGGGCTACATAATTCTAATTTACATTTATTTATGGAAATGAATACAAAGTTAGTGATATTAAATGGAACACGTTGGCTTTGTATGACCACTGAAACAAGAAACAATTATAAAAAATGAGTAAATTATGGGAACGGTTCAAAGGGGATTTGGAACTAGAAGGGCAGAAACTAAATTACAATTTTAATAAAGTTTTGGATCTGTTAAAAAAATGTTCAAAAATTTGTTCAATCGAAAAACTTAAAAATAAGTAAGATTCAGTCAAAAATACTAAGGAATGTAAGATGCATTAACAAATATACATGATGCAGTAATAAAATATACAGGATGCAGTAAACAATTATAATAATTTTTTAAATTCAAGAATAAAACCAAGATTTACAAACACATACAAATGTTTTTTAATAAAAAAATATGCAGTAATAATATACATGATGCAGTAAATAAGTACTACTAGTGTTTTATTATCATTTCAACGCATAAAATATTAGAAAACATAAGATGCAGTAACAATATATAAGATGCAATAAACAAGTACTAGTAGTTTTTTAAAAAAATTGATGATGACACCGGATATTATATGATACAATTTCATCCACTTCAAATGTGCTTTACATAGTTGTACAATATTATACTGTAAAACATATTTAGTAATGTACAAATCACCATCCATTACAAAAACTTGTACACGATATTGGCTTATATGTGTAGATTAGGGTCCAAATAACTTTGTAATATACAACTATATAGAATTAGGATGTTGAAATATGCTAATAAGATAAGAGACGATTGAAAATAGAGTTTTGCTAACATGTGCTTCCATGACACATCTTAAGAAGTATTTATTGACCTTAAACTTTTCTTTTAAAATAAAATTATATTAAATACAAGTTTTATTTTGGAAACATTCAAGTTGATTAAATGCATTTTAATTTATTTAAGGTAAATTTCACATAATTAACCGGTTGTTAAAATGTGTCATGGGGCATAATTTAGCAAACCTTTGAAAATAAAACAATATTAAACTTATTCTCATGCACCTCACAAATGCACATTAATTTTGTGCGTACAAAAAAGGAGAATTTAAATAAAAATGTCAATATTATGCATTAAATATTGAATTAATTTAGACGTTCCTCCCCATTTTAGGCTAAAAGTTACATTCACATTTCACTGTATCAAAGAATGCTACATTTAATAGAGGGTTCATAATTATGGGAATTCATGTTATACAATTAAACACAAGGCAACAAATTAATCGTTGGACACGTTGCATTTAATAAAATTTGTAATTTTCTTAAATATTTAAGAAAAAATAAGAAATGCTTTATCCATTCCAAAATAGATATCTACGTTACTATTTATATTTATTTTAGAATAATTATACACTTACAAAATATAACTATAAAAAATAACTATTAAAAATCATCAACTCTATGTTTTACCTTCACTTATTTCTTTAATAAATTCGTTCAAACTTATCTTGAATATAAGTGCAAAACTAATATTTATCAATCATATATTAATTTCAACAAAAAATGTTGGGGGTATTTTGTCGAATGGGGTAAGTACTAAGTACAAAATAAAGGAAAATGGATTGAATAAATGTGTATTAGATGCAAATACTTGATGGGTAGAAAACCTTAACAAGATTAACATAGCAGCAGAAAATTACAATTGATCTAGAGCAACTTGAAAACTAAACCCTAAGGACCTTAACTTAATAAATGAAAGCGACAACACAAAATAACTAGACAAATAAGAAAAATACTAACCTTTAGGAAAATCAATTTCTTAGACGCATACCACCTTGCAGAACCTTCTTGACTTGGAAGCAAGAACACAAACAGAGTACCTCTAATAGCTCACACCCACGAACCAAGAGAAATTCCAAACCCTAGGGTCCCGACTCTAAGTCGTGTAAACTCTCACAAGAATTAGGAATAAGAAAGAAGAGAGAATTAAAATCTATTCAATTGGGATGGATTGAAAGCTTAGGCTATGCCTCTATTTATATAGGGAGAGGAACCTCGAGGGTTTTTCCTCAGCTCGATGTGTGACAACTTCTGATGACCTCCAACCACCGATTGGACCATCCAGTCTGCGGTTGGGCTTACTTTCTGCCCATGTATCCGAGCCATGACCCGCGTACTCCACCGACATGAAAACCCTAATCCCAGCCACCGGTTGGCCTCCCCAACTAGCGGTTGGACCCTGCTTCCAGAATCTTCTTTTAGTTTCATATATATTAATATTCAATTAATAAACTAATCAATATTTAATTCTAATTAATTTATCACTTTGATAAATTAAAAAATCAATCTTAATATTAATTCAAATTAATATTATCTTCTTTTAATTTCTTTTACTATTAATTGAAGACGATCCAAAAATGACTCCACTTTTAACGATAGTTTTATCAATTAGTTATGATCTTGAACAATACTATTCCAACGACACTATTATTATAAAATTTCAACTTCTTTCGATGTACATTATCACATACCATGGAGCACACCTTAAATGTTAAGATCAACACAAAACTCACCGGCTCATATAATTTCAGGGTAGTGTTTGTATTGGTATTTGGGTAAATGGGTTGACCCGTTAACTCGATTAAATGTTCACTTTTTTATTTTCATTTTTTCAAATACAAAAGTATGTTAAACAAATCATATGCTTTGGTCATGAATTTGAACTCATGTACTTGTTATGATATATGGTTGTTTTTGAGATTTGTGTTCTGATCAATTGTTGTGTAATATTTCTAAACGTATAAAAGAAAAAATCATATCTAAATATGCTATTCGTTTGCCCGTCAAGGTACACGAGTCATATCCGAGTTAACACTATCGATACATTTCAATAGCTTTAGCAAAGAAATGCTTGTAGATCGAGGCATCTTCCTGTCAAGTGATTGATATCATTAATTTTTCACTATACTGATTTTTGCATATCTATCAGTACCTCTTATTGACGAAACCTTTTGTAAATAATAATCTATATCTATATATTTCGGGTATTTAATTTGTTACATTTCAACTCTGAAAAAGATGAGTTTTTACCCAAACCCAATGTTCTAAATACATATTTACCAAAAAGGAGTGCTCCTAAACTATCATGATCCTTTTATGTACGTGGCTGAAATTTTGTATGTAAAAAGTTGAATTACTCGTTTCGTTGTTACTCCGTAAATGTTAAGTTACCACAATATAACATTTCATTTTCCAAAATTACAGCTTCTAAAAATAAATCAACTTGACAAAAAAGTATAAAAGTGTCTGAGCCCGGGTTCGAACCGGGGACCTCTAGTGTGTGAGACTAGCGTGATAACCGACTACACCACCCAGACAACATGTTCAAACCTTTGAAAATATTTTAGATAACTATAATCGAAATAGTTTCATTCAGCAAATTTAATAAATTAATTAATAACTCTTCTCGTATAAGTTATTTACCAGGCTGCATTATTAAATTCTGTATTTACTACAAATTACCTGATATAGTTGGTAATTTACATAAATGTTGAATGGAATAACAGTTTGTTACAATCTATTTTTTTTTTTTTTTTTTGCATTACTTGCAACGATGATATGGTTAGTGATAAACCATTTGATTTACTTCCAAAAGCTGTTGATAAATTTTCTTCTTATGGGTTTAAATTAAAGATACGTGATCATCTTAACATGATGGCTTTATCGAAATTATATGTTACGAGCGAGTGCGATTTGAGAAAGATTAAGGATTGTGCATGAATTGTATACATGTAATAAAAAAGTTAGATTGAGAATGTTGCGGTGCAGGGTGGTAACAAAAAAAAATTTGTACGTGGGCAAAATTTAATAGTGTATGTTGAATCTGAGTCATCAACTCGATATTTTTCTTTAACTGAAATGATTTTAATTGAATCAAAGTGAATTTGTTTCAACGTCAAATCTATAAATAAACTATACTTAAAGCAAAATAAGATGGAGAAGTTTCAACCATTGATTAGGTTTCATCCTTATATGCAATGAAAAAAAAAAAGAATGATTAAACATAAAGGGATACATTTTAAAATTAATGTTGTAAAAAGGGATTGAACTTTAAACCTCTTAAATACCAAGTCAACTACCCAACCACTAAGCTAAACACACTAATAATGACTATTGAAACTATATTATATTTATTAGTTATGGGGGCAATATGCAAATTATATCAAAATCTATCGATTTTTTCTCGACTCGTAAAAACTTCATGAGAGCGGGTGTCCACGCTGCCCCCACCCTAGTACTGCCCTTGTTGCAGTGTGATATCAATTAGTAGATACAATATTTAAGCATTTATAGTCTTTTTTGTTCCTCCGTTTCATTCTAAAAAACTGTGGATGACATGGCTTAAAAGCGAGTAAGTAATTGATCTGGTTTTGCTCGCCTATTTGAATTCTGTTAATTAAGCAATACATATATTCTAGTTGTAGGAGTCTGTTTCGACTTAAGCACTTGTCTAGTACATATGAGTAAAAGATAAAGAGCGCAATGTAAAATGTTTAAACAAGATTACCTACCATTTGAAGTTTTAGTATCTAGTTAACTCTTTATGGGTGAATAGAGAAATGGTTACCCAAAATAGACATCACGACCACACTATGTTGGAGTACTATGTAAATAACCCGATTGTTTTATATGTTGGTTAACATAACTGCATTTGTATATGCTTATAATCAAGCTCTTGAATTAATTGAGGAAACTGCACCAAGAGCTAACATAACTAAACTTGCTACAACAATAAATCAACAGTAATCTTATGGAACAATATCAGTAGATCAGAATTTTAGATCATCAAATATAAAGATCTTACAGGGTCAACTTGCCTACGACAAAGCAGATGACATATACTGTCATACAAGGTTTGAAGCTCCCTTATCAGCTCAAATAAGCCAACAATGGTCTACTCACACTTCAGTTTATGTTTCTTCGTTCTCGTTACTTCTTGTTCCGGGGTTTCTAGCTTTCTATAACTTCTTGAATTACTTATAGTTAAAGTTGGAGAACTGGCCAATCTGACCCATTTTTATACAGCATATACGAAAATGGGTCAAATATCATTCTCTACTGCTCTATTTCTAGTATTTCATTCTTATTATTACATGTAGATAACAATCTGTAAATATAAACCAATATTGAGAAACATCAACAATAATTGCCTAAAATAAAGCAAGATGGCTAAAAATAACAGTGCAGGGATATAGTCCATGGTATCAGTTACCTAGTTTAGTTTAAAAGATTGGTAATGAGTTGCATTTTATGACCCAAAGCTCAAAATTGTGACAGGAGGATAGACTATCAGCATTTAGTAATGAACTTGTAACTGGAATTTGTTAAAAAATAAATGATTATTAGAACAATTAATATCATACGAATTATATCAATTAAAAATGTCTTGAATAGCTTATATTAGGTAATCATAAGGTTGAAGTTTATGAAATATATGGCAAGATTATTATGCGCATAATATAACTAAGAAAAATCATACTAAAAATAAACATGTATTTTATTGATACTAACAGTAAGTATACGTAGAGTATACAAACATGCGTATTAGGACGAAAAAGGTCCATGGTAATATGCATATTCTTTGTAACGATCGCTAACTGTGAGTGAACATAAAGCACTCACATACACATCGACCCTAATTATTAGTACATGACAAGATGATTATTTAGAAAATAAATAAAAGAACAAATGAAAGAAAACATGAGGCCCAGTTGACCTTGCATAATTATAAGTAACATACGTAGATAGATATACTATTGATAGAGTTTTTAAGTTGTAATAATTTTTAGGTATGGGCTTGGAGGTTGATAATAGTAGGGTGATGGAGGACTTCCACTTGGTGTAGGAGATGTAGGTGGTGTTGGAGGTGGTGGAGATTGAAAAACTGGTGGAGACTGATATTCATAACCAGATGTTGGAGGTGGTGGTGAATTTTGAATACTTGGTGGAGTTTGTCCATAGGAAGGTGGTGACGATCGTGAAGTTGGTGGAGGTGATTGTCTATGAGGTGGGTTAGATATTCGAATTGGGGAAGGTGGTGGAGAGTAATAAGAAGTTGGTGGCGTATTCACACTTGAAGGTGATGGCGGTGGTGAATGTGACTTTACGGGTGGCGTTTGTCCATGAAAAGGTGGTTGCCGATGATGATGATGATGTGCTGGTGGTCGGTTATGAGATATTTGAGGTGGACTTGCATAAGATGGAGGTGGATTTGGAGACATTGGAGGTGGTTGATGGCTTGGAGAAGGTGGTGGGTTTCCATAAGATGGTGATGAGCTTTGAGATGATGGAGGTGGTTGATTTGATTGAGATGGTGGTGAACCTTGAGAAGGAGGTGGTTGATACCCTTGAGAAGGTGGTGGACTTTGAGTTGATGGAGGACTTTGAGATGGAGGTGCTTGATATCTTTGAGAAGGTGGTGGACTTTGAGATGATGGAGGAGATCTTTGAGATGGAGGTGGTTGATATCCTTGAGAAGGTGGTGAACTTTGGGATGGAGGAGGTTGATAGCCTTGAGTAGGAGGTGGACTTTGAGATGATGGAGGAGATCTTTGAGATGGAGGTGGTTGATATCCTTGAGAAGGTGGTGAACTTTGGGATGGAGGAGGTTGATAGCCTTGAGTAGGAGGTGGATTTTGAGATGGTGGTGATTGATAAGATTGAGAAGGTGGTGGACTAAGAGATGTTGGAGGTGGTTGATGGGTTTGAGAAGGTGATGGACTTTGAGAAGATGTAGGTGGTTGATTGGATTGAGAAGGTGATGGACTTTGGGATGGAGTTGGTTGACTACCTTTGGAAGGTGGAGGAATTTGAGATGGGGGTGTTTGATATCCTTGAGAAGGTGGTGGACTTTGATATGTTGGAGGTGATTTATGGCCTTGAGGTGGCGGAGAACTCCGACACGATGGTGGACTTACATAAGACGGGGGAGGAGTTTGGGATGATGAAGGTGGACTTGGTGATTGAGGTGGACTTTGAGATAGTGGAGGTGGTTGGTGGCCTTGAGATGGTGGGGGACTTTGGGATGATGATGGTGTTCTTGGTGATTGAGGTGGACTTTGAGAAGCTGAAGGTGGTTGGTGGCCTTGAGGTGGTGCACTTCCATAAGATGGTTGAGGAGTTTGAGATGATGAAGGCGGACTTGGTGATTGAGGAGGACTTTTAGAATTAGGAGGCGATTGGTGACCTTGAGATGGTGAAGGACTTTGGGATGATGGTGGTGGACTTCCATAAGATGGTGGAGAAGTTTGATATAATGAAGGTTGACTTGGTGACTGAGGTGGACTTTGAGATACTGGAGGTGGTTGGTGGACTTGAGATGGAGGTGGATTTTGAGAAGATGGTGGAGATCCATAAGATGGGGGTAGACTCTGAGGTGTTGGAGGTGGTTGACTACCTTGAGATGGTGGTGGAGCTTCATATGTTGGGAGTGGTTGATTACCTTGAGAAGGTGGTGGACTTTGAGAAGATGGGGGTGGTTGATTACCTTGAGAAGGTGGTAGACTTCCGTAAGATGGTGGTGAGTTTTGAGATGATGGAGGTGGGCTATAAGGTGTTAGAGGTGGTTGATTACCTTTAGATGGTGGTGGACTTTGAGATGGTGGGGGAGATTGATTACCTTGAGAGGGTGGTTTATTTTGAGAAGATGGTGGAGTTCCATAAGATGGTGATGGACTTTGAGGTGGTTGATTATCTTGAGATGGTGATGGAGTTTGAGATGCAGGTGGTGGTAAATTACCCTGAGAAGGTGGTGAACTTTGAGAAGATGGGGGTGGTTGATTACCTTGAGAAGGTGGTGGACTTTGAGAAGATGGCGAAGTTCCATAAGATGGTGGTGATGTTTGAGATAATGGGGGTGGACTCTGAGGTGTTGGAGGTGGTTGGTTACCTTGAGATGGTGGTGGACTTTGAGATGGTGGGAGAGGTTGATTACCTTGAGAGGGTGATGGACTTTGAGAAGACGGCAAAATTCCATAAGATGGTGGTGGACTCTGAGGTGTTGGAGGTGGTTGGCTACCTTGAGATGGTGGTGGAGTTTGAGATGTTTGGGGTGGTTGATTACCTTGAGAAGATGGTGGACTTCCGTAAGTTGGTGGTGAATTTTGAGATGATGGAGGTGGACTGTGAGGTGTTGGAGGTGGTTGATTACCTTGAGATGGTGGTGGACTTTGAGATGGTGGGGGATGTTGATTACCTTGAGAGGGTGGTGGGCTTTGAGAAGACGGTGGAATTCCATAAGATGGTGGTGGACTTTGAGGTGTTGGAGGTGGTTGACTACTTTGAGATGGTGGTGGAGTTTGAAATGTTGGGGCTGGTTGATTACCTTGAGAAGGTGGTGGACTTTGAGAAGATGGTGGACTTCTATAAGATGGTGGTGAATTTTGAGATGATGGAGGTGGATTGTGAGGTGCAGGAGATGGCGGTGGACTTAGAGATGGTGGGGGAGGTTGATTACCTTGAGAGGGTGGTGGACTTTGAGAAGATGATGGAGTTTCATAAGATGGTGGAGTTTCATAAGATGGTGGTGGACTTTGAGGTGGTTGATTATCTTGAGATGGTGGGGGAGTTTGAGATACTGGAGGTGGTAAATTACCCTGATAAGGTGGTGGACTTTGAGAAGATGAGGGTGGTTGATTACTATGAGAAGGTGGTGGACTTTGAAAAGATGGTGAAGTTCCATAAGATGGTGGTGAAGTTTGAGATGTTGAGGGTGGACCCTGAGGTGTTGGAGGTGGTTGGTTACCTTGAGATGGTGGTGGGCTCGTATAAGATGGCGGTGAATTTTGAGATGACGGAGGTGGCTGATTGGATTGAGAAGGTGGTGGAGTTACATAAGACGGTGGACTTTGAAATGTCGGAGTTTGTTGAGATGGTGGTGATGGGTTATAGCCACCATATTGATTCGGCATTCTTCCGTTTGCAACCACCACATTGTGAGTCCATATTGTCACAACTATGATCCAAAAGAGCAAATATGATTTGGTTACCTTCATGGCTAAAAGCTTGTGGTATAGAATGTGAGCTCTCAAAAGCTTTATATAGTAGATATCCCAGAACATTATTATGTGACAATGCAAGTAATATTAGAGAAGGCCTAGAATTCCAGCCGATTAAAAATATTGAAGTTTGACATCTAAAAGCTTGGTTTTTAAAAAACTCTTTTGATAACCATGTACAATTAATATATCGGTCGGTTTATATATAGAAGGGCCGAACTCTCTACATGTGTATAAAATCAATAGATTTACATATTATTTTCCCTTTGATTATAAGATATCATCATTATCATATATGATGGATTTATATACTATATTTAGATAAAGTTGTTCGTAAAATTATTTCTGTATACACCAGATACCAAAGCTTATAGTTAATTTTTAACAAACCCATTAATATGATTGATGTGTATACTTTGTAGGGAGATATAAGATATCAATGAATCATTATATAGTCAACTGTGAATAAACAAAACTGTTGAATACATTTAGAATGAATGAAAGATGATATCACATTTGCATTTCCTATGACTCGTCGGCATGAAAATTTGGCAATTTTTTAGGGGTATTGTATCAGTGTCTTCAATGATATGATAGAATTTGGTACATATGTTGGAAAACGAAGTATGGATTTTTATCATGGTATGAACAAATCTAGTAACCGAGTAGTGTTTAGATTATCATATAAGCTTATTATTGTCTTACTTAAATAGTTCAATTTCACAAAACCGACAAGTTCAAGTTTAACACCTTATGAGCTTATATTTTACCTTGTCGATTACTGAAGCTTATAATTTTTAGGTTAGTAAGCTCATAAACCAAAAAATGTAAGTTTATCGGTATTTCTTAGAGCATTAATACTCAATATACAAAGTTGTATTAGAGTGACAAATGATACATGTACCCACCCTTTATATTTGACAGATGTTCACATTAGCTTTTTATTGGAAATGTGACTGAGCTCTCCTTCTATACCACTCATATACAACTTTCATCACACATGCTCTTTGTATTAATAAGTTGATAAGCTAATTAGTAAAGTTAATCCAAACACCCCCTAGTAGTCGATATATCAACCCATTACCAAATTCAGTTACAAGTTTACGATCATCTAGACCCAGGACAACCAATTACAAACAGACAATCATCAAGGCCCAAGACAAGTAGTCCAATATGAGGGGCAGCCTAGTTAAATCGGGTCAAAAGACCGATCCGACACGATGAACCTTTAGTCTTTATCAAGTTTTTGAAGGGAGCGTAAAAGTTACAAACCTATTATTTAACCAAATCTAACCAACCCAGATTCTACCAATGCATATGGTTCATTACCTAAATTGGCTCAAGCGGCTCTGCATACACGATCCGAGACCTATTGAGTCTTGCTATAAGGAGTTACCAACTGTTGTATGCTCAAGCCTCCATCCAAAAGACTTTTCAAGCTATCAAGTCGAATTTGAGATTTTATGTCCCACCATTGAGTCAATCTGCACATTTGTACACCCATAACCCAATCCATTCTTAGGGTAAACCCTACACATGGTTCTTTACCATCCAAAATAACCGATAATCGTCTCAAAGCTCGGTTTTAAACAATCTTGACGGACTTCTTGAAAAATAAAAAGAACCAATCATGCCTTCCTATATTCAATTGATAATTGCCTATTCACACCTAAAAACATCTGCCATTCAAACAAACGACCTTCCGGTTCTCCATCTAAATATTCCGAAGTCTTGATTCCATGTCAACAGATCATCATCACATCCATCTAAATATTCCAATTTCTTAGACCTACTTCTGACAGCAGGAACGATGTATCAAGTACTTATCCTTAAAGTCTTAAACCCCCGATTATAACACATATGCCACGAGAGAAACACGTTTGTATACCTATTTGACAACATGAGATGATACCGCATGCATTTATGTACCTCCTTCAAAAGAAAATACATATTACAAAATAGAGGGGGGGGGACAACTCGAACATGTCAACAACAATCAGCAGTGTCATTGCAATTTACAAAGCCAGGTATTTACAATATTATCATAAATCAGTGTCAAGAGATTGGGAACTTAACTCACTAATAATGTTTTATATAATAAAAACTAGTATTTTGTGGACATCCTAGAACAACGCTTACCTTAAAACACGGAAACTTTAACAAAAATAAGGTCTTTCAACATGTTGTTGACAGAAAGCTAGATCAGCAGCAAGCGTCTGAAGATGCATACAGTCCACAATCTTCCATGTCGCTCTCCTCCATCTTCGATTCTGCAAGTAAAAACGATTGGAGAGCAATTGTGACACAAGTACAAGGATAGATAAACCCAATAGTATTGCAGATTTTTAGGTCAGGAGATGCATGGTTTTAGAGCTTTAATTCTGTCTGTGACATGCTAAATCTTGGAACTTTATAGTACTAACCTTACAAGTCTTATGGGTCACCAATGCAACTACGCGCATCATAAAAATCTAGGTTTTCGATCAGCTGGCTTCAAGATCTGGAAAGAACACATTAAGCTCTCATCAACACTCATCATTGCACCAGCATTATCGAATTCACCACAATAGTTTGGGGCAGAGAATATGGTAACAAGCTGTCTATCAGCAAAGAATTCATAGCCATCTTCTACAACCTGCACATGAAACTTCCGTATTACGTCAGATTAGAAAGATACCAATCAGAAATATACAGATGGCAACTTTTTCCATTTACTTAAATGTGATACTGTGAGTTAATTCTGGTTATAACTGATCACGGTCAAATGAGTAAAACTATAAACTTGGTAAAAAAAACCTGGGGCAAATGGGTCAAAAGTGACACAAAGTGTCTTTTATTAGGTACAACCTCTCAGACAGCTTTATTCAGGGAATCAGATTAGTAGTTTTATACTTTTACGGTATAACCTTGGTAAGCATACTTAGTACATTATATATTTAATCTAATACAAGAAACATGTACATAGCATAATGGGCATGCCCCAACCAATTTCAACCAATTAAACAGCCTGGCCAAATGGCCCATTTTGACACCTCTGATATTAAGATGAGAGTTCATAAAAACGTCAAATGACCTGATGGGCACGACAAACAAGATCCATATCATGCTGCATTAAAAACTCTGCTACTTTATCGGCACCAAACGTATATGAGACACCCCTATCATTCATTCCCCAACCTTTCACGTCTCTATTAGGGTCTGACCACAGTAAATCACAAAGCAAACCGGTGTCTGGAACATCAGTTGGCCGAGATAAGTTCCTTATTTGATCTAGATTTGTTAGGTCAGGAGAAAGACCCCCATGCATGCATAGTATTTTGTCATCTATAAGAGCAGCCACGGGAAGACAATTAAAGCAATCTGTAAATTGTTTCCATAGTCTAACATTGAATCTCCGTTTACATTCATCATAAAATCCATAGATCCTATTGATGGAAGCACATTCGTGATTTCCTCTCAAGAGGAAGAAGTTCTCAGGAAATTTGATTTTGTATGCAAGCAAAAGGCATATAGTTTCCAAACTCTGTTTGCCACGATCCACGTAATCCCCTAGGAACAAATAATTTGCATCGGGAGGAAAGCCACCGTATTCAAACAACCTTAAGAGATCACCATATTGCCCATGAATGTCACCTGGTATTAATAGAAACAGAAGTTTTAAAATTAAATATCATCGTCAATTCTTCAACCATAGTAGCATACAAGTATAACTAGTTTCTTTTATTGAAAAACTAGCATGTCAATTAGCAAAACATGACACTCCGACAAGGTTTTACAAACATAAAAGCACCCTTATTGGTCCTACATCAGTGAAGGCAACAAAATTAGCATGCCACCTCTTAAAGGGGCCAGTATTCAAAAAATAATGGATATAAACATTTGTTTTTTCCTCTCCTTTTGGAAAACATCTCTCATCGTAAATAATGTGGACTCAGAATATTATAGGAAAATAAAGTAAATCTCTCGAAATCTCAGCCGATAAATGTATAACCAGACATGAGAGATACCTGTGCCCTTGCTTATTTGCATAGATGCAATACCATAAGAACATTCTATTCACGGTTAACAATATAATAATGTCACAATGTAACTAAAAACACTCTAAGGCTCTAAGCTCATACCAGCTAAACACCAACTTCCAAACACTAATAAGATATTAAAACCTTGTGAGTATATTAGCAACCTTTCACCAAATGGGCAGACAAAGTAGGTGAAAAATACTGATAGCGAGCAGATTAAGAGTTCGGTATTCTACTATTCTTTCAATTTGATCCAAGTATTAATAAACAAGTAAGATCTATTAGCCAAGTACAGGAAGTCAGAAAGCACATTCTTGTTTAACAATACCCAGTGTTGTAAAAAACGGCCTACACGGCCGTGTACTCGGGGTGTACTCGGGAAAATGCCTTGGTCCGTGGTGACTCGGGCTGAATCGGTAAAAAAAAAGGTCAACTGAGGTCAATGCGGTCAAACTCGGATTACATGGTCAAATCGGGTCAAAGTTGGTCAAACATGGCCAAAGTCGGGGTGTACTCGATTCAAAGTCGGTCAAACATGGTCAAAGTCAACATTGGTCAAATATTAAAAGAATTTAAATTAGGGTTTTGAGCCATTTACAGGCCGCTCGATCTTTTTTC
Organism: Pseudognaphalium luteoalbum; assembly: GCA_963422505.1. Lineage (NCBI taxonomy): Eukaryota > Viridiplantae > Streptophyta > Magnoliopsida > Asterales > Asteraceae > Pseudognaphalium > Pseudognaphalium luteoalbum. Next base: position 88,216,246 of record OY730196.1, on the reverse strand, counting down.
TTTCTAAACAATTATGTTTATGTTACTACTTTATTGGTAATTATGTTTTATGTTTATGTCTATAGTTCTATTTTATATTTTTGCACATATAATATTTAAAATTATTAATTAAATGTAAAAAAGTCAACAAAAGTCAAAATCCGAGTACACCCCGACTAGGTCGAGTACTCCCTAGAAGGCCCTTGCCGGGTACACCCCGACTAGCGTCTTTTTCAACCTTGACAGTACCCAATTAACAATCCAGTGAATATGTGGGATCTGATCTCATGATTACGACAAAGCACTTAGAGCACTAGAGAATGTATCATCTCATACGTCTGTTGTATGTTTTAGAACTTTTTATATTTCATTTAGGATGGTTGGCTTATCTAATCTATTAATCATAGAACACTGTTATCAATATTACAAAGTCCTTTAAAACAAAAAGATCAATTTGATGCATTTTATTGCAGAAAGGAGGGCGTATATATCCCACCCAGAGGCATATGAAAACTAGCCATTACTACTATAATATATGAATGTAGGTCGAAACAGTCTCCAGTATGAATTCATTATATATCCCCAAACAATAGCCTTGTTAAAAGTATATGACCTGAAGTAATTCTAAAAACATACCCAATGCAACCTAGGTACAAATTTTGTTTGAAAGTCAAATGTCTATATGCCATTTTACTTTTGCTTGTGTGGCGCAAAATGGGGATTTGACTAGTGTAACATATAAAAATACATTTTTTTACCATTTAATGGGAAATTTCAAGGAGGGGCAAATTCAAGAACCAAAGAAGTTAACATTCAACGCGCCCTTAACCATTACATTAAACTCTTCACTAATTGCACACAGTGTCTCACAAAAGCTTAACTATATCACCTAGACTCGCTATGAGTAAGATTGATGCAATATATCATTATACTATCATATATGAAAAGAATTACTCTAGAGAAGTAAAAAATCAAAAGCGAATAACCAGGCCACCGCAAAGCCAAAGTGTTTCTCGAGCAAGACTCGCATGATAAACTGCCCATGTTTGTAAATAATCGAACTAAAATTCCAATATTTCATGATAACAAAAAAATTCAATATTCAATTGTCATTTAGATATTACAACTCTATAGTAAAAGGGAAATCAGATACTGATGAGAGCAAGACAATGTGCATAATACCATTATAAATAGCTGTCAAGATTTATGATATCCTAAACTAGCCCAAATCCCAGACTAAATATTAAAAGACACCCAAAATCATTCCAACTTTATTCTGTTGCGCATATAACTTGTTATCCCCATTAAATTTCTAAGCATGATGAGTGGTCTAAACTTTGAAAACCAAAACTCCTGTGAAAAGTTTGTGGGTTTGAACTTAAGTGCCCCATATGTTGTTATTTAGTAATGCATAAACCCCACTCATTTCCTTTAGATCATCTATTATCACTCATCAGGGATTCACATTTTTCAATAACCTGTATTGTATGATCACGATTGTTAAGAATCTCGCAAGTCGCAACAACTAGTAGTACCACAGTAGTTCAATGCAACATGCGGTCACACTTCACAAAATGGATTATTACATCCAGCAATCTCACGAGTAACTAATAACCAATTTAAGTGATTCATAAGTAACAATAAAGACTATCATTCATTATTAAGCTTGTACATGGTTTATATTGTCCACAAGGTCACAAATGATGAATATAAACCCACTACCTGATCAACCCTTAACCTCCATAAAACTGGATAACTAATCACCAATCAAATGGCCAATCGACAATGCTAAAAGTCGAGGAAGATTTTCAAAAATATACACTAAAGAATTGCAAAGCAACACACGAAAGCATTCGATCCTTCACCTGGCTATTATTAACAGTATGAAAATAGGCCTCAAAACAAACAAAACTCAACTTGATGAAATAAACTAAAAAAACCTATAAATGAAAGACCAACTAATTACACCTGAAATACCAAAAAAAAATGAAAATGAACTATATACAAACAGTATGATCATAATACACACCAAATAGAAACAGATAGCATCGAAACAACATACAACAAGCATGAAACTCAAACAATAACAATAATAAAATTATTTCATAAAGCATATATTTTGATTACCGCAGATCTTAATAGGAGCTTCAAGTTCTAGAAGATTCGGTTGTTGAAGAAAAATTTCTCTTGCAGCAGCACAAAGCTGCCGAATCTCCGATTCCGATAATTGAACCTGCCGGACGGTTCTCGATTGCCGGAATTCTAATAACCGATTAATAATATCATCAAGTAACGCAGGGTCGATTCCCTGAGCCATTGCTTTAAAAAATTCCCCCAAAACTACAAACCCTAGCTCCTATATATTATATATGTATATATATTAGACAAATATATATTTAGTGCATTGTTTGTTATACAAATTCTTATATATTGATATTAATAACTAAATAAATAATGTGATGTGATGATGATTACAATTGAAGACTGAATTTGTTGATGACGATAAATACGTAAGCGGTTGTGTGGTTTTCAAATTTGTGATTTAATTTCCCTATCAATCAACTTTATTATTCAAAGTTTTGGGTATAATTTTCAGCTTTTTTTGATTTGATTTTGTTAGTTGGAAATTTGAAATCTAGGGTTTTGATTTCCCCAAAAATATTTGATGGCTCCCACTAGTTTTTTCCGGTTCACAATTTTAGTTTTTAAATACGGCCCCTTTAGGTTTCTAGAAGGTGATTTCCGGTCCTTCTGTTGTTTTTTTATTATTACTATTGTTATAAATGAACTCGAAACTCTGATTCTTTGATCTAAATTCGGATGAGATCAGAAAGCTATAAGAATAATTTTGAAGCTTGTTTATTGACGTGATTGATATAAGTAGGAAAATGATATCTCATGTGCTTAAATTTATGTTATTGGCTCGCTGGTGTGTTATTAGTAATTCATAAAAAACTGTTAAAAAAATGTACGTAATGATAATGATAGAAATAGATTGTTTAGTTGGTTATGAAATGATGAAAGCATGGGAAAAGAAAATTATGAACTTCTAACGGTTATTACTTTAATGTCGGACACTATATATATGAAAGATTGTGACTAATTAAATCTACATGTTGAAGTATAAGCTACCTTGAGTAATTTTTGAGCATAGGTTAATTTCTTTATGATTTTTTTTAGATCTGCCACGGTATAAATTGTTTTAACATCATTGCTTGATTATTCGATGAACATGTTGGAATTATAGAAAATATATACTCCATTAATCTCATGAAATGAATGCGTATATACTTTTGCAGATTTATGAACAATCTTGTATGCTTTTTCAAAGTAATAAAACACCGTAAGATATTTGTAACATCATGGATAATTCATAATATATTTAGAGCACGAGAAATGGTGACATTATATTTATAGTGTTCTTACGACTCGAGAGAATACTTATGCTTAAAATGTGGAAGATATTGAATTTATAGTGTTCTCAAGTTTATTTAACATTTTTTAAATTAATGTATATATATGAGAAAAATAACAAGTCGCACCCGTTATAGTGGGAGAACGTCGTAAAACGGCGACGGAAACAGCTCCACTCCATCTACTCTAATACATCATCATGATCATGTCATATATCATTTTTCAAAATATAAAGCTTGTTTTCAAATTTGAATTGTGTGAATTTATTATTGCTTCTTTGGGTCCTAGACATTATTTTAACTTTTATTTGTTGCTTTTTAAGAGCTTCGAATGTTAAAATGCAAGGATAGAGCTTTATTAGGGTATGGAGGGGTCGTGGTCCCCTAAAATTTTGAGTCAGTAGCGGTATATATGTAATAGTTTATATATGTTCATAACATATTGTGTTAGGTTAGATAGTTGGGGCTTCTTTATATAGGTATAATGAATTAATTGGTAGTCCCACTATTACCAATCTTGTGTTTATGCTTTTCATTATCTCGTACAAATTAAATATATGATCATAAAGATTTAGACACTATATGTGTGACCATTATTTTTGTGGATCTTTCTAATAACGTAAATGCATAGTTATGCATGTTAAAAAGGTTAATGATATATTAACACTAGTTAAGAATAAAAAAATAATCAAATTAACTTTTTGTGTAGTATAATAACACTAATGTTCAGCCCCTCAAATGGTTCGGTCAAGCTAAATAGAAAACTTCTGTATGATAATTTCTAAGTTGTTTAAAGTTTGAAAATAGTATGAACTAAGTTGATTGCAGCATTGATCCATATTAAATGCAAATAACAACCATATTGTGTGACATTGTAAGTATATGTCATAAACTCATGATCAACACATTCATGAGAAAGTACAGGGGCTGTATGTTGCAAGCTTACAAACAATAAGGGTTACATTGTAACATTATTATTGTACTTCTTTATTGGGGCTGTCGACGAGCCCAAGGGCCCCTGCGTGCGTGGGGCGGTGTTGCAAGGATAGGCGTGCTTTATTACCTGGCAACCATATACCGTATTTTTTTTTTATTCTATTTGAAATTATAAAATTATTACTGTCAATGTACTCCTTACCAACATACCATAATGAGGCAATCATGTTAAATAAGTCCCTTGACTTTCATTGCTTTACAGGTAATTCATACAATAAAATGAAGTAATTTGTTGCGGTAACTCTTACCCGATATCGGTTGTCAAGACACGAGTGGGTTGAATAATCCAACTGATATTGTCATATGCTGTATGGGAATACGGTAACAAAGCCAAGTGTAAGTTTAAAGGAACAACGTCAAATCGAGAAAGAAGTTAATGGAGTATATGGAATCAGTGATTGTTAAACCAAAGAAGCCAACAATGCATGAGCTATGAAGTATGAACCTCATACTGGACGAAATAAATCAATACTACACATAACAGTATGGCGTAAGACAATAGGACCATGTTTCAATTTTCACAATATATGTTCTCAGGTAAGATGGTATTCTACAAGGTCAAAGAGAAGTATTTCTTGATTACAAAAGAAAACAAAAAAAAGAAAAGAATGATGAAATACACGCAGTACGTGCCTCTTACCAAATCTTTGCCTCTCAAGATAATTTAAGTTGAACAACAACCCCTCTTTGTGTTCACAGACGAATCACCAACATTAATGGCGGTTCCTTGGCCAGGTAAAGCACTATTAGCACCGTTTGTTTCTTGGGCTGCCAACGCCTTCTTGCTAATTATATGATATATTTCTGTTAGAACAGTTTGGAATGCTTTCTCGACATTCTTTGCTTCAAGTGCTGATGTTTCAAGAAAAGAAAGCCCTTCCTTTTCGGCCAGAGATTGGCCATCTTGCTCAGCCACGGCTCTGAGATGGTTCAAATCGGATTTATTTCCAGCCATCATGATGACGATGTTGGAGTCTGCATGGTCTCTCAGTTCACGCAACCACCTTGAGACATTGTCAAAGGTTTGACTTTTGGTTATGTCATACACGAGAAGTGCCCCAACTGCACCTCTATAGTATGCACTCGTTATGGCTCTGTACCTCTCTTGCCCTGCTGTGTCCCAAATTTGAGCTTTTACTGTCTTTCCATCAACCTGTTTGTGATATTTCAGTTAGCAAAAATATTCCAGAGGATGCAGGGGATTAGTAAGAGGCATTGTACAACGCGTCAAATGGGTTCCTTTCAATGCAATTAATAATTTCTATAGTGTGTCAAATATGATTACGAGGAATATATTGTTTCAATAAGTATACAATCGAACTTGGAAAAGGACACCAATTTGAAGGATTTTTGCAACCAAAATACATATTGGGTGACTTTCAACCCGTTTGGGCATTTGATCCATTACCTTACACCATATATTTTGTTTTAACATGTTATAGTGCCTGGGTCGAAATTACTTCCCCTAATGTGGACTTGTTTTTAGGATATAAGACCCGAAAATGGAAAACAAGGCCAACTGCCAAAAGTATAGGGTCGTGTTAGGGACACAATGTGTTTTCAACAACCATTTAATGTCAAATAACACTGTCAATTAAGAAAAATGATAAACGATCATAAATATCTTCCTAATCATCTTCGTAATGCACTCCTGGCAATAATTAGGCCACCTACAAAAGTCATCATCACATAGGTTTTTGCCAAGTATCCCGTTAGAGGATCATTAGGTAGACAATTAGGAAGTTTTATCATTTCTCATTGATAAAACAACAAATCAAAAGTAAAAGACTCTACCACACACACAAGCCATAGATTCAGCAAACAAATTTATTTGTTCAAAACTTACATCCCAATACCGACACTACTCATTCTAAATTCTTATTCAAGCACAAAGAAACCCAAAATTTCCGGTATAAAAATATCAAAAGACTCAGAACACCCCTTGGCAAATCATCAAACAGTTGGTATGCATACTTGAATACACTTATGACACTTTATACACAACATCTGATAGATCAACGACGATAGATAATAATAAAAATGCCAAATCAGATCACATAATTAGAGAGCAAAATTCAAATAATAATATAAAATTTCTATACCTGAAGAGTTCTAGTAGCAAACTCAACTCCGATTGTTGATTTAGATTCCAGACAGAATTCATTCCTTGTAAACCTGGACAAAATATTTGACTTCCCAACACCTGAATCTCCAATCAACACGATCTTAAATAAATAATCGTACTCATGATCTACTCTATTTGCCATTTCCTTCTTCCTTCCACAAAAACCTACACTTACAGTTCAAACAAACAAAATATCAAAATCTATTCAATATCAACAGATATACACATAGATCTAAGTGGATCGAAATTGATCAGAACATATGATCCTGCTTTTGATCAGGAAACAAAATTAACACATTAATTATGTAATTAAGTAGCTAAATTAGTAAAATGATAAATGATTATGCATAAACACGAAAAACAAGTAGAATTGCGAGTTGAAGAGCTTACCGAAATTGTAGGAGATGATGAAGAAAAAGCGAAAAATGAAGGTGAGCTAGGTCTGAAAATTAAAAGAATGGAGAAGAAGGTTTGAAACAGGCAACGTGATATATATATATACAAAAGTTAGTTAAATGGAGTTGCTCTTTTTGTTATTTGAACTTTGAAGATGTGTGTATTTTTGGGATTGATTATAGCTATAAATTTTATTTTTAGTGAATATTTATATTTATGTATAATTATACTCTTTATCTATCTCAATCTACTTGCAAAAAATAACTATTTAATTTTTATTCACTTCTCAGTGAAATTCAGTTAAACTTGTCTTGAATATAATGACAAAATAGACATTAATATGATATGTTAAAAATCCAACAAATCAAGTTGAGAGACGATATAAATAAGACCGAGGGAGTAAATAACTTGTCTACTATTCTAGTTGTTATATAGAAGTGGTGAAATAGTTAATGTGACATTGAGGAGGTAAAAGCGATAAAAAAATTATTTTGTGGATTAATTTAAGTATTCATTGTAAGATCAAGTATTTCAAGTTTGTCTTGTAATCCTGGTAATGTATATTTTTCATTTTTAGAATTGATAAAAAGATTAACACTAACGTAATTAGTTGTCATTGTCATTGTTAGGTCATGCATTGTTTTTCAAATAGATGAAGCAAGAATATATAGTTAAAGGTTAAGCAATTTAGATTGTTGCATAGCAAATCATGTATTACAAAACAATTATATTATCACATGACTTATTTATAATATAGATAATAATAATAAAATGGATTTTGCTAATTGTAGCCCTAAGGGCTATGTTTAAAAATTATTTTAATGCTTAAATTGGTGGTACATAAAGTTGATTGGGAGAAATTAAATTCAAGAGGTGGGTGATTATTATCAGGATACAAACGATAATTATGTGTCTGGATTTCTTAGGGCTATGGTTAGCATTTTTCAAATAAAATATACAAATATGATTATGAAACTTAAGTAAAGATATGATATAATATATATATATAAATATGTATATATATATAAATATATATATATATATATATATATTTATATATATATATATATATATATATATATATAGGGTAAGGTTCCAATGAGAACACTTAAAAAATAAGAACGCTAATAACACTTCATATATGCATAATTAGCCAACAAAATCATTAGATTTACACTCATACATCTCAAATATGTGTAGAATAATTGATTAGAATATATGCGAACTTTCGAAAATACACAAAAATCGAAAAAACGATTGATGTACAATTATAGAGATAATCGTGCATCAATCATTTTTTTCGATTTTTGTGCATTTTTAGAAGTGTGCATTTGTTTTTCTTTGCATATTTGAGATGTATGACTATGAATCTAATGATTTTTGTTGGCTAGTTGTGCATTTATGAGATGTTCTCACCGTTCTTATTTTTGAAGTGTTCTCATTTGATCTAAATTCTATATTATATATATATATATATATATATATATATATATATATATATATATATATATATATATAAACATGTAAAGTTGTTGGAGAAGGAGAACATGGAAGGCATGACCAACACAGAAACATTCCCAACCTGTCAAAGGGGCAGATCCCCACTGCTGCCAGACTGCCATTACCCTTTCGCCAACAGATACCTGATTGTCAACTTTCCTTTCTAGAACGTCGCCGTTTCGACATTCACTATTCATATAAGACAAGTAGACAACACCAACCTTACTTTTTTGGCCCTGGATTATAAAAACATGTTAAAATAATAACTAATAGATTCTCTCAATCATTTTTCACAATGAAATGTAATTATCAACATCTACTATGCAATATATTTTTCTTGCAAAAGTTGATAACTAGCAACGCTTACCAGCCCAGGCTTTCCGCGTCAAAAACAATATGCGAAAGACAATGTTGAGCATACTCTCTAGATTGACCGACTAGCTCGTTCATGAGAGTGTTAACCCATTTTAGAAAACACAATCATTTTCTTGCAAAGTCCTCTCCTGCGGAACCAACTGAGTTACACACCTAAGTGTTGACTCCAAAGTTGCAGCTAATGGGGATTGAACATGGGTCTCCTTTGGAGAATTCCAAACCTTCACCACTGGGCTAAGCTACCGCCTTGAGGTTATTATGCAATATATTTTTAAACATTATTTTATATGATTTTAGTTATATAGACCTACTTTTTTTTATATTATTAAGATTTAAATTTAAAATTTTGATCTAAATATCAGTTTCTTGCAGTTTGAAGTCATGATATGAACACATAATAACAAAAATAAAATAAATTTTATCATAAATATTATTCGAATCATAGGCATTATGGATGGGATCTTTGTATATTAAACAATGAAAAGGCATTTTGAAAGGTGCATGACTATTTGCAATAAAATTTCATACTTTGCTTTATTCTCTATCGATTTAAAAATTATTTACAACTAATATAGTATCTTTATACTCCCCCCGTCTCATATTTATAGTCCATGTTTCCCTTTTTGGACGTCCCAAAATAATTGTCCACTTTCAAAAGTAGTATGGTATAATCAACCAAACTTCCTATTACACCCCTACTTTATATGTATGTTAGAAAAAGGTTGGTAAAAAGTAAGGGTAAAACTGTCATAGTACAGAAAAGTACAGTGCAATAATTATGTTTTCTTAAACCACGTGTTTCTTGTCCGTGGACAATAATTTTGGAACGGATGGAGTAATAATTTTTAATTTAATATTTAACGGGTAACTTAGTTGATTAATATAAACCGAAAAACTATCAAAAAAACTTGTACCACGCATTATACTTTTTGCCTTTCTAGTGTTCATAAATAATTTGCAAAATCAATTTTTAAAATTGTATATTTTAATGTATTGGCATATTAATGGACATGTTGTAGGTGATGCAAAATACGTACTCATCAGTTAAAGTAACAGCCTACCTAGGGGTCTAGTAATATCCGGGTAATTTCCTAACTTTAAATTAATATTTAAACGTGTTACTAATATTAATATTATTTGTTTGATTGTAACACTTAGGAAAATAAGTCAAATGACTTATTGTGAATAGTAAAATATTATTTGTTTTAAAATTGCTCTAGTTGACGGTAAAATAAAATAGTTATTCCTGCAGATGGTTTTTAGGTTCCAAACAATAGGTTTAGAAGGGGACAAAAAGTTAAACAATTAAAACAGAGGCGGTTGGTGATGGCAGACCTTAAAATCCTTTTGAGTGCTAAATTTCTTTCATTTGTTCATTTGTAAAACTCTCAAACTCAAGTAAACCATAACCAAGTTAGCAATCAAATTAGTTTCCGTGACTTTGATTTCAACACAAACTCTGTTATCATCTGATCATCTTCATCTTCATCAAAGAAGTGAGTTTAATTCTTGAATTATATGAAATGGGTTTTGAGAGATATTGAATGAAACTGAGAGTAATATGTTGTTATTAGATGTTATATGATGTTCTTTGATGTTAGTTGAAGTATTAGTAACTTTAGAAATTGAGTTTTTGGAGTTATGGAGAGAATTGGTTAGAAAAATTGGTAACAACAGTGAAGTTCGCAGTTTACACAAGAACTCAGTTCGTCTTGTGAACTGAGATGTTGCGATGCAAATTGAGTTATCGCGAAGCGAACTGAATCGCTATGCAAACTGAGATGTTGCGATCCGAACCGAATTTCTGCGAACTGAGTTGACTGTCGGAACTGAGGTCCTTGCGAATTGAGATTTTAAAACTTTTGTTTTTGCAAATTTTGAAAATACGTCTTCAGGGTAGCGAATAAGTAACAAATTTCATTAACTCGGGTTGGGTTGAAATTCGAATGGACACTCGAAAACGGCCAATAATCAAAGCTCTATTTCAAAAGCCTAGTCAGTTTTTGGCCTTTCGGGGTCATCTAAGGGTCGAAAATGGCATTTTCAGTTTTTAAATATTATTTCGGGATTTTCTGATTTCATTTTGGATTGGACTTTTGTTTGCTTAGACTTCAGAGATTACCTGCTTGGATAAATATGTTATGATGATGATTTGAAACTAGATAACTGATTAAATAACTGTAACACCCGCCAAATTAGGACTAGTGATTAGTGTCTAATCCTTTGTTAATACATGTAATTAGTTCGGTTTTAGGCTAATTAATGTATCGAAATATATATTGATGAATATATACGATTATGCGATTTGATTAAATCCTACGCAATTCAAATCGAATGTAATTCGAATCAAATAAATACGGACGTGACCAAATTTATTAAATAACGTGACATTATTTAATAACGATATCATATTCAAGATGTTATTTTAATAATATTACAAACCTATTTTGTATCGTACAGATAACTTCTACGCGACCAAAATATTAAACGCACAAACAAATCAAAGATTATATTTTAAACCCGATTACTAAATATTCGATGAAATACTTCGAGGAAAATATTAGATAAATATTTGTATTTTAAAATGTATATTTAAAAGTTTAAATTAAATAATTAAACGTTTAAACGATCGGAAAACGAACACCACACGGAGCACAAAGGCGGAGACTGAAGAAGGGAGGCTTTCACCAAAACCCCCATCTCCCTCTTTCCCTCCTCATTTCCACCAAGCCTTATCTCTCTCCTCACTATTTTTCTCTCTTTTCTTTCAAGAAAACCACCACCACCACCATCTCTTTAATCATCAAAATAACACCACCAAAACGTACTCGGATCGTCTCGCTTCTTTGAAGAAAAACGTTCACCTCGTCACGATCTACGATTCTATCATTCCGAAATTCTCGCTCGACAACTTATAAGTTTCCGACAAAATCTCGAAACTCCTCAATTTCAAGTGTTTTTAACATGTTGTTTATTTAAGCTTGAAATGTCCAAATATGGGTTGGTAAAAGAATCGGACCAAATGGTCACCGGAAAACACGTTTTTGGCTCAAATTCCGGCCAACAACCCGTTATGTCGCAGAGGCTCCAGGCCACCTGCGACACAAGCTCTTATGTCGCAAAACCATTACTTATGTCGCATATAGCGACACTAATGTCTATGTCGCAATACTTCGGATGTCGCATATAGCGACACAAAGCACTATGTCGCAAACCTCATTCCCATCGCACATAGCGACACAATACCTTATGTCGCATTAAATTGCGGATGTCGCACATAGCGATACAATGACTTATGTCGCAGTCATGATCTGCGACACAACAGACTATGTCGCACCTAGCGACACAAAGCCTTATGTCGAACCCAGTGTCGCACAAATCAGAACCTTGAAAACACAGAATTTTATACTAAGTGTCAAACTTGTATAACTCCAAACACTTATACGATACGACTTCTAAAACACAGTCGAACATACTTTTAAGTATAAACACTTCGAAATCATAATAATAATGAGATTATTATTACAAACAAATCACCAACGGGCCGCACGCATTTTCAAATACTTAAATAAATCAACCAAATCGTAGTAATTTGGACATTCTAGTTGGACGAACAACTACAAGGGTGATCTTTTGAGATACCCAATCATGTTATAACCATCACGAGTCGTGGACACCCTCAAGTTACGAGTCTTCGAACAATCACTAATCGGCTAATCAACTCACATTTATTGATTAAACGCTTCAAGACTCAGGTGAGTCTCATGGCCCCTCTTTTACAGTTTTTACTCAGGGGTGTGATTCATTGCTCGTTTTTAACATGTGAACGCAAGTACAAACATTTTCATATACTACATGAATTTTACACAACAAATCATTTCAACGTCCTCCGTCAGCATAGTTTGGTAATACGTTGTAGCGTGAATATTAGTATATGGTACCATATAGGATTGACCCTCCTCGTCCGGGTTAGCAAGCACTAACTGGGTAAACGGATGTACTAATATTTGTTCAGACGAGTGTTGATTTGGCACTCGTGGAGGCACCTCGCTCAGGCACTGATTGTGATCCTGACCCCTCGAGTTAAGTTCAGACTATGTGCTCATGGTTGTATACATTATCATTATCTTCATTTGCTGGATGCAAATCAGTACTTAAATCTTGCGGTTCACACCATATTATTTGATATACAAACCTGTGAGCTCACCAGCGTTAGCTGACCCATTTTAGCATGTATCACAAGTACTCAGCAGTAGGTTCGGACTAACCTCAGGATTACTATAGCTCGAGTTAGAATGCAGACGATAGAGATTTCCTTGCATTAGTATATTTTGTACAAGTATTTATGTATTGGAATCTCTCGTTTAATCGAACATGAGCTATGTATAGTTTCAACAATTGTAAACCTTTTAATATTAATATATTTTGTTAAAACAACGCATATAGAGTCGTTTGTTGTACATCTGTGTGCTTTGATTATTGATTAGTAACACCCAAATTATGCTTTCGCCAAACAGTAATTTTGAGGGTGTTACAATAACTATACAAGTTAACTGATTAAATAACTGATTAAATTACTATACAAGTTAAATTGTTATAATTGATATTTACAAATTGATAATTGTTTGTTATTTGATAATATGTAAGGAAATATGTTATACGATTATGGAATGAGTTACTGACTCATTAATTGTTGTATTCTCATATCAGCATAAGACTTAGTGACATTAGACATCTGAGTTGTTGGACTCAGACTAACAGGTGAGTGGATCTGGAACTCACAATCTGATTTAGTTGTGACTGTTTGGTTACAACAAGTAAACGTAGATATAATTGTTAGACTGTTTAGTCTGAATTAGTGATTATGAATCTATGTGTTATTTGACCTTCGGGCATCAGTTGTTATTGAGGTCAACATGTTAGTTGGGTTAGTTGTTATTGTGTGTTCAACACAGGGACTTTGTAGATGTGTTGTGTGTAGAACATGTGTTTGGTGATAATAACAATTAACTATCGGTCTCTTCTGTATTGGCCATACAGATGGACGGTAAGTGTTCTTTGAGAGCCACCGCGGTAGTAGGGTTTCTCAAAGACCATCGATCCTCATTGATAAAGTGTGTTTACTATTATTTGATGTAAACTGATAGTTATGCTAAGTTGAATTGTTTGTGACATATTCATTCACTTAGCTTCGTGCTAATCCCACTATATTCATTCCTGCATGTTATGTATTGAGATGTGAACGGGCAGGAAGATTATGTTTTGAAAAGGAATGTTTGACACTTTGAAACTCTGATATGATTTTGTAATATAATAACGATGTTCGGATTATATAACACCTCGTTTGTAATATTATGGTTGTAAAAGATGTTAAAATATGATGTATTGTGTTTTGAAAAAGTTTATGTACATTTTATATATAATGTATAATGATGAAATATGTTTTAAACCTACGCTTTCGAATTAAACCATATAATAATTAATAATAGTATAATGATTAAGGGGTGTTATAGTTAAGTTAATATATATGAGGTTCAACTCAAATTGAGGGGCTCAAAGGAGCCACACCTCCTTGTAGGGTCCTACTATCGTTGCCCTAGCAGGGTCTAAGGGGCAGAGCTCCTGTTTATGGTCTCGCTGGCAGGTCAATGAATCAGGTCTAGGGCAACGCCCTTGCATGGTTCGCGGCAACGCTCCGAACAACAATATTGAAATGATTATAATCATTGAACTCATAAATATAACCAGATACAATGTAATTGGAATTAAGCTGTAGCCTTGTAGAGAGTTAAATGTATAACTGTTGTTTTGGTTGGGATAAGAATGATTGCATAATGCAAACAAGAAAAACAAACACATCAACACCCTACAGTATGCAATATGATTTTGTGTAGAAAAAACAGATTGAATTTTCTAATTTTATCTCAAAGCGAATTTCCTAAACCCAGACACGTAATGGTCAAAATGTATATTGTGAAAAGTAGTATACACACGACTCACAAAGATTATCCGGTTTAAATCTTACCCTGATTACACAATATCCTTAACACGAAACTCATATTTGAAATAGTGGCGGCATTATGATATTGTAAGTGGGAAAATATTCTTTTTAATCTTTTTGAGGTTTTTTTTAATCGAAAAGTGATGAATTGCATTAGAATAAGCCCAAATTTAGCAAAAGGGAAACAAGAATCGAATACGAGCTTCAAGATGGAGCGTCAATATAACATTAGAAAATTGCATTTGAAGTTTGAACATCCATAAAAATACAAACTGAAATAACTCATGAAATAAGCCCTAAGATGATTACATATCCAATTTTTCAAGATGGGTTCCGCTTGGAACACCCATTCATCAACCAAAGGGGAGAGTTTTTGAACTTCCGGAAAGATATTTTTGTGCATAAACTTTTCCAGCTTGCTTGGAAGCATTAATTATCGAGTTACGTCATTTCCATATGACCCAACAAGACATAAAGCGGCTTGAAAAATATTTTGAAAAAAGGTTAAATTTATTAAATGTCATTTAGTAATTATAGCTCAACTTAATTGTTTAAGTGAACGGTCGTCTCCTTATCCATAAGTCCGTGAGATCCAAAAAATAATACAATGTCTTTAAGATATACTCCATATATATTTATTTACATAATAATATTTTAAACTGGAATACTGCCCCTTTAAATTCGTCTATTGTGAGAGACGTTTTGTCCAAGAAGTATGAAAACAATGAACGTAATTGTCACATTTCGGACATTGGATATTATTGTGGTATAAATAGATACTCCCTCCGTCCCAAAATGATTGTCACCAAACAGGAAATACACAGTTTAAGAAAAGTGCATTTATTACTGTTGACTGTCAATAGAATTTCAACTTTACAATTTTCAAGTATTTTGATTGGTTGATTTTGGAAGTGAGCAATAATTTTGGGACAAACATAAATAGAAAGATGGACAAACAATCTGGGACGGGGGGAATATTATCTAAAGATATGGTGAGGTTCAAATGAGAATAGGAATTTATGTGAGAATGAGGGAACCAATGATATCAAGTCATGTGTACAAAGAGAATGTTCACATGTACAAAACCCATTTACCCCCAACATCAATTATCTTACAAACGACAAATCAAAAAATTATGAATATTGCACCATTAAATTCAACGTTTCATCCTCTTCGATTTGTCGTCCATCAAGGCATAATTTCGACGAGTTTTTTTTTAATTTTTTTGGTGGGTTGCACATTTACTAACACATGTGTTAAATTGTTACGTTTAGGGGTTAGGGGTTAGGGTTTGGGGTTTAGGGTTTGAGGTTTAGGGTTCAAACCCTAACCCCTAAACCCCAAACCCTAAACCCTAAACGCTTTACGAAACTCTAAACCCTAAATCATACTAAACCCTAAACCTTAAACCCTACTAAACCCTAAACCCTACTAAACCCCTAAACCCTAATAAACCCTAACCCTAACCCTAAAGCCTAATTTTAACCACAAATTAAATGTACAAACAATCACTAACACATGTGTTACTAATTTGTAAAACCCGTCAAAAATGAAGAAAAAAAAAAGTTGTCAAAAGTATGCCTTGAGGGACGGCAAATCGAAGAGGAGAAAATGCTGAATTTTATGGTACAATTTTCATGATTTTTCAACTTACCGTTTGTGAGATATTTAATTTTTAAAAATGTGGAGGCAAAAGAATAAAATGACACATGACATATATTTGTTGGTTCCTTCATTCTCACTCAAAATTGATGTACTCATTTGACCCTTACTCTCTAAAGATATTCTCATTAATAAGTTGTTCATCACTTCATACATTCTCCATGGTTCAATGGGTGAACAATTGAATACGTGTTTTATACTTATTTATTCATATTGGAACCATCTCAACTTGTTTTTCATCTTTATTTTAAAGATACAAAAGCAAAAATAGTATTTTTATCGGAACATATGATTTGGAAGCTAACTAACATCAACATTAATTAATTAATAATTTACACCACCAATGGCCCCATAGCAAAATAGAAATGATGCTAAAGTAGTACCAAATGACACTAGTTATATAACCTTAAGGGGAAAGACATCAAAAATCTTACAAAAATAAACTTGTAAATCATTATTAATCAAATATTATATTTACGTGTGCTGGTGATCAGTGGCGGTAGCAATGAATCTCATAATATGGGATGATATATAGGGTTAAGTACACACAAATGTATCAAATTTTAACATAAAACATTAGTACACAAACGGATATTTATGGCGGTGCAAAAGATCATCTGAAGCGGTGATCTAACCGTCCCTGATGTCGGCACCACTAAAGCCTAAACATCTTTTGAAGCGGTCAAACAACCGTCTCAAAAGAATGAATTTGAAGCGCTTACTTTGTTTTAATAGAACGGTTGTTGAACAATACATGAGGTGTTTGTTGGGCTAATGAACCGCTTCAAAAAACAAACAAAAATTTAAAAGAAATTCACTTTTACCCTCCAATAGCATATATTCATTTCCAGTTTCCCGCTAATCACCCAAACATATTCATTATTTTTGCTTCAATACACTTCAAAATCAAATTAATTTTCTTTTATGGAAAAAAATTAGATTCCTTTTCAACTTAAATATATATACATACACAAGAACTGAAAGGAAACATATCAACATGTATT
This sequence comes from Pseudognaphalium luteoalbum, assembly GCA_963422505.1. NCBI lineage: Eukaryota > Viridiplantae > Streptophyta > Magnoliopsida > Asterales > Asteraceae > Pseudognaphalium > Pseudognaphalium luteoalbum. Next base: position 88,198,795 of record OY730196.1, on the reverse strand, counting down.
AATCGAACAAAAAATTACATATCTTAAATAAACATACCAAATTACAATAAATCAAGAATATATGGATTTGAACATAGCAATACTATACTATAAGTCCACAACCATATTTTTATAAAATAAAACTTCTTCAATTGCACCAACAATACACTACAATTCATCGCCCTTTTAGTAACCACTAATCCACTAACAATTTGTCATTTGTTTCTTGCAGATACAACAATAGATATAAACACACTATAAGTTATATATTATTTTTATGTTTATTGTATCTACATATATATAGAAGATATATATGCTCACCACAACAACCGATAAAGTACAACTGGATGTGAACCATCATCATGGATGAGATCTGAACACAAATACAGATATGTAAGAACACAAATCTAATGAACCAAAACACAAATCTAAAAAAAAGCATTAATTCATAGTTTCTTTTAATCTTACATTACTTTACTGGTTTGCTGCCACCGTAACTCACTGTTATTCATCACCGGATCAACACTTCAATTTATTTTCTATACTAGGGAATAACTTAAATAAATCTTGCTTGTGTGAGTTGGTGGTATGTGCTGGAGATAATTTGTGTGTGGTGGGAAAGATATGTGTGTATGTTTATGTATAAGTAAAATGAGAAAATATTATGGAGGCGGTTCTTTCTTATTTTATAATATAATTATGGGTTATTTTATAGCGCAAGATCCGCGCTATATAATTATTTTATAATTACTTTATGCAGTTCTTATTTTATAGCGCGGTTCACAAAGAAGGCGCTATATAATTCCTTTATGGGGCCGTTCTTTGTTATTTTATTTATGTTTATTTATGATTTTTTAGATATGTTCTTATGGATGTTCCAAAACATCACCACCCATTTTTTTAAACTAACTCATTTTTTTACTTTGGAAACAACCGCTTCACTTTTTTCTATCTGAAACAGTTTTTTACTTAACCGTTCTAAAAATTGCACTTTTTTAAAGCGGGTTGTTTTAAACCGTCACAAATAACGGTATTTTTTGGAGCGGTGTTTTTAAAACCGCTACAAATATAATTAATTATAGTGGTTTTTTCTAAAACCGCTACAAGTAATGTCAATAAACCATCCCAAGAAAAATTTTGGACCCACTTTTACTTTTTATAGCGGTTTTCACGTAAAATCGCTATAACACTGCGCTCTAAATAGTCATTTTTGAACTAGTGACATTCATAGTATGCGACAAACTATTCAAATTTTTATTGTATGTAACGAACTTGTTATTCATTTACATTATATGTATTTTGGTCAAATCGGTGGTTGTAAGACCCGCCACGTGACAAGTTATAAAGTTAACATGTGAAAAAAGTACCAAAAATTTAATACAATGTATAGAAACTACAACTTTAGTGTGGTTCTCATTTGAACTCCCAATATATATATATATATATATATATATATATATATATAGTGGAATGATCCAGAGGGAAGTGCATTTTTTGGGGGAAGGGGTGAAGCGTTAGTATTCATCAAGAAATATATTACCTTCACTCATACAAATCTCGAAAAACGCAAACTGAAATTTAGTAAATATTAATCAGAATCGATGCTATGAATGTTAAGCTTCTTTGACAAATTTTTTCTGCAAGTTATAACATGAATTTATGAATATTAGATCCAAATCCGTTAATATGCATCACGGTGAATATTAGTTAATATGCATTGTGATGAATATTAACAATAAAAATATTTTTCAAATAATGTGAAGTTTTAATATGTATCGTGACGCATATTAGTTAATATTCATCACAGTGAATATTAACAATTTATTAAATAAATATTCATCAACTAATGTTATGACTTAAAAATGAAATCCGTTCGTTAAAATATTCTTTATAGCATTGATTTTGATTCCTATTTACCGGTAAAAATAATTTTTTGTTGACTTTTTGATTAAAAATTGTAATATGCTTCTTGATGAATACTAATGCTTCCACCTTCCCTCAAAAAGACACTTCTCTCTTGATCACTACCCTATATATATATATACACACACACACACACACACTAGCTTAAGACCTGCGGTTTCGCGGGATGCATCATGGATATTTGTAATAATCATATGTGATGATTAGTTAGAAATATAAACGAATAGATTGACGTGTGCAAGTTATAGTTGATATGCACAGTTTAACACAGACAATTTAAGTTCAAGAACAAAAAATAATGTTGTACAGAAGCTCCAAGTTATGGAAGGGCATCGATATGGAAACGCTAAAATACATTTATATAAATTAAACATAAAATAGACTGGTCATATGTTATTATTTCGGACGAGCAATCCAAAGAGCGCTTATTCACGAATGGGGTAGAAGTAGTCGTTTATCACAAGAATGACATGTGCTGATTGTGTTGTGGTAAGTAGTTTATACAACTGTTGTAATGTTGATTCTCGCAATATCTCAGTCTGATATCCAGTCAATATAAAATGAAAGTTGAGGTAAAAAAATCAAACTACATAACTATATTAGGTACATTGATGCATAAGTATAGGTATTTCATTAGCAATATGATGGAGGTAAATTGTAATACCTAGTTTAGGTATACTTCAAGTGAACCAAATTATTTGAACCCAATTATTCGATAGCAACAACCATTTGCCCCATGTTATTGGCCATTTCAAATTAATCGGATGAGATAATGTCTGAAGCAATTGCCAAAGTCGATGCCAAGGAACGCTGATTTTTTTTCATTTTGCTTGATAGTTCTTCTTTTGACTGAATGGTAATTTGTTGCAGTTCATGAAGTTTACTTTTTTGTTGTTCTTTTAGATTTTCCAATCTAGTGTCAAACAACTACATTCAAGTTTCATATGTACATTATTAATAAGGGTTAAGTATCTAAAAATGTATTTAACTTGTCTCGAATGTCTATTGTATGTATCATACTTACGGGGGGTGTATTTAATTCACCCAACTTTCAAAAACGGTTTATTGTATGTATTTTGATGACGTGTTATCTTCTAAGAACGCCACGTGGCATCTTAAACGAATGACACATCATCAAAATACATACAATAAACCGTTTTTGAAAGTTGGATGCATTAAATACACCTCCCGTAAGTATGATACATATAATAGACATTCGGGACAAGTTGAATACATATTTTAGATACTTATCCCTATTAATAATTTAATATAGATGGTCATTTATTGCAATAACCATATGGGTTACTATACACAAGTCAATAGGTATCATTAAACATTGTGTTACAAACACATCTACATGTATGTGGTTTTATTTTGTAATTGTTGTTTTGATGACAAGTTACAATTTATAAGTAATAAGATAGTCTTAGTATATATTACAAAAACATACTATTAGTTGTAAATTATGATAGAAAATAAATTGAATTTTTCAACGATTTTCAAAAATGTGAGTCAACAGCATATAACATGATACTCCATCCGTCCCAAAATTATAGTTCATGTTTCTTTTTTCAGACGTCCTAAATTTATTGTCCACTTCCAAAATAGATAATGAAGTTTGGTCGTGATTACCATATTACCCTTAATTAAAATTACTATTACACACTTTTAATAAAACAATAATTAATTGGTTAAGGGTAAAACTGTTATTCAGCAAAAAGTAAAAAAGAGAAAGCAATAATGGTTATATTTTTATTAAACTACGTGTTTTTTTATCGGGTGACAATAATTTTGGGACGAATGAAGTATATTCTTTGTGAAAAAAACAAAAAATGTATCGAGCTATGTAATAATGAGACTTACATTTATTAAAAAAATGTAGTTAAATAATATATAGTTAAATAGTTTGTATCACATATACCAAACGTCCCACATTCACTAAAATAATCACATAAATCACGTGGAAAAAACCAATACACACTCCATAATTTTGTTGTATCAACCCAAATAAATCGTTGTAATATACCCGAAGAATTTATGATTAATCTTGAATAAACAGAACTATTCAACATCTCACACGAATAATAAACTTCGTCCGAATTTTCCAAAAAATCAAAGTGCATTATACTCACTCCTTGCATTTGTGGTACACCACTAAACCTTTTTCCATTCCACGGGCCACTCCTACAAGTTCTTGTCTGCTTGTCCCATAACACAATCTCTGAGAACCCATCAATATACATTCTAAACGAATAATCACCTTAGCTAGGATCATTCTTGGACTTCCATGCTCGTATATATACCGATCAATTCTAGCTTTTTTGCTCCACCCAAGTTTCATCTCCGGTAACATAGTATCCGTTGGATAATCAAAGCTCTGTCAAATATAATTCTCAGGGTTCTCATCATTTCTCTACGTAGCACAAAGTTACATGTTCAATTAAGCAGATAAACTATTATTTAACAAAAAATGTAGGCTAACATATAGCATAAAAAAGTTTTATATGATAATACTACTGTTATAATCAATTTAAATATGCGACATGTATCAGTCCAAATCTATGTTCATAACAATTATCATAGTTCTCAAAAATCAATAAAAATAATCAATATAAATTTGCAAATATAATCCTACTAATGAGGCATTTCATCAAACATGTAATATGCAATAATCCAATATATCAAATACTCAATGTTTAGACATTGCAAATTTCATAATAGGCTTATTAAAAGAAGATCAGAAACTTAAAATCGTATATACGAATGGGAACTAACCAACGATTATGTAAATCTAATCCAAAGAATTCATTCATTTTATGCATTTGAATCGACTATATTAATCGGATCAAAAGATTAAGAGTATGGTGATACCAATTCAATTTATATTTCACGAGCTCAAATCGTCACACCAAATCGTTGCATCCAGACACGAATTGTGGGCTATCAATTTTAGGTTACAAGGATTTTTTAATTGTTTTTATTTTTATTTTAATTTGATATACATGTCGTGACTTTTAATTGCTTTTGAAAGTTGAATTTGAAATTTGAAATTAAATTAAATTATTAAATTAAATTAGATTAGTTAAATTAATTTTAATTTAAATCAAATTATTATTAAATTTAAATTTAAATTTGAAAAAAAATTTAGGAAGCGTATTAATGTCTTTATTATAATGATTATGATGTGAGTAAATGAATGTATGGATGGATTTTCATGTTGACTTTTGAAATAGAAGGTCCAGATTTCTTCATTCAAATTTTGGCCAAAGATTTTAAATATTTTATACTTTCTTATTATAAATATATAATTGCCCTCTTAATCAAGTGGTAAATTCTTTGTTTCTTAGACTGGTCCTAGTGGTGAGCTTCGGCCCACGTTGCTTTGTAAGTTTTGTTGTAAAAATAAATTGGTAAATATGAGACCCAAAAATTAAAGTGAAGGTATAATTGATGGTAGGGGTTCATCAGTTTCATTCAATTTTGAAAAAAGCTGATATGACGCTAGACGCGGTCCAGTCAATTTAAGTCGGTTTAAATCACGAATGGAAGTGGTCTTAATGAGTTGTCGAGACCCAAGTCCCTTTCTTCTTTTATTTTATTTTACCCCACTACCCTTTACATTTATCTTTCTTTCTACGAAGCTTCCTTACAGTTACCTTTCTTTCTACGAAGCTTAATTATTTTGTATTATTAACTGTAATATAATTGTGTCGTATGTTATATAAACCAACTACTATTAGCATTATATACTTTAAAACCTAAATGTTTTTTTCTTCCCGTTCTCCTTCACAATTAAAGTGTATAATAAGAACCTACTAACTTCATAGTCAGATAGCGAAGAGTAACACACACAAAATTACAAGTTTATTAATTTAAGATTAGTAATAAGTTTTTTACTAAGTATAATTAGCTTATAGTCATATAACTTATTTATTCTGTCTTGTTTGACCATGCGTTGACTTGAACATTGTTGTTTATGTATGTCAATGTAGGATATGAGCATTTTAGTACCTATCAATTGCATGTAAATTATATTCTTAAATTTTGAAATTTACAAATTTGTGATCATGTACTTATTACCGCCTTTTAGGACACATTCAATCTATTAGAGCTTTTTTCTTCTTCTAAGGATCAGAGGTGAATGCCTCAAATGAGGGGAAAGAGAAGAATGTCGAATTCACTATATTTCGAAAATAAAAAACTTGTAGGTGTAAAATGCGGTGTTGTTAAAATAAAGTATTTTGTTGTTAAGATATAGTGTATCTTGACGACAATTTTTTTAAAAATGCAGAAAATACGTTCTCCTTATTTGATACCTTCTATTCAGAATCTTACTTTTTTTATAGATAAAATAGATAGTAAAAAGTATAATAAACTTATTTATAACTAAAAAATATATAAAATGAATAATATAAGATTAATCAAACTCGAGATCAAGGTTTGTCGAACAATATTGCTTTTGATGATTCCAAAGTTGATGCACAATTCGTGGTTTGGTACGATTTCTCAAAAGTATATTATAACACCACTTGAGTGGCAAAACACTATCTTTCCACTACATGACCATCACTCATGACTTTATGATTATAACAATAAAAAATAAGAAAGTCTTAAACTTTTATCTTTCGAATTAAGTTATAATGAGTGGAATCATCATTAAAATTAATATCATAATGGGACAGAAATCATAATGTAGCCTCAAAAACTGCTCATTTTGGGTATGTTTGTAGAATTGAGGCATCATTGTTCGGCTAGGGGAGTTAAACATGTTAGTTTAGTATCAAGAATCGTTGAGATGACGACGACAATGACGACAACGACAATGGTAAATCATGTAGATGACGACTTTGGATGATTCTCATCTCTCAAAACCAACATATATGCGTTATCTCGTATCAAGAATCCCATGAAGGTTAAAAGGATTCTACATGCTTTATAATAGAATGCAAGGATAATTAGAAAAATGTTCGCATATCTCGTCAACAATCGTCTTTTACGGCAAGTTACTAAGCTTGAAGTGAACCATATATAATAAAAATCAAAATAATAAGAGTATAGGGAAATTAGGGCCATCGATTAACAATGAAGTGCTGATTTATTTAATTAATTTTAATGCAAATATTCAAATAATTATTAAATACAAAAAAAAAAATGTTGGACCAATTAAAAATTAAAAATAAATTTGGGCTAATAAAACTTACAAAAATCAAACTCATGAAATTTTGAGTCCATTCTAAAATTTGTTGGCTAAAAAAGCCCCTTGACCTCAAACACTTCTTGTGTCTTTCTTCCATATCTATGTGAAGAAAAGAAAGAAAAAAAATGGTAGGCAAGCTTATCTCATCTCGAGCCATTTTCATCTCGCCTCCAACATCAATCCCTTTTCCTCCAACCCCAAAGTCCCAAACCCATTCTCATTTGAACTATAAAAAGAAAAAAATGATGCATTCGACGTTCATACATGAAGAAGAACGTTGGAGATGCACACCGACAAGGAGTCGTGAATGCCAAATTTCTGGCATTCATGGTCTTAAATGGTGACATCTAACCCGCTCACTCCCTATGCTCTAAAGACATTTGTTTAATCTTTTCATGTGCGATTAACTACGTTTATATGTAAATAGTGGTGTAGATTTGAATGACAATAGAATATGTGAAAGCTATATTTGTAAATAGTGGTGTAAATTACAACACCTTAAAGTATAATTAATGGTGTATGGATATACAAAATATAATATACTAATCATCACCTCTTATATACGAATATAATTAAAACATATTATATACCATTATTTATTTATGATATACATATTACGATATTAAATATTCCTAGTCGTAAATCGTACGGGTGGGTTTAATACTAGTGTTAGAATAACCCTATGTCAGTTTATCGAATCTGGCTTCAAATTGGAGTTGTTTTTTCGTGTTTAATATCCAATCCCAATACCAGATTTTTAAACTTAACAAACTCAAACAATCCAAACTATCATAATCGAAGATCCTACAAAATCCGACCCGATAAATACCAGAAACAGTGTCACATCCAAATTTGGAAGGACGACCACCACGATATTTTATATTCTTACCACGATATTATGCGATTCAATATCAAAAGGTCTTCTCCTAACCGCTTTCGTCTACACAACCAATTCCAAAACATGAAGAAAGAAGACACAGTAAAGCTAATCAGCTCAGAAGGTTTCGAATTCATCGTCGATAAGAATGCCGCTATGGTTTCTCAAACCATCCGCAACATGCTCACTTCTCCAGGTTACATTTTAACCCTAACCCTAACATTTTCCCCAATTTTGAACAGTTCGATTGAATTAATCTATGGATTGTGATCAGGAGGTTTTGCGGAAACTGAGAATCGAGAAGTTACGTTTCCGGAGATAACTTCTACCATCCTCGAAAAGATTTGCCAGTATTTTTATTGGTCTCTTCAATACGCTAGGTTACTTTCTATAATTCTCTTTTTACGTGTGTGTGAATTTTGGTGATTGGATCGCATTTGCATGATTATTGGAAACTGATTGATAGGATGATGCCGATGCCTAGCCTAGGGTAGTAAATGGCACAAAGATGTACTCAGCTTTACCAAATGTATCCAAGATTTTTTTAGGTTTTGAAGCATTAAAAATGCTTACTGGATGGTTGTAGGATCACATTTTTCTGCATTTTACTATCGGGAGATATTTTGGAAATCGCTATTACAGCATCATGACACCGGATTAAAATCAATAAATACCTTGCATTTTCAAATCGATAAATGAAGAGCCATTTTTGGTGGTACCAAAAAACGTAGATACCTAATTTTGATGAAGTTAGGATTTTTTTTTGTGTGCCAATTACCCTGAGTATGTAATGTTTGGAATTTTCATTGATGATGGCCTTTGTTATATGTTATCAATTTTCTGTTTGTTTATAGATTTAAATGGAGGTGTGATCCTATGATGTATACTTGCTAGAGAACTGTGAATTTCATTAGAATGCCATGTTGATCCTAAATGCAGGCTTTGAAAATTTCACTTGTATATTTTACCTTTGTAAGTTGTATCTAGAAAGAGTCAAATGAAGAGTATATATACTCCATATTTATTTTCCTAGAATAGGCAAACAACGAACATCATGAAAAATTTGAAAAAATTCATGAAGTGACTTGACTACTTGAGGGAACTAAGGGATTAGTATAACAATCAATTGATTAACTTCATCAAGTGAAAATTTTGGTGTCAATATGGTTGCTTTTGGGACGTACGCTGTATCTTACATGATAGAAGGAGGATGAGGAGGTGTGTGTGTTTGTGTGTGTGGGTTTGTAATCAGCTATTACTATCTAGTTTACCAACAGTAATATATTATTATGATGATGTTTCTACACTTGAATTACTGTGTGTTATCAAGTGTACGGGCTGATTGTGCACAATGGAAGGTTGTAGTTTTGTGCAATTTGTTACATTAGCTAGACCCCAATATTGTAGTTTAAATAAAAGCAGTTAACATGACCTCAATAAGGATGTCAACAGGCACATTTGCGGCTACGTCGATGAGTTTTGTATTAGATTGGCTTATAAATTATGTAGACAACCTTGTTGTATCAAGGTGTCAAGGGCGAGTGATAACTCTTATTATATCTAGTTCTACCGTTGAATTGATTTAACATGGGTAATGACATAACGACATTCTCAATGTTATATCACTATACCAGTATCATGGATTCTATATAAGCTGAATAAAACAAAGCCATCAATGCAACTATAATTCCCCTGATAATATATCAGACTCAATTTCTCATATATTTCTCTTCCAGCTTTTGTCTTAATATATGAAAATTTGAAGCTATTGTACCTATTATATCATGCTTGTATTCTTCTAATTAGATAGCAGTGGTTCAATGCCTTTTGTTATATCAATCTAACATGGAAGCACCCCTTTTTGCAGTGGAAAGGAGACTGAATTCTATATTGAACCTGAAATCACGTTGGAACTCATGATGGCTGCTAATTATCTGCACACCTGACTGAACTCACTCATATATCTTATACGTGTTAAGATGTTTTTGGCTCTCTCTCTCTCTCTCTCTCTCTTTCATATCTGTAGACCTTTCGGTGAGAACAGATCTTGATCTGTTAAGATGTTTGGTAACTAGTAAGTTAACGTAATTTTGTTACCCGACTTGAAAGCCCATTGTTAACAGGGTTAGGATGCAAGTTGTAGGAGATGTGTTGATGTTTGGTGTTGCCTACTGCCTAGACACGTTGTATTTATAATAAGGGGTTCTTGGGTTGTTGAATACTTCTTTTTGAATTCTTATTACTTTTTCATTTTATACAATAACCCAAATGGTGGCCAGAAGGCCTGTAACAAAGTATTATACATCCTTATGATTGATTTGCTATTACAATTGATTCAGGTTTTGAAAGTAATGATCAGAAGTGAGAACTATAAATTACAAGGCGTCGATGCAATTTATGGGTTGTAACACGGGTTGGCCTGGGTTTATCTGGCTTTGTTAACTCATGTCCAAAGTAGTTGGCTAAAATCCACAGCCCAGCTGGCCTTCGGCACTGCCACGGATGACCAAGTTGGTTACGTCTTATTGACCAAGCTGCTAAATTCTTTCCGTTGATTTTCCAGAAAATTAATTTATTGGTTGCTGTTCGACCCAGCAATTGACAAGATATATATTCACGGTTGTTTTTGACTAACTCAAAATATTTGACCGAACCGAACCCACTGACAACCAAGTATGGTTTCGCTGCTTGTGAGTGTTCTCAACAGTGAGCGAGATAATCTTATCAACCTCTACAAGTTGGTTACCACACGAGTTTTACACTTGTATGATGGAATTTTTTTGCAAATCTTATACATTTAAGAAATCGGAATCAAATCTTATTTGGTTATAAGTTGGTAATCTTTAAACTATTTTTATGAAATGCAGTTCAAACATGGCTCATCTTGAACGCTCCGGTCATGGATGGCAACAAAAATTGAGAAGTAAAATTCAGATGAATCCCAGTTTGGAATTGAATACATGAAGATTGTGTAGCCATCGATGCTAACAGGTGGCCAATTAATTAACATTGAACACTTAACAAGTTATTACTGATTAGAGACATTTGTCGACAAGAGTATAACACTTACGCATTCAGTGACTTTAGTTATTTTTGAACTTGACTTTTGTTGTGTTGCACCCCTAAATTCGGGTTGCGGAAGAGAATCGGGTTGGGGTGCGATTAATCAATAATCACAGCACAAAGATATATAATAAACGACTCTACATGCGTCGTTTTTACAAAATATATTGATATAAGAAATGATTACAACATTTGAAGTTATACATAGCTCGTGTTCTGAAAATGAGAGATTCCAATACATAAATACTTTTACAAAATATAGTAATGCAAGGAAATCTCTAATGTCTGCATGCTGACTCGAGTTACAGTAATCCTGAGGGCAGTCCAACCTACTGCTGAGTACATGTGATACATGCTAAAATGGGTCAGCGAAACGCTGATGAGTTCACAGGTTTGTATGTCAACACATATTGTATGAACCGCAAGATTTAATTGAATTTTAAATTGCAATTAAGCTAAATAAAAGTTTTACATCCATGAACACATAGTCCGAGCTTAACTCGAGGTGTCAGGTCCACATTTAAGGTATCCTGATCAAGGTGCCTCCCACGAGTGTCTAATCTACACTCGTCTGAACAAATATTAGTACATCCGTTTACCCAGTTAGTGCATGCTAACCCGGACGAGGAGGGTCAATCCTATATGGTACCATATACTAATATTCACGCTACAACGTATAACCAAACTATGTTGAGGAGGGCTTTGAAAAGATTATTGAGATAACTCATGTAGTATTTGTTTGATTTCGTACTTGCGTTCATATAGTAAAATAAAAAAGAGCAATGATATCACACCCCTGAGTAAACAGTTAAATAGGGGCTATAAGACTCATCTGAGTCTTGGAGTGTTTAACTTAATAAACTTGAGTTGATTAGACGAATTGTGGTGTCCGAAGACTTGTAACCTGAGGGTGTCCACGACACGCGATGGTTATAAACGTGAGTAGGTATCTATAAAGACTACCTTTGTAGTTGTTCATCCAACTAGAATGTCCAAATGACTACGATTTGGTTGATTTGATTATGTTTTGAAAACGTGTACGGCCCGTTGGTGATTGTTTGTAATACTAATCTTCAACATTATTATTTTGATTTCGAAATGTTGTACTTAAAAAAATAATTACAAACTTTAGGTGACGGGGGTCCGGGGGCAGCGCCCCTGGTTAGCGGGGTTCCAGTGGTGGCAACCCCTGGCGGGGTCCAAGGGGCAGAGCCCCTAGCTGGGGTCGAGCTGCCAGGTCAGCTTGGAAAATTTTTATTTTTACTATATTGTTTTAGTGAAAAACGCATCTAAAATTTGAATTTGGGTATCATTAAGTAATGAATTTTCAAGTCTTGACACGTAGTAAAAGCAATGAGTTGCAAACATTCTGTTTTTAGCGTCACTTATAGCGAAACTTAGGGGTTTATACGACACTCAGGCATAAAATGGTAAATTCGGAGTTAGTGGCGTCACTTGTGGAAGTGACGCATAGAGGGCGACACTTAAGAAAGTGTCGGGTTTAAGTGTCGGTATCAGGGTCATGCGTCATTAAGGCTAGTGTCGGATGAAATCAGATTTCAATTATAGGCGACACTTAGACAAGTGTCGCTAGGAGTGTCGGTTAGGAGTGTCGGGTATTGAATTTGCGACACTTAGGCAAGTGTCGGGAAAAAGGGGTTTTATGCGGCACTTAGGCAAGTGACGCAAGATTTGGGTTTTAAGCGACACTTAATGCGTCAATTAAAGAAGTGACGCACTACTGCACTGGCCTGTGCGACACTTACATCTGTTGGCAGGATTTTGGGTCGAAATCGTGTTTTCCGGTATCCGTTTGACTTGAAACTTTTACCCAACCCATATTTGGATATTTCAAGCTTAAATAAACAAATTTTATGAAAAATAAATGAAATCTAAGAGTTTTTCGGGAATTGTCGGAAACTTACGAATCGTTGCAAGATAGGATTGTAGATCGTGACGTCATGAATCTTTTTCTCTAAATAAGTCTTGCGATTTGAGGTTGTTTATTGGTGATTTTTGGTGGATTTAGGTGGTGGTGGTGTGTTGGTTGTGTTTAGAGAGAAAAGAGAGGAAGAGTGAGGGTATGTGTGTGTGAAAAGTGAAAAAGAATGAGGGGTGGGGAGGAGGGTGGAGCCGGTTTTGGGGGGAGGGAAAGGGGAGGAATCTCCCAAACTTTAATTTCCCGCGTTTGCGCTCCGTGCGGTGTTCGTCTTTTCCGTTTGTTTAATCGTTTAAATAATTTAATACGCGTTTAATTGTGAGTTTTAAAATACGAATATTTTATCAATATTTTTGTTGAAGTATTTTACCAAATACTTAATGATTGAGTTATGAAATATAATTTAATTTCGTTTTGATTGTTTGCGCACTTAATATTTTAATCGCGTAGATGTTTGTTTGTACGATACGAATTAATTACGAAATATTATCAAAATAATATTTTGAATAAAATAGTGTTATCAAATACTGTTATATTATTTAATAAAATTGTTCAACAACATCTGTATTAATTGAATCGAATTACATTCGATTTGAATTGCGTTCGATTTAATCAAATCGCATAATTGTATATATTCAACAATATATATTATTTGATACACAAATTAGCCTAACACAGAACTAATTACATGTATTATGAGTTGATTAGACACTAATTACTAATCCTAATTTGACGAGTGTCACATGTTGAGTTGCAATAAGTGTCCACTGGCCGGGACACATTCTTGCTTACACATTTTAGACATCAAACATTGGAGTATAGTGTCTTCGATCATTTATTATTTAAGGGGTTATGGTAGGCTTTTGAAAATGATTGTATATCAACAATTTGAAAGTAATGAAACACATGCACTATCCACATTGGGTTGGCATAGGGTTAGTCCGGGCTCCCAGGGTCAGGCAGGTCAACTTGCAGCATCTTGGCTTCAATGCCCAAGAAGGAAAGTAGGAAACCGTGGTCTCCAATTTATTTATCAATTCCCTAATACCAGTCCCACAAGTGAACATCAACGGAATACTTCAATTTGTGCCACATCAACGTCACATTAACAAAACACAAAACTGAACAATTACTGAACATTTTACTGCCATCAATCATCAATGAACACTTCAGTTTTTTTTTGATCCCACACATGATTTATTTTTTATTTAAACTACTAAATAAATAAAATACTTATTTATTTAAAACTTAAAACATTACTTTAACTAAAAATTAAACACATAACAATAATTTAAAAAGGAACATTTGTTGAAAAATAAAATACAACTAGTTGTTTACTCCTCGTCTTCGCGTTCCTCCTCGTCTTCGTCCGAATCAATGTTTTGGACTGAACCCGACGCTTGACCGAAAACCTTCTGGTAATCCGATTCGTAGTTATTAACCACGGTTTGTCGCACCTCTTGGAGAATTTTTTTCCTCCTTTTTGGGAATACCTTCGGGTATTTTTTGAAAAGAAGTTTTCAAGTTTTAAGAATGGTCTTTTTTTCGGAGTTTTTATCGATTGCACTCATTGTTTGTTGTTGCATTTCGGAGGCTTTGATATTAGCCAAACGTTCTTGCTCCTTCAAATTTCTTGACAAAGTAGCTGCATCACTTGAACTTTTTTGACTTTTTCTTGAACTTGCACGATCGGGCGGATGACGGATTTGGTCATTTTGGAACAACCTTTCCATGGTCATGTTAAGAGGTTCGTTCGAAGGGGTGTCATGATCAAGATTGATAGGGTCATAATCGGGTTGGTGTGTACTCCGATTATCCATGACCCTAATATCCGAATAGAACTTTGGAACGTCTCTTAGAACGTACCAGCATTTTTTGTAAATGAATATGTATTTTGTCGAGGCTTAAACATTTTATGTGACACCTCGCAAATTTCGACATAATTACGTACACTAATCACATGCATGTCTTAGACTTATTCCCTACTTAAGTGAATTGACACAAATTTTATGAGATAAGTCTAGCAAAGCCCACAAACTTAATACGCCTAGTATTACTCATTTCGTAAGTAGTTATAATTGCGTAAGAATATTCGAAATGAACCCGACCAAAATATACGACCATTGGTGAACAAAATTATTAAATAATATGAAATTATTTACTAACATTATTATTTACTAAATATTATGTCGATAATATTTAACTAGTATTTAGTATCGTATAAAACAATCCGTACGCGACAAAAATGCACGATTCGCGCCCAACAATCGAAATAAACCCATATATTTTCATAACTCAAAACAAAGTATTTTGATAAAATACTCCCATTAAAAATATTGAGGTTTGAAAAACGCATTAAAATAACGACACACGACTAATTTGACGTCGAAACGATCGGGTAAGCGAACACCGCACGGAGCGCGAATAGAGGGAATGAAATTTGACACACCCACATGGGTGGGACCCCCTTGAAATCTGCAGAAAATCATCCCCATACCCCTTGTTGCTTCTTTGACCATAACAATCACCAACCCACACACCCATCTCATTCAATCAATTCTCTTCTCTCTCTAACTCAAACCTTCTCTCTTTTCCTCTCTCTAAGATCACAACCGGCCATCAAAACCACCACCTTAAAACCACCAAAAAACCATCACAAAACACCTTGGATTGCAACACTTTCTTGGAAGAAAACGACCACCACAACGCGAGGAACACTTCCATCTTTTCGGTTTCCTCATTCGACACATGACGTTAGAGACTTTACCTGGATACACGCTTTGCTAGCTCTCACTATTTAGCTCACAAGGTGAGTTCACAGCCCCTCTTTTACTGTTTTATTGCTTTCAAACTAGGGGTGAAAAACACAACTACTGTTTTACTACATGCCATAACACACAATGATTATATAAATGCTTCCATACTTTTATATTTACAACTATTGATTATATAAACATAACCATGTTATACTCGATAGCTCGAGTAATTCTGAGCTATATATATGAATGATTTCATATTATACTTACAAACCATTTATAAAACGCTTGTAGGCTTTTATACAAACTATTATTTATGAAACAATATTTTCATAAATTATTCTGAAAAGTGGTTTTGCCCTACTTCTTGGGTGTTGGTCCTACTTCTTGGACTGTGATTGAACCCCACGTCTTGGGTAATAGCTCTACTTCTTGAGCAGATTGGGCCCTACTTCTTGGGTGCCAGCCCTACTTCTTGGGCAAGGATTGAGCCCTACGTCTTGGGTGATAGCTCTACTTCTTGAGCAGATTAGGCCTTACTTCTCGGGTGCCAGCCCTACTTGTTAGGCAAAGATTGGACCCTACATCTTGGGTGATAGCTCTGCTTCTTGAGCAGATTGGGCCTTACTTCTTGGGTGCCAGCCCTACTTCTTGGGCAAAGGTTTTAGGTCCTACTTCTTGGACAAATGATTTAGTCCCTGCTTGTTGGGCGAATGTTTATGATACTTCTTTCCTACCACTAATAGGATATACTTTCCTACAAAAATTATATTAGGATACGAACTTTTCTACAAATAATTTTAAACTACATTTTGGGCAACATCCCAATTAAACTTGTATTTGGACAACATTCCACAAAACATTATTTAACTTTTATGGCAACATTTACAAACATATTTGGTTTATCAAACTATACTTGTAAACATAAAACCTATGAATTCACCCAACATTGTTGTTGACTTTTTACTATGTTTTTCAGAGAATTAGCTGCACAAATAAGACCGCATGCATTATGTAACTAGGCGACCCACGATGAAATTAGGATGCCAACTTTTGGAGAAATGAGATTGCTTTTGTATAACTAATAGTTTTTAGTCATATTTACGAAATCCACTTTTATATAACTTTAACTATATTCCTACTTATACGATTCGATGAATCGTAAACTTTTGAAAACAAATATTTATGGCATCTTAATGTATATGTTCTACGATAATCATATGCTCTGATATGTATGAATGTCCAATGTTTACGTCGGCGCCCCCCGCTCAATCTAATGCTTCCGCAAACCATCTGATAAACATAATTATCGAATTTAGGGTGCGATATTTTATGACATGCGTCGATAATATTTTATTCTTAGCACCGCTTGGCGGGGGGTTGGTGAAATTTTTGTTGATTGCGATGAAAGTTTTACAATCTTTGCGGATTTTATTCCACTTTCCTTGTAATTGAGACAACGTACGTTTTTCAGTTGCCAAACTTTTATAATCGGCTTGCACTTTTTACCAAAAAGTATCGAGGGCTTGTGAACCACCTTCTTTACTTTTTTTTTTGATACATGCACCCATCGTTCGGCCAACATAACCGCCTCGTCTTCCGACCACTTAACTTGTACCCTTTTTCCTTTTTCTTTTTCGGGTTGAACTACGGGTTTCGGTTCCGGTTGAGTTTCGGGTTCGGGTGAAGCAACATTTCTGAATTGTGGATAGTTGATTGTGGTTGGTGGAAATGGAGCGAAAGCTGATGGTGCGGTTTGTTGTTGCTAAATTGGTTTATATGGTGAGAAATGTTGGTAAGGTGGTTAATGTTGAAAATTTGAATGGTGGTGGTGGTTGTTGGTATGGTAGTGGTTGTTGGTATGGTGGTTGTTGTTGCGCGTATGATGCAAACCCGAGTGGTTGACTAGGTGAAGAGTTTGAAGATTGAGACAAAGATGAACCCGTTGGTGAAAAAGGTGGTGGTGGTATTAGATTATTCATTAAGTTTGCCCACATATCATTTTCAGTTGATGTTGGTGGTTGATGCGCCCCTAACGGTCGGTTCAGGAATCACTTATTGTCGTTGCAGACCTTTCCGCTAGGCGCGGCACCAGTGGTGGTTTTAAATTTATAATAGTCGGGGGAGCCTAAACCTCCGCACTACCTACTAATACTAGGTATGAAATATCTGGTATGAGTATGCGGTAAGGATGATCCATGGTCGTTCCTCACGACGGTAGAATTGAAACAGAGCTAGTTTTAATAAGTTGAAAGGTAATTGTTTTGGGGTTTTTATTTATTTAAACTACTAAAGACTAAGAAAGCATAAAAGTAAATGGAGTCTAGCGGATATGTAACACTTAAGGATAACAAAGACGTGGTTCACCATGATTTAGGATAACATATTGTTGGAATGATGATTATTGGGGACACATTTAGCTAACAGACAAATAAACTTAGGTGTAAACACTAGGACCCTACTTATTTAGTTCCGGTTCTAAATTAGTATATCACTGAGTACCTAGGATATCGTAATTCTGATCAGAACAGGTTGCTCAACCTCCCAACATTGCCCTTGTGACGGTACAATGACCCTTGCTCAACTACCCTGTTACGGAATAATGAGTCTCTCGAGATAACTCCTGGGTGCATGCATGAGGTAACAAACTGCCATTAAGGATACTCTGACCATTCTTAACACCTATGTCTAAATGTTATTACCTAATTGTGTGTTGGTTGTTTACTTTGTTATTCTAAACTATTGGTTAAGTGGTATTAAGTGGTTTAAGCATCTTAGACTACTGACGAGTCTTCGCTTTCTTTTCAGAACTCCTTATTCAAACATTTTAAGCTCAAGTACTTCCGTCATTAATTCGGCTCTCCTTTACAATCAGTCGTTCATCCCTAGGTATACTTACAGTGTACACTGCATTAAGCATTTCCACAGCTTGTATAAATCTAAGTATACTCACTGTGTACAATACTTTTAAGGTTTAGCATTTCCACAGCTTTATTTACCCTAGACCATGTTCTAGAAGGGTGGCTTCTAGGTAGCTCACGATGAGATGATCCTACGACATTTCCTTAGCTTCCACGTATTTGTACTCCACACGAGGTGTTTCCAATGCTATACGAAGTACAGTGCCACTTTATGGAGTCTCATAGCTTCATACTGTAACAGAAATGACTATATCTACGTAGTATTCGGGTTTGCAAAATCCTATCCTAAGGGCAATAGTCACGTGAAAGACTGGAAAGGGTGAACAAAAAAGTCTATATTCAGGATAAGCTTAGACTAATAACAAAGTATAACAACTTCCATTTATACATATAGAATTAATGTAACATCATTCCTAACCATCAAAATCATGGCAAACATACAAGCAACTACTCACAAATCATACCAATAAAAATTTCTAACATTAATAGATCACAAACAATCAAACAAGAACATTATTACAAATTAATAATAGAAAGGATAGATAATACCGATACTTATTGCGAGCAGAATAACAGCTTGTATTTCTTCGAATAATATCCAAGCATTACAACCGCTAGCCTCTACTAATTATATTATATTACTAATCTAGCAGAAAAGAGAAGGATTCCTCCACTAATCTTCTCATTAGTTCAAGGGTTTAAAACCCTAGCAAGAAACTAGAGAGAGAGACTAGAGAGAGAAACTAAAGAAAACGTAGAGAGAGAAAGTGAAAGAGAGAAAGTAAAGAATGAGAAATGAGGTGAAGGTGTGTGAAATGAGGTATGAGAGGCCTCTATTTATAGGAAAAGGCTTGGAAGAGGGATACAAGCACTTATGCACACGATACAAGCCACAAAAGCACAACGGAATCACATGGGGGGGGGGGGCTAGGGCCGTACACAGCTTGGTTGAGGCCATTAACTGCCTTCTAGAGGCCCTGTAATGGCTGTTTAATCTGTGTATGGCCATACCAAAGCCGTGTACGGCTTGGTGGTGGCCGTGTGATTCATTTTGGCTTTTCTTCGTTGCTTCGGACGGCCATAACTCCTTCGTTTCTTGTCCGTTTGACTTGATTCTTGCGCCCATGATCTCTTAATTCCGTTACACTTCTAATGATAACAAGTTTTTAGAAATTGTATGTGTGGAGCCCAGGCATGTTCAGAATACGTTTCGTGGTCTTCGGATGCATTGTTCGGCTTGTAACTTTCTCGTCCTTGATCCAAATTGAGATTTCTCAATATCCATGCTCTAGTAATCTCCATAGCTACAAAATAAGATAAGTGTGAGGCCTTGGTATGGAGTTTACAATAGATTTGACGTGTTGCTCAATTCGGTGCCTATTTCGGTCTGTTTTCTAACGTTTTTGCATGATTTTCAAAGGACTGGAAAGTTTATACCTTTCTAACAAAAGTTTGTTAATAATGATGATTTTAGGATTTATTTGTTAGAAAAGAGCTAAATATGGGATAAATAATATATATAAAAACATAACTTTTTGCTACACATCAAATATCCCACACTTAAGCTTTTGCTTGTCCTCAAGCAAACCTCATTTGAAAAAAGATTTTAAAAAAATTTGTTTCGGATGCTTAGAGTATCTCCTGCAGAAAGTCACTTTCTTCAAATTAGATAAATATTTTCAGAAAGTAAGCATCAACGAAAATTTACTATACTTAAACATAAAACTGATCAACCCTTTTTTGCATACTTTGCTACTCTCGAAACGTTGATGTACATGACTGGGCGATTCTCATAAGTGGGTCACTCAATTCACTTAAAAGTGTATCGGGTTACCTATAATCTAATAGAAATGAAATCGCTTAGTGCCAGTCATGCAGTGCTTATCGTTATAGGCTGGTCGAGAAAGAATCTTCACCACTCCATTGAGAATGGTGCTAATTATCCGAAGGCATTTTGATCGGGTTGTGTGAATGTGGGTAAGGTGTGTACGGATAGTGATGGGTTGGTTAACAGTTTGAGGGTTTGGAACTTCAAACTCGGAAATTCAAGGATAAAAGAAAGTTTTTCTTAAGATAACCACTAGAGTAGACTCATCTCCTAGAGGAATAATCTCTGCTGAATATGATGTTTCTTTCTGAATTTTGACAGAATTTTTCTTCTTCGGAGAGTAGTCTTCTTATTTTTGACTTCTAGGAGTTCTCTAAGGTCTAATTTTTTTTTTCTTTTTCTCTCTTCTTTTTATGACCTTAGAGATCCTTCATGTAGTAAGACATCTTTGACCCCTCTTTTTGACAAGTACCAATTTTTTGTACTATCTTTTGCGGATAATATATTTGTGATAGATACTAACTTTTCTTTTGTACCATTTCTTCTTCTTGGATCTTTCTTTAGGCTCTTGAAAGGTACGAAGAGATGTTTGAAGATGAGACACCAATAGGAAGATATCTTAAGCAATCCTTTACTTATAACCTATGAAGTTCCTGAGCTAGATGGTGTTTGTGGGAAAGTGTTGTGTTGTGGGGAAGTTTTAGGGTTTTGAGGTTTTTTGAAATGAAATTGGCTAAGGCGCAAAGGGTTTTCTAATCGGATCATCAACAATCTTAAAAAGAAAGTTTGAAGGGTTGACTTGAAAAGATATGAAAGAAAGAGCTTATCTTAATAAATGCCAATATCCTCTAATTGCACCTATACCGCATACGGCACTCATTGGTATGGTCTCAAAACGCATTACTGGAGCAAGTTCTAATTCAAAGACACATGCATCGGCGCATACTCCGAAATGAAAGTGAAGCATTAAAAATGAATGCTTATAATGGGCTCAAGTACCTCACCACAAATGGGGTTTATATGCGCCAAGTCATGCGATGCCTAGAGAGTTTCTCAATTTCAGTTTAAGATACGTTCTTATTTTCGCTTTATCTTAATTTTTAAAGCAACTTATTTAATTTGACAGTGAGTTCATTTCTTTGAAAGAATTCTCTAAGTCTAAATTCTTTTTCAAAAATACTTCGAAATTAACCGAATGGATGTCAGACATCGTCGATGTTGGGCTTCCGAATGTTTTGGTGATTAAATTCTCAACCTTTTAGGTTGGTTTTGGAAAAGATTTTCGATTTTTTTTTGTATAAAATGGTTAAAATTTTTACTTTGGACAGGCAAATAAAAACTTGCGGTATTAATACCGTCTATCCCACACTTAAAACAACATTTTCCTCAATGTTCATTACTAAGGCGGAGGATTTTCTTCGGAAAAAATCCCACACTTAGAGTTTGAAACAATGGAACAAGTTTAAGTGTTTTTGAGAAATTGGTGGGATGGAATCCCACACTTACATTTTTCTTATAACTTGTGCAGATACAACTCAAAGTGCATCAGTTGAGGTTTTTCCTAAAAAAAGGAAAACAAAAGTAGCATTAAGTTTCAAACTTAATATAAATGCAGGATCTATTTCAAAGAAAATGAAAAAAAAATTGTGAAGAAGCCAAGAGTTAATGCTTACAAGCTAAAAAAAAGTTGCAGGTACAATTGTTACAAGGCAAAGTCCAAAACCACTAGTTAAAGTGCTTAAGAAGTTGTCAACTAAGCAACAGAATGATGTTATAAGTATGGGTTTTGGTAGTATCCTATCTTTAAGCATTAAATCACTTCTTGCGAAAATGGGGTTTTGGCTTGTTGATCAGTTAGATGCAAAAAACAGTAAGATTAAGTTAGGTGATGATATGTTTGAGATTACAAGACAGGATGTGCATGATATTTGTGACAACCGTCACAAAATCGTAACCGTAATCAAACCGTAATCGTAACTTAAACGTTGAAACTCATTCTTGTGTTAGGACTCATAACATGGATTTCTTTACATAAAAGTCTTCGTTTTCAAAGATCGAATCCAATGCAAAAAGAATAATCGCAATCGGATGTGTAACGAAAAAGATACTAGGCAAAACGTAAATGCATGCGTTCATAATTTCGAAACTTAGGAGAATGTGCGAGGTATGATAAATAAAATATAATAATAAGTAATTTATAAATAATAAGAAATACTAACAATTATAATAGAATAATAATAATAAGCTAAGTAAAAACATATCACATGTTAAAAAGATAAAAGCTGCGTTTTCTGCGAGGTTTCACGGTTTAGGCCATAACTCTCTCATCCTGGCTCCAAATGACTTGAATCCAAAGCCCATGATCTCTAAACTCATTGGGCTACAACATATACAAAAATTAGCCCAAAATACCATGTAGAAACCGGCCAAGGACTAGAGTAAGGAGCAAGGAAGATTTTTCTCAAAGTAAATCAAAAATATTCACAATCTTATCTCCCTAAAACTCTCTCTAAACCCTAAAAACGACCCTCTCTCTCTTTCTCAGCCATTTTCACTCCCAAACAACATCTCAAAGGGTTTAATCATCTATTCAAGTCTAGCAACGTTATTGTTTTCGTTTCGGTTTCTTTGGTAAGTTTTCAATATTCTACTCGATCATATGATATCCATTCGTATAAAATCATAAACTAATATTATTTAATTCTTTATAATTCCAGACCTGATCTAGATGTAATCATGAGTCGATGGTATGATTGGACCTTAGTTAAATACATAATCCGTAAACCATAGTTATTGTAACACCCGACAAATTAGGACTATAATTAGTGCCTAATCTTAAGTGTAAATACATGTAATTAAGATTAATTATGTGTATCATTATGTGTATTAATATATTTTAATATATGTATACACGTACGCGATTTGATTAAATCGTGCGATTCGGGTGAAATCCAAATCACCTCAAATATGGACGTTGGTGAAAAATTTGTCATAAGTAATGTGAACCTATTTGGTAAGTGAATATTCGTTATTTATTTCATAATAATAAACTAAAACTACCACGTTGGTTCAAAACGTAATTTATCCAAGAAAATGCGCAAATCGAGCAAGGCACCCGAACGAAATCCCAAAATGTATTTTCGGTAACTCACCTAAGACGCCAAAAATTAATTAGTCACTCGGAATATCAATTACATATCAAAATTTAACACGAAGAAATCGAACACTAAACAACACGTTCTAAACCGCGTGATTTAACATCTAACCGACAAATAAACGTAACCCGAACTCGAGGGACAAGACCAGGCCCAACCCCTCTCATTTAACCTAACTATAAAAATCACTTTCCTTTCTAATCCCCTCATTTTAACCATTTCCAACCTCTCTCTACCTCACCCATTTCTCTGCCTTCTTCTCACTAAAACGACCAGGAACCTCCACCACAACCTTCACCCACCTCTTCCAAGGAAATCTAGCAACCACCATCACCCTCCATCACCCTCCTTCATCGGTTTTGCAAGGAGAAGCCAGAATAACGCACAACAGCAACACAGCTTACCATTTCGACTCTAACTCAGCTTTGGCTTGGTATAAATCTTTCCTTTTCTTTTAATTTACTTGGATTAAGCTTATGAACATGTTGGTGCTTCATATCTACTGATTTATGTCCAAAATGTTGCTTAATAATCGGATGAACACGTTACTAACCACTGGATAATAGCTTTACCCACAGGACAATAAAATAGATCGGTTTAGATCGAACATAACGAGACCATTTCTTAATGAAATCTTGCATTTCTTAAGCCCAAAACGAAGTTTAAGATGTCTAGTTTCATAATCCGTAAGCCTCTTGTGTTAATTCATCCATTTAATATTTTTAAAAAACAAAATAAAAGTACATGTACTCTCTGTACCTTCTGACTAGGAAACCTGTGTACACTTGTAAACGGGATATCTCGTAAACTAAGCCAAATAAACGAGTGAGACCAATTGTACTTGATAGATAATTGTGTTACCTTTAATTCCCCTACTCACACATTCTGTGAAGTTTTATAAAACTTAAGTTATGAATTTTCAAATGAATGCATGTCACTGAACTCACTTGTTTGACACCCAACACTTTCCAAATTTTTATCTCGAGTTCTGTTTATCCAGTTCACACGTAAAAATATGATTTAGAAAGCTAAGACATAGGGGAACGTCATATAAAAATTTCATGAATTTTAGGTAAATTTTACTTGGTCAAATAATTAATTGAAGTCGGATGAAAAACATAACTGGACTTTGACATTCTGTCCGTGAATCCCATTATCCGACAATGCCTATTGTTGGATAATGCATTCCGTGAATACCATATTGTCGAAATGCACATTCCGTGAATCCTAACCCATGGACTTCGACATTGTCGCATGAAAACCCGAACCCACCCATATTGTCGGATAACCCGACCCGTTTACATTGTCGGATAAAAATATTATTGTCGGAATAAACTCAATTAAAATCCTAATAATTATCATATATTATTATTGTCGGAGTTAATCACGGAAGAATCTAAACTCTTAATGTCGGAATAGTAATTGTCGGATAAATTAAAACCTTAGTATCGTATGTATTGTCGGAAGAAATCAAAAACCGAATGAATTCATAATTGTCGGACAAACTTAAACAAATAAAAGTCTTACTGTCGGATAACCAAATCACGGACCTATTGATCCTTCTAGCGTGCATTGTCGGATAAATATAATCACATAAATATATGTGTCTCTATTATCGCATACGGTATTCTTGAAACAATATATATCTATATACATACAAGTACACCAGCACAGGAACTATACGAGGAAGTAATAAAATAAAACCAAACATATGATGATAACACCTTGAGAGTATGATTGATGTAAACTATCACCAACGGGCCATACGTATTTTTAAAACATAAACCCAATGTATGTGGACATAACTAGTGGGATGAACACTAGCATGGATGGTCTTACGGGACATCTACTTATATAACCTTATATGTATAGGACATTAGAAGGTTACGGGTTCGGAAAACCTACCAGCTGTTTAGCACTCTACTTACGTTTATTGATATAAACGCGAAGACTCAGGTGAGTCTCATAGCCCTTCTTTATTGTTTTTACCCAGGGGTGGGATTACATGCTCGATTTTGTTTTACATATGAACAAGAGTACAAAACCTCGATATATTGATTGCATGAGTTGTTTTATCTAATCATGAAGTCCCTCACAACATAGTTTGTTTATATTGCGATAGCGTGAATGTTAGTGTATGGTACCATATGGGATTGACAATCCCCGTCCGGGGTAGTCGCGCTACCACGACTGCGGTCGAACGGACGCATTTTCATTTGTTCATACATGTGTAGATTAGGCACATGCCGGGGGCAAACTCGATCAGGTCCTTGAATGCGGATCCTGGCAAACTCAGTTAAGCTCAAACTATGTGCTCATGGCAATTATATACACTCATATTTTATTTGCATGTTTGCAAATCACTAAACTAAATCTTGTGGTTCATAACTTGGGTTTCATCGATTTACACCTGTGAGCTCACCAGCTTTCTAGCTGACCTTTTTGCATGTATTCTCAGGTGCCCAGCAGAAGTAGATCTGCTCAGGATATTTTAGCTCGAGTCGCATTCAGATTACAGAAGATTCACATGCATTTCTACATTTTGTACAATTAGATATGCCTTAGAATCTTTTACATTTAGCTGAGAGCTTTTGTAACAAGAACAACAATGTAAAAATTTTTATATTGTCTATGCAATGGTTTTAAATGACGCATTTAGAGTCGTTCGCTTTATCTTATGTGCTTTATTATTGAATAGTTACACCCAAATCTTGCTTCCGCTAAACAATAAATTTGAGGGTGTTACAGTTATACTAATGAATTGTGATTTCTGATTGATTGTTACAGCCGACTTCAAAGGCAGATTTGACCCACTTAGTTTTGTTTTCAGGCTTCGGCCAAAACTAAAAAGTTGTAGATCCTGGTGTTTTACATAAATTTGTGCGGTTTCGGCCTCAGAAACTAAACAGATTATTTTATAAAAATTATTTAGTAAACTGCTGCAGTATATTCCGAATATTCTGAAAACCTTGGATTAAGTTAAGTAGAATGAATTATATTTTTTCAAACTACTTTGGGAATTTAAAGCTATATTAAAACCATGAACTTTTTCTGTATAAAACTTATATTCTTATAATCTTAAATTTAATTAATTAAATGAATATAATTAAATGTATTAGTTAAATTAGTATGTTTTAAAATCTAAAGTGTTTAAATTGTAATCTTGTTTTCTTAATTCTTTTAAATAAACATTTTCATAAGTGATGTCTATATAATATGGTTTATAAAATATTTTCTATGTTTAGGTTAGATAATGAATCTTGATAACGTGTTGGTGAATAGTTATGAAAGAATTGAATTGAAACGGTTATCACTAGCAATGTATAGACATAAGCTTGAGTAACTATAGGACTTAGTTCATTGGGAATTTGTGGGATCATAGGAATATAAACAAGATACGGACATAAACATATAGGAACCCTTGACTCGACTCGTGTACATAACGTACTTGTAAGACACATAACTCATGAACAATTCCTTTATACTATAGGACGTTCATAGTTCACTGCGGCTGTGTGTGATACATGACTTGCTTTAAACCCGTTATTTAGGTGAGTTTTCGTGGCTCCGTTTTTATTTACATATTTTCAAATTGGGGAAAAAGTATGCTCACATATTTTATCAATTATTTTCATGTTGTGATTACATTTATTTTCATTTTTGAACATATGCTTGAAATGTGTTACATTATGTGGAATTATATGCATTACTTGGAAACATTTGTGGCTATTCGTCTTGCTCCTTTGGGGGTATTGACAACATGCCTATTGGATACATTGACATCATTGAGGCTATTCGTCTTGCTCCTTTGGGGTATTGACAACACGCCGACGTATATGCTATTCGTCTTACTCTGCGGGAGTAATGACAACACGCATGGTTGTTTGTTGAGACTTATTCATTTACACTAATTTCATTTATATGTGCCTTTTCATTGCATTGTCCTAAACAGTTATTATCACAGCAAAGTTTTATATTATTGTGTGTCGTTTCAAACCTACGAAACTCACCAACCATTGTGTTGACGTTTTTGAGCATATCTTTTCAGGTATTCAAAATAATCATTAAGAAGCTTGAGGCTAGTGGCTTTAGCGGGACTTCTAGGTTGCATTTGAGACTTGGTGAATGGATTGTTGACTATATACACTTATATTTAATTCGAGATATGACAATTGGATTCTTATGTATTTGAGACTATATACTTGGGTTATTGATAGACAGCGGCACAAGTCTCCCTTGTGTCGGGGATATCATAACATGTTGTTGAATTGCATTTAGTGTTGTTCTAATATATCAATGTGTTATGATATAGTCGCACGTCGTATCCCGTTGTTTCCGCTTTAGACGGGGTGTGACAGATTGGTATCAGAGCCATTGTTTGTAGAGAACTAGGTGGAAAACTCGACCTAGACTATAAACTAGGAACCTTCATATAATTTACATACTAGGAACTATGTGTGCATAAATCTACGTGTATCTATTTGCTCATAACATCGACTTTCGATCTCATTCATATTAAATCACCACACATCATGCCGTGTGACTACATAGCCGATCAAACACACCCTTTACTTAATTTTCCCTTTTCTTTATCTCCTTTACAATCTATTTCTCTCTCGGTCTCACTTTCAATCAACATAACAACAACAACAACAACAACTCGGCATCAACAACATCAGCAGCTAAACAAACATCACCATCATCATCATCATCGTGTAGCATCATCATCATCATCGCGTTTCACCATCATCATCACTCTCGGCTCCATTTTCATCCGTATGTAACTCCTCTCTTTCCTTGATTTTTGTGTTTAGAACTACTTATATCATCATATGCCAGTGTTATATCAACTGTTTATGTCCCAAAAAAAATTTACACTGTAAATCGCATGACCAGACTTAGAACAACTAGGATACGACTGATACCCTATCGGGTATGCATCCTCACTTGATCGTGTATCAGATCTCACCCGATCGGGTATACATCCTCACCCGATCGCATATCAACCCTTTTACCATGGTATCCGAACAGGTATACATCCTCACCCGAACGGGTATGCATCCTCACCCGAATGGGTATGCATTCTCATCGAACGGGTATGCATCCTCACCCGAACGGGTATGCATTCTCACACGAACGAGTATGCATCTTCACCCGATCGCGTACGTAGGCTCACCCGATCGCGTGTTTACTTCAAACGGGCACAATTTTTATTAAATGTCGGGACTAAGATTTTTCCACCTAATTTTACTCTGAATTTGAATTTCAAATGCGTTTTTACTAAAGCAATATAGTAGAAATAAAACTTTTCCAAGCTGACATGGCAGCTCGACCCCAGTCAGGGGCTCTGCTCCTTGGACCCCGCTACCAGGGGCGCTGCTCCCGGACCCCCGTCATTCAAGGGCTTCGCCTTTACCCTAGTTTCTCAAATAGCAGGTTCACAACTAGTCTTTTAAGCTAAATGCTAAACTTGTGTAACATCAATACTTATATACGATACAACACTGAAATATACTTTACAAGTGTAACATAACAGCATAATAATAATAATAATAATAATAATAATAATAATAATAATAATAATAATAATAATAATAATAATACGTTAAGATTATTATTATAACCGTCACCAACGGGCCGTACATGTTTTTAAAACACAAAGAAACAACTAAACATTTGGACATAACTAGTTGAGTGGACAACTAGCATAGATGGTATGTTGAGACATCTAATCATTATTATAACCTTACGCATTTAGGACGTCCGACAGGTTACAGTCATTTGGACGACATCATTTCATTGTGAAATATCATTATTTCTTAGCAACACGCTAGACTCAGGTGAGTCTCATAGCACCTCATTTTACTATTTTTAACCCAGGGGCGGGAATACATGCTTGTTTTGTTTTACATATGAACGCAAGTATCAAAATATCGCTATATACTGCATGAGTTGTTTTCTCTAATCATTTTAAGTCCTCTAGCATAGTTTGGTAATACTTATGTAGCGTAAATGTTAGTGTATGGTAACATATAGGATTGACAATCCTCGTCCGGGTTGGAAGCCCCAAATGGTCAAACGGACGCATTATCATTTGTTCATACGAGTGTAGATTAGGCACTCGCAGAGAGGCACCCTCGATAAGGCACTTGATTGTGATTCTGACACCTTAGTTAAGCTCATGCTATGTGCTCATGGTAGTGATATACACTCATTCATTTATTTGCTTGGTTGCAAATCATTATACTTAAATCTTACGGTTCATCAATCATATTTTATCATATTACAAACCTGTGAGCTCACCAGCTTTTAGCTGATCATTTTAGCATGTATTCTCAGGTTCCCAGCAGCAGTAGGTCTGCTCTCTATCAGGATACTTAGCTCGAGTCGCATACATATATCAGAAGATTCCCTTGCATTTCTACATTTTGTATAATTAGATATGCCTTAGAATCTCTCACATTTAGCTTACGAGCTTTTGTAACAATTATAACCTTGTAATAGTTTTATGTAATCAATGTAATTGTAAATGACGCATATAGAGTCGTTCATTATATATCTTATGTGTTGTGATTAACTGATTAGTCGCACCAAACGAATGCTTCCGCTAATCACGAATTTGGGGGTGCGTCAGTTTTGACTCGTGAAAGGGTAATGTCATGAACGATATCAACAATTACCAATTGTCATGTTGCCTTGAGGGTTTATATAAAATTGGAGTTAGTGTTTTATATGCAAACTTAAGATAATAAGTTATATTCCATGATCTATAACAACAATACCAATAATATAATAATATTTCATGTATAAAAAATAACCAAGCATATATTTGGGAGTCACTTTGATAGATAAACAAGAGTATTACATATGATCATTACATATACAGTTGTTACTATTAGGTTTATTTAGACAATTCAGTTCTAATAATAGTAATCAAAACTAATCCAAAAACCGAATTACTAATTTGGTTTTTGCCCAATCCGATCCAAAAAATCAAGTTGTCCAATCCGAACGGTCCAATCCAATTAGACCATTTGGATAATCCAGTTATATCCAAACTGTGAACATTCCTAACTAGACACATGACCCTAGCAAATTTCTTATCCTAACATATGCTATTTGTATTTATGACAATTATGTACTAGTACATATTTGAATTATTAAGAGTTGGATTGAAAAAGATGTATATTTATAGGGGTAAAAGATATGACGTGAAATAATATGAGGTTATTTTGGCAAACTTATAAATACAATAAAGGACCTTTGTGAAAAATCTATTTCTCTTTCATCCATCCTCTTCAAACCCAGATTTCACCATTAAAGGGCCAAAATATATTTACGGTAATATCTAGCAGATGCTTCCCACTATTTGATGTCTTTTAAGGGAGCTGCAAGTCTTATAAGGAAGCACAAATAAAATAAGGTGGTTCAGAGCTCAAAACTAAGGTAGTTCATCGGGAAACAATCACAACTTATGTAAAATAATTTTGAAATTTAGATGGGTCACCTGACCTACCATGTTAAGCATTAGATCCGCCCATGCCCACACATTGTGTGAATGCTTTACTAGTCTCATTTAATGCATCTTAAACAAAAGAATTTTTAGATTAAATGTAACTCGTCAATGTATTAAATATAATTTTGAATTGAAAAGATAGTATGAACATTAATAAATACACATGATTTACATTTTATTTTTCAATTAACTACCTTTAAAGCTTCATTATTATTTCCATTGATATTAAAAAAAAGTAATTCGGAGGAACTTCTGACCTCGTACCATATTTCAATGGTACGCATTCGTTCCATTCGCAAGAAGCATCAACGCATGGCATATCACATGTCTACAATTCACCCACATATACTAAGCCATGGATTCGAACCCCCAACCTATAGTTCACATACATGGGGTATTTGCGTTCGCAATGGCGGTACGACTTGACCAATGCCCAATTAGTTCCATTTACGTTAGTATATACATATAAATACATTTTGTACCTTTTGTGATATTATCTTTATTCAGCTTAGTTGAATGATTATTTTTATGCATTTACAAAGTTTGTGTAAAAATAATGTGAATATTTTACCTTTTATGTTATGATTATTTCAAGATTAGGATCATAGAGGAAGAGGTCTTAGGGGGAGCTAGGAGGGGAAGTGATTGTGGTTTCTTGAATTAAGCATAAATCTAGATCAATGGTCAAATAAGGTGACAATTTAGTAATTAAATTGAAAAGTGAGAAAATTGTTTATAAAAAAATATAACAATTATTTTTCAATTGCACCCTCTTCACATTTCACATCTTTCCTTTTTATCATTCCACTTTCCACCTTCTCCTTCCTTCTTCTTCCCCCACCCCCACTTCCACCCCACCCCACACCACCACCACGTACCACTCCTACTGCCACCAACCGTAAAACAACTTGTTCTATATTTTTAATTAGCTTTTGTTAATTTTTATAAAAATATTAGCAATCGAGTTAAACAACTATGATGCAATTGTTTTCCTACGAACAGTGCGTTTACTTTAAATTATGATGTAGTGATTATATTGACCGATGATGTAGTGTGTTTTATTTTGAAGAAGTTGCATTATTTATTTTACGATGATGCAGTGTTTTTTTACGATAATGTAGTATGTGATCTTTAATAAGCGATATGAAATGTTTATTTTATTGATGATGCAGTTATTTATTTAAAAAGCATGATACGTAAGGAAAAAGATGAAGCTACAGACGGCGAACAAGGCTACGTTCTTCTTTTGTTTTTTCGTTTTCCTTTTTTTGTTTGTTTTTTTATATATAAAATGGAGCTGAAGGTGTGTGTGGCTGCATAAAAAAAATGGAGCTGCTACTGCTACGTATTGAACTTGATACGTAAGGAAGAAGATGAAGCTATAGTGTTAATTATTTAGAGTATTGGGTTGGGCTAAAATTTTATTAATGGGCTAAATAATTAACGGCCACACATTTATTGTTTTTGTTAATAATCTATAAATAGATTATGTATTTAGTTTTAATCAGTTTATTTTACATTTTAATGAATGTTATGGTTTAATATAAATTAATTGTTTTTTATTTGTCATTTATTTGTTTTTAAATATTAATTTATACAATTATTATTATTATTGAAAAACAAATAATAAAAATTAAAAAAAAAACTCCAGAACACTGTCCGGAACACTGTGAATTCAGTTTCACCACACCACAAAATCCTCATTTTCAACATTCTCCATAACACTGTCCAGAACACCGTATACCACACTCTGTGCTCTAAGGAGCCTTCCCCTCTAAACCTTACCCTTATTTCAATTTTAAACTTCTAATTTTATATTAAAAAAACACTACAAATACTTTGCATGAAACACCAATCGGGCATAATTCATTCGGGTGGTACCACTATCGTCAAATTTTACACGTGTGATCGATATGCCTCAGCATATATAGTTGATTTTTGGACATATAATTTGTCCGGCGTGATACTGCTTGCGAGTCTAATAGATGTATTAATGTATACCATTAAAATACGGAAGTGTTAAGGGGTGCCAAACAATTGAACAAATACCTGTATGTAAAATGATTTAATTTAATGAGAAAAGTTCAAAAAAGAATGTTAAAAAAGTGGAGAATGAAATAACCAATAGAATTGCTCCATTTCAAAAACCCATTTCCACCTTTTTTTTTCAAAGTTAAATATCTTACAAACCGTATGTCTATAAATTATAAAAATTGCATCTTCGGAATCACCGTCTTTTTCTCTTCGATTCTAGATCTAACAAGATATACTTTCAACAAAGTTTTTTTTCTTCATTTTTTTGAGTTTTAATGTGAAATCACATGTGATTTAATACTAAAAAATAATCACACCGATTAAACTTCTAATTCAAATCATTGATGATATAAAGAGATTCAAACATGAAAAACTAAGTTGTAATCACATGCGATTAAACATCAAAGTATCAATCACATGTGATTAAAGGGTAATCAAATGCGAATTTCCAAATCATTAACTATAATCATACAATTAAGTAAAAATCAAGTTGAAATCATACATGAATTATCATATATCGATAAATTTCTCATCAACTATCAAATTTTAAATAACAATCATATGTGATTATATAACAAATCACTTGTGATTAAGTGTATAAATAACAATCATATGTGATTTTTAATGAAAACTATTGCAAATTTTAATTTTTTATTTATAACTATCAATGTGGGTGAATATTAAGTTATAATCACGTGTTAAGTAGCAAATACTATGAATAAATAATCGTGAACAAATTTTAATTTTTTATCATAAATCACATGTGATTATATTGTCAAATCCGGTAAAAAAAGCGAAGAAAAAAAATTGGTTGAAAGTATATCCTATGACATCTCTAATCGAAGAGAAAAACACGTTAGTTCTGAATATGTAATTTTCATAATTTATGAAATTATGGTTTGTGAGATAATTAACTAAGCGGGTAAAAAATAGAAGTGAGTTTTATAGAAAAATGGAAGAATCCTATTGGTTCTCCCTTCTCTTACTTTTTTACACCTCATTAATTAACAAATACCTGTATGTAAAACGATTTAATTTAATTAATTAACAATTATACAATACAAATCAGTTACGAAGTATTTATTAATTAATTATTTAATTAGGAAAATGAGTTTGCGTGAAACAAACACCTATATATACTCTCCACGTGTTCTGTATCACTTGCCTTTTTCTTCTATTTCGTCTCCTTCCTCTTTATCCCCTGTTTTCCTTCCTAACAAACCTTTCCTTGTTTTAATGGAGAACAACAACAACAACAATCAACCGCCCTCATCTCCGTCACCGCCACCACCGTCTCTCCACGCCCAACTTTCCGGTCACAACGATTCTCAGAAATCCTCCTCCCAGATTTTCGCTTCACTTTTCCCTCCTCCGTCCCTGGTACTATTACAATTGTAACATGTAGTATTTCTTTGTTTATTATCTAATCATCTTTGATTTGATGTAATTTAGCTTTGTTGTATAAAACCTGCTGTTAATTCGATCAAGATTTGGGTTTCTACATGTTAGCTATTTGTGTATCCATTTGTTATAGTTGTGTAAACTTAGACCCTAGCATGAGTCATATATACCTGATTTTTGTTGGATCCTGTAGTCAGGTTCTGCATGTGAAGCATTAACTTATGTTTTTTTTTAAATATTATGCTGATTTTTTAATTAGCAAAGCTCATCTAATGGAACTTAACAAAACGATTTTGAAACGTGCACCTATAACGTTTAAAGTATAAAACCACTGTATTATTTTATTTTATTTTTGTTTCGGATCAAGAGTGTCCTCTTCTGTTATAATCTAGGTTGGATCTCATGTGGCAAGAATGTCGTCATGTATATACATGATTATGAGCATTAGATTGTTGATTCGAAGAATCTAGAAGTTGCAGATGTAGTCCTATCGTGGTGTGCTTATAGCCTTATATGCATGTCTATTACAAGTATAAGACGAAACCAATAGAAGGAAAATATATCGTTTCATGAGTTTTATAATCTTATGATGTGTTTACCTATAAGGAGTATCTATAGAAGTTCAAACTATTAAAAAAGTACCATGTCCGGTTGCCTTGTTTGTTTGACATTCACTATCACAATTATAATTCTAAGTGCAATTTTAAGTCAGCAAACTGTAACTTTCATCTTCTTTTCCGTGTTTATGGAAATGACCAAAATTTCCTCTTATACAATCCCTATTCTCGTATACGCGTTTACTAACTTGTTCCTTATCCATCTGATTGTAATTATGAGTAGAGTGTTGTATGCAGATCTCGATTTGCTATGACTGGAGTTTTCTTTATTTTGTTTATAATAGCATATTTTTTCATCATTTATTCCTTCTGCGGATCAGTTTTAGCATGCTTGATGCATAAATATTTGAAATTGAATAATTACTGTTAAACTGTATCAGTTTGGAGAAAACACCACTTGCATACGATGCTCACAACCTATACAATATGAGGCCTTCAAAAGCCAGGTCAGGTCGACCGCTAATGTAACTTCAGGTTTGCGTCATATCTTTGTTTTTCCAATTTGTTCTTTTGTGAATACTCTTAACTTTAGGGTTACTTGCTGCCCCATGGTTACATGAAAATTGTAATCTTTATCATATACATATTTAGGAGACAGTAGTTTGCTATCTATTGAACGTTGAAAATACATCCACGAATTAAAAAATAGGGAATTTTGCGCTGAAGTCAGTATGATATGTTTTTATGGAGGTGGCAAAATGGGTGGTTGGGTCGGGGGTGACTTTTAAGTGCTTGTCGAAATGTGTCTCGGTGGGTCAACCTGTCACTTTTTGTTCCTTTTTTGGATTTTGCATTCAACTAATGTATTTAATAGTATTTAAATATATATATATATATATATATATATATATATATATATATGCTATATTTTTATTATATAATAATAACAGACAATTGAAGTACATTGTAATCATTTGAATACCTGTTAGCGTCTTTTTACTGGTTTAACCCATTCGACCTGTTTAAGTTCAAGCAATACTTAACCTTTTGACCCAATATCAAGCAAATACAACCCAAATTGACCTGTTTCCATGTATACATGGGTTGAATTCGGGGCGTAATAATATTTGTAATGGTTATGGTGGGCAAAAAGGTTACTGCAACTTGAAAATTTTCCAATATATCTTTCTCTAAAAAAAATTTCTTCCAATATATTGCAAGTATCCTGGGACATTTATAATAGTTGTATATTTAACATTGTAGTTAATATCTATCCACTTCCTTTCTTGTTCTTTTGTTGTCTTATATCGAGTAGCAGAAAATGTTTCTAAGAACACTGCAGTTGCAAATAGTAGTGTAATGAACATGGATAGGAGGTCAATATTTCAGGAAAGAATAGAACCATGTCCCCTAAGTTCATCAATTTACTATGGTGGACTAGAAGATATGTATATCCGTTCTTCAAGTGATCTGACCTCCAAATCATACAGTAAAGTAAGTGTTACATCCAATTAACTTTCGTCAGCCAAGCAAACTTAACAGGTGCAAATTGACTAAATTAGCCTCATTGTTTCGTTTCTTTTAGTATTTCATGAAAAAGGATGCAAAGGATGATCCTAACTATCTACAAGGTGCTACTAGAGGAAACTGGTGGCAAGGTTGTTTCTAACCATCTCCAGAATTCGAACATTCATTAATTGTAGAGGTCGCAAAATAGGCTGGTTGGTTGGGTTAGGTTGGGTTGAGTAACAAATCAGAGCGGGTCATCTGTCCAAAACGTTTAGTGTATTAACAGTTGGTATGCCAAAAATGGGTACAGAGAAAATATTATATCAATTAGAGTTTTATTTGTATTATGAATTAAATGATTTTGGAAGTTAAATGCATTCATACAAAATACAATTTGGACAATTTCAACCCGCCCAAAGCATTTTCTTTGTAGCTAATATCTATGTTTTACTACTTCGAGATTTGTTAGAGATACAACATAGCCCGAATTAACCCATTAATATCCACATCTGTTTCACTATGTGTATGGTTAAATTTTGTGCATTCTACTCTATAGATGTGTTTTAAATTCTTAGGCTGTGTTTAGTACTTTAGTCATAAGAAACTCCTGATTCAGAATATTTGTGGGTTCTACTCTAATTTGTGGATTCTATTGTATCTATACTCTGCAGGATCTCTTTACTATTAAGATTGTGTGCTCTGCTCCCATGTGATCAACGTGGATTTTCCGAAGGTGTCCTTGTAAAGTTCAAATATGCTTTGTCAGAATAAATAACTTGTTTTTGCCTTAATATTGTTCCATAACCTTTTATTTCATTTTCTTCCTTTTGTCCTTGTCATAGTTTATTGTATGTGATTGTTTTTGTATAATTTGGATGTTAATCATGCAGGCAAATTCATGAAGATTTGGTAGCAGTTTGAAGTTTATGGTTGATATGGAAGATGAAGCAGTTTTCATCTGTCTTTTTTTTTTCAATGGTGCTGAGAGCCTGGTTTTATCGTCGTTCTTACTTCCAAAGTGCAACAACATAGAGACATGCTTCCACTCTTTTGACACAGAGTGTTTAGACATTTTTGTGTCATTGACTTAGGTTGCTTTGAAAAATAAGGTTTTATCGGTATGTTCTGGTAAGAAATGACTGAATTCTTGCGTATGCTCAATTAAACTCACAGCTAAAGTGATCGACTCTTTATAACAAGCTGCAAGGCAAAAACCTATGTTCCCCGCATACAAAGAGATGGTTGTATATGATGTTGTAACATATGTTCTAATCAGACACCATGGTATATAAGCAACTGGTTAACATTCTTAAGCGTTATGCGGCAATTGTTAACGAACAATGAAACATAAGCATATACTTTTAGTGTGATTCGCGACATTAGTACTGGCAGATTCAAAAATATAAATCAATTCTAATAATTAATGGTATGGTTATAAATAAGAAAATTTATATATTAAGGAAAAAAAAATACAGAGATAACTAAAAATGTAACTATCATTAACAAGCCATAGAAACGACATCTTGTGTCTGATCTGGTGATCTCATGATCACTGGAAAGAAAAAGAAACCTAAACCATGACCCAACACCGCCACCAAAAACACACCAACATTAAACGACATCAATGACAACATCACCATGAACCCAAGCCCTACACGTAAAGCGTACACCAATGTTTGAGCCAAACCATTTGATTTCGTCATAACAAGATTACAACGAGCAAGATATTCCACAATAAGAGCGAGAAAGAACACAAAAACAAGTGCCAAAACATACATGCCCGTATTAGTCTCAGGCCAACCGGTAAAAAGGATCAACGCGTCTTTTCCCCAATAGAATGTCATGTGCATCATCATTTTCTTTCGACGTGGCATGGCCATCGTTCCGTTCATCATTGGTGGTGGAGCCATTAACAGGTCACTTGATTAGTATCTGTTTATGGTAAAAATAAATATCACTTAGATGGAAGTTTAATTACTGATTGTTAATTGTTATAGTACATGTAGTACGACATTGTATGTAAAAATGTTTTGATAGTACGATGTTGATATTTAAATGTAGTACATGGCTTAGATGGATTTGGTCGTTATTGCCGATGTTACCTCAACAA
This sequence comes from Pseudognaphalium luteoalbum, assembly GCA_963422505.1. Classification (NCBI taxonomy): domain Eukaryota; kingdom Viridiplantae; phylum Streptophyta; class Magnoliopsida; order Asterales; family Asteraceae; genus Pseudognaphalium; species Pseudognaphalium luteoalbum. The sequence goes on along the minus strand of OY730196.1, from coordinate 88,160,030 downwards.
TATTCCTACATAAACGGTATACTAGAGTTACACAATACTATTAGAAATATGATCCATTAGTTTACATTATGTGATAAGCCCATTTATCTTTGCTTTGTTATCAAGTAATTGTAATCTATATAAGTTGAACGTTTTAATGAAATCATTATGGGGAATTACCAAATCTAATAACTACGTCCATGTTTAGGGGTGTACGTGGTCCAAAAACCGCACCGAACCGGATCAGAATTGCACCGGACCACGAACCATTAAATAAAAAATCAAGAACCATGAACCGCACAATGTAATTCGGTTCTGGTCCGGTATGGTTCCGATGCGGTTCTTGCGGTTTTGGTTCAAAACCGCGAACCAAATAATATATGCGCGTATGATATAAAGAAGAAGATGTGTACAAGCATACATGTTTCAAATTAACTATAATAATTAAGGAATCATAAAAAACTTTAAATCACCTAATAATCAATACTAAAACGTTGTTGTAATTCTAACATAATATGGATACATCTAGTGGCGGATCTAGGATACAGTAACCCGTAACATTGGTATCTTACTTTTTGTGAACCCGTAGCACAAATAAAGAATGTAACAAAAAGTGCAATTTTTTATAAGAAATTTACACTATATGTAGCGAATCGACCCATGGCAACTATTACCTCTACCATCTACATGGCTCCGCCCCTGGATACATTATGTTTTTATCAAACAAAACATGCATCGAATACAAAAGAATAGGGTTGATCAAGTTCCAAAAAACTTTATTAAATGGATCAATCGTTAACAATTTATTAAAAAAATATGATCGGGGAAATATGCAGACGACGAATAAGAGAAAGAAAATGTAAGTTGAATTTTTTTGGTGCATGGAATATTGAAGATAAAAATCTATAAGAATATATGTACTTATAATTAATATAACAATTATTTAAAATCTAATTACATAACTCAATATTTATCGATATTAAAAGATACATACATCAAGTATATATTTAACTTTTCCTATAAAATCGGTTCTTGCGGTTCGAACCGTTTTTACCGGTTCTAGAACCGAACCGCACCGTGAACCATTAAGGCTAAAATATAAAACCGAGAACCGGACCGTTAAGCTACGGTCCGGTTCGGTTCTGGTCCGGTCCTGATTCGGTTTACCGGTTCTAGTGGTTCCGAACCATTTATGTACACCCCTATCCATGTTCTTTAGGATAAATGCAAATGCCCCCTGAATTTATCTCATTGTAGTATACATATTTGGGTTTATTATTTCGTTATGTATTGAACTTTACACTTTGTACTAATTGTATGAGTCGAACTTTGAAATCTTCTATTGTATGTATGAAACTTGTAAATATGGTCTATGTAAAATTTCCTTTTTGGGTAGGGTCAAAATTGGAAAATTTCCTTTATTGACCTTTCCCAAAAAAGAAATAATACGTACAATAGACTATATTTACAAGTTCACTACATATAATAGAAAAAATGCAAGTATGTCACATACAATAATAAAAAACGTAAAGTTTAATACATAACGAAACAATAAACCTTAAAAAAATATGTTAACCGTTTAATTGGATGACGGATCTATGTGATTAAAAGGTTAAAATACAAATACAACCGAAATGATTTTAACAAACACTAGACTTTTTGATTCACCATTTCCTTGATCATCAACATGACAAAATAAAACTAACCAAACTCTCCAATGACTCATATGATGAACCTTTACTTTTCACAGATTCTATAACCTTTTCCTTCATTTCGTTAACTCTAACTCTTATTTCCTCCCCTTCTTTATCCACCATTACTCTTTTGATCTTTCTTTCAATTTCCACTCTCTCAAAACACTCCAACTGGAGCCCAATCTTCCAAACATAACTCACATAACGCGCGTTCACCATTTGGTCAACAATAAATGGTTGACATATCATGGGAACACCTTCTGAAATGCTCTCCAAAGTCGAATTCCAACCACAATGTGTCCAAAATCCACCAACCGCAGAATGGGCCAACACATCCTTTTGTGGAGCCCATTTCACAATCAAACCTCGACCTTTCGTGTCCTCTATGAACCCCTCTGGCAAAAACTCAAGCCATTCTGACCCACTTACTGAACCAGGCCTAACCACCCATAAAAATAACTGCTTACTATTGGCTAGGCCCCACGCCATCTCCGTTAGCACATTCGCTGCCAAAGTAACTAAGCTTCCAAAACTTACATAGATAACTGATTTGGGCTCTTGTTTATTGAGCCATGTGAGGCAACTAGTGTCCTCTTCTAGAAAGTTAGTAGATGGGCTTGGTGTTATTTTGTGTAGAGGCCCGACTGCGAAAATGGGAACTTTGTAATGCTCGTGGATTCGAGTTAAAGCTTCGTGCTCTAGAAATTTTACCGCGTTCCATATTATGGCTGATGGGTGTGCCTGTTGGTCCAAAATCACACCAATTTCTCTCAAATCTTCAATAGGCAAATTTGAGAATGGTAGATCTTTGTATCTTAGGGGATGATGATTTGGAACAATCTCCTGCATAACATAATCTTTCCCACAAATGGATCTTAGAACAATAGGTATATTCTTTCGTTATGTATTAAACTTTACGCTTTTTACTATTGTATGCGACATACTTTCATTTGTCTTATTGTATGTGGTGAACTTGTAAGTATGATCTATTGTATGTATTATTTCTTTTTTTGGTATAGTCAAAAATGGAAACTTTCCTATTTAAGACTTACCCTATAAGAAAATTTTACGTACAATAAATCATATTTATAAGTTCAATACATACGATAGAAGTTTTCAAAGTTCGACTCATATAATAGTAAAAAGTGTAAAATTTAATACATAACGAAATAATAATTCCTATAATAATTCTATATTATTATAACAATCAACGTTAACTATTATTCGTATAGATTGCAAAGTTAGAGAGAAAAAGAAACTATATTAGATCCATGCTATATAAAGATTATAATTATACTAAAAAGAACCAACGTAACTCAAATTGTTAATGTATGATAAAAGTATATATGTTATGCTATGTGTAACAATACACCTTAAACTTTAGGAAAATGATAACGACACCATTAAAACGTTCAGACATACATAACGGTTAGTACTTAAACATGACAACCTTTACACAATTATTGATAAATCATCAAACTAAAGGACAATTGTTATACATGCATGTAATAACACACAAATCTTGTGATAACTTATTTGTGAGGTTGTGTTAAGGCATGGTTAATAATAAAGTTTAGCTAATAACACACTAAACTTGTGATAAGTAATGGTTAAATATAAAGTTTAGCTAATAAGATGATGTTTAATCAAATCAATAAACTCACGCAAATCATTATTGTGTATTTTTGTTTTCATATGTACGTATTGCAACCCCACACAAAAAGTTATACTCCGTATTAATTTAATCATGTAAACAATCTTATCATATATGAGTGGTGTTGAAATATTACATTGTTGTAGCGTGGAATTATTACCTTGTTCAAGAAATCTGCCGTGCTGACGTAGCTGCTGACGTACAAGGTACGCCGGAAAGAACACTGCGCTACCACTACGAAAGAGAATAGGGACAAGTCCTAACTCGACTGCAACGCCTCCTGCGGAATACATAAGGTGGTCATAGATGACAACGATTGATTTATTTCCATCATTCATCAATCTAATCAAGTGTTCCTTGAATGATGCTTTACATTTGTTGTTGAGACTTTTATTGAAAGTAGTGAAGGAATTCGAGTCATCAAAATTCGTTAAGTTGTCAGAAAGTGGGAGAAATGTGAAGTCAGGAGGGTGGTTAGATGGGTCAGGTGGGTTAAGTTTTGAGTGAGCAATGGCTATTGACAACCCTTTTGCATGGAGGGCTGTTGCTAGTTGAAGAATCGGGGTCTTGTGGCCTTGAAATGGGGCTGCTGCTACCACCACCAACGGCCGCTGTCCACCGCCGTGTTCAGCTTCCATCTATCTTGGTGTCAAACACTACTGCAGACTCTGAGTTCTCAAAGTATTGTATAAAGTCTCGAATGACAAGATTTTAGTTGTTTGGATTTTTTGTGTCATGTTAATACATGGTCAAAAATGGGTGAAAGATCATTTATTATGTCTATTCACTTGCCACCGATGTATAGAAGGTTGAGGTAGCAGTTGGTACAGGTCCATTCTAAATACACAGTGTAATTTCTACTGAAAAATAGTATTTTAGTTATTTTTGTTTGTGGTATGGGTTCAATAATAATATCATTTATTATGTCAATCCACTTCCTACCGACGGATAAAACTAAGGGTAAAAGTGGGCACATGCTATTATTAAACATGTTTTCGGTTCAAATTTAATTACAAACTGTTATTGTAATAAGTATTTGATTTGATGTACTGAACTTTCAATGCTACGCCTACCAATTTCTTACAAAAAATGACCAATCATGTGAATTACTCCTCCATCCAAATTTATTGTTCACATGTAAAAATATATTATACCGCTTATGAAAAGTTTTATACCGCTTATGAAAAGTGTAGTAATTGTGTTCTACATCCAATGAGATTTAGTCTTTTACCACAGTCTAATTATTTTGATTTGTAAAAAATAAATTTTAAAAATTTTAAAATGAAAAGATGGACTATAAAATTGATCTGGAAGGAGTAATTGTTTTGCTCCATCTCGTGCAATAAAACTACGCACTGTAGTCATAATGGTACCAGTGGTGCAACTAGGAGTGAGTATGAACTGAATTAACAGATAGATATCGATTCAATCAAAAAAATGGTGATATATTTTTTTTAAACAACCATAGTGGCTAAAAAAACTTAATCACATGCTGATAATTATCTGTTGATTAAAATTGACTTATTTGTTTCTACTATATTGTTTTGTCTACCATAGATCGATATAGATAACTAGTTGTGACATTGACGTTTTCATTTCTAAAATTTTGTTTCTTCTACCATAGATATAGACAACGAGTTGTGACATTGTTTTTATGAGATTAAGTGTGTTTTCCTTTTGTTTGTATAATTAACCAATTTAAATATTTACAAAAAATTGAAAAATTGACTTTAACTTTTCACGGATCGACTTTTAACCATAAATTAACAAAAATTCAGTTATTGATGTAGATCTAAACCATCACCATCTCCAATCGCCCCATACCACCAATGTGCGACTACCCTACGAAGCCAATTAACACGTAAGGAAAATATCAGATGGAACTCCTGATAACCAAATGACCAAATCACCGGGTAATTGATATAACCATTTTTGGACCACAATTCGAACGTCTCTTGTCACATTCTTATACTGTTGACTACTACTCAATCGCATGGATAGTAGTCGTGAAATACTAAGATAAAAATGAAACGCAGCAAAGAGAGTTCTCCACGAATTTTTTTTTGACAAAGTACTGTGATATTATGAGAAATCATAATCATAAATAAATTTAAAGATAAATCTACATATATGTCCAATGCTAGTGACATTAATCCATGACATTTTTAGGAAATGTGACATTTTATAGAACTTTTGGATGAATGTCAATTATAGATATACAATATATATACGTTTACTTAAAAAATTTGTTAAGACACTATCTGTAAAATTATTCCTAAAATTCTAGTAAATATACAAAGTTTATGGAACAGTTGCTTAGTGTGGGCCGTACCAACCTGGGCTAACCAGCCAAGGACTATACTACTATGGGCTTTCGGTATGCAAATATTTACTAGTATATTTTGGTTTTTTAAGTGGAAGTGGTTTTTAGTTAGGCTTTTCTTATAATGTCTTCAGCTTTGAAAACTGGTAATATATATGCTAGATTGATAGATATCAATGTATCCTAAAAAATATCTTCTTGAGGGATATGCTGTCACACTCGGACTGTTATTCGGTGAGACTAGAACCCACAACTTATTAGTTGTGATACCGGCATACCGCTAAGCCAAAAACATGTTAACTAATCCTATTTTTATGGAACATGGTGTGTTAAATCATGATTAATTATCATTACAGATAATAAAGCACATTACTCTCATGCTTTGTACTAGACAAATGTCTAGCATCACTTTGGGCCAATTTCTTGTATGTTGACTTTTCTTCTCTCTTGTGTCTTAATCACATCTCTAAAGTAGAATATCCTTCTTTCTCCTTCAAGCTAGGACCTTAGCTAACTTCCTTTTCTAGAAAGGATTGGAGAGGGGGCCATGAGAAGACTAAATTTGATTAATTCAAGTAGCAATCAATTTTAAGTGATTGATTGATCTCTAATCTCTATTACAAGCTAATTACTTTATTGGGTACATTGTTATCGTCACAAAGAGGGCATTTCCTTGTTTCTATTAACATGTCAAAATGTTCCATCTTTGGACCAATAAGTCGATTTCAATCACCTAACTATCACCGGTACAACATCCGTATACTACTCTAGATCAATGGTTAGTGGTCCTCCATGGATCTTTTTTCCTAGTTTCCTTCCACTTCAGGTACTTGCACAATCAAGGTGCCGTGACATTTATCATACTTATTTTAAATATGCAATAAAAAAGGAGTCAACAGAAAACAACTTTCACAATATAATAGTCCATTTTGAGTCTATAATTAAACTAATTACTCAAATATTTGTAAGCTAGCAAATTTACATAACTACTGCCGTATTAGGTGTGCATTTGATAATCTTGCTTGTTGCGTTTCTCTTCTGAGATTCTTAACGCGACATTTGGGCATCAGTATCATAGGTGGAACAATGGGTGAATCAGGCGGGTTAGCTGGTCCCTTTTTGGTACATGTCAAAACGGGTCGGGTCGAGTTGGGTTGTCCCAAAACACTTCCCGTACATTATCCCTTACGAATGTACACTAATAATCTATCTTGTAGAGTAGTATGATTTTGAAGGTTTTCTGCAGTAAGTATAAACTTGAGTGACTTTCTACATATTCGACCCGGTTCCTTTTGACCTACTTTTTATTTTACCTGTTCAACCCACTAGAGATAAAAACATATCCTGGAGTGATCAATGCATAAGTAAATAGATCGAAAGTACCAAAAAATATTTATTTTTAAAATCTTAACTTAATTACGTACACATATACTATACTATGGATGAAAATAAACAACAATGATACACTGATACATGTGCTGTAATTTAAGGTATCTACAATTTGGTTTCATTTCTAACTGATACGAGAATCTGCTCGAATGAATTCTACTAAATCATTCAAAGAGTTAAAAGAAGACCCTCCTTTGCATAGAGAATATTTAGCCTTTTCTTTCATACTAATTGCTCTTTTCCTCATTCCTTCGCCTTCATCATCCACCAATAGTCTTCTAATAGCACTCACAATCAACTTTCTTTCTAAATATTCAAGTTCCAATCCCACTCTCCATACATAACTCAAGTACCTAGAATTTACACATTGGTCCCCCATAACCGGTCGACATATCAATGGCACCCCTTCGGAAATACTTTCCAAAGTCGAGTTCCAACCACAATGGCTCCAAAATCCTCCAACTGCAGAATGGGCCAAAACTTGTTTTTGTGGTGCCCATTTCAACAGAAGACCTCTTCCTCTTATTTCTTCCATGAAACCTTCTGGCAAAAACTCAATCCACTCAGACCCATTTACTGAACCGGGTCGAACCACCCATAGGAACGGTTGTTTACTATTGGCTAACCCCCAAGCTGTCTCGGCTAGTTCAGTTTCATCCATAGTGGCTAAACTTCCCAAACTTACATAAATAACTGATCTTGGAGCTTGCTTATCAAGCCATGAAATGCAATCAGTGTCTTCTTTGAGAAAACTAGTAGATGGACATCTAGCCATTTCGTTCAATGGGCCGATGTCAAAAATTGGAATCTGGTAGTATTGTCTTAGCTTTGTCAATACTGAATGTTCAAGAAAATCGATAGTGTTCCAAATGATGGCGGAAGGGGTTCTAATTCGCTCCGTTAGAGCAATCATTTCTTTTGCAAGCTCAGTAGGTGCATTGTTAAACGGTAAATCTTTGTACCTGAGGGGACGCAACTCGGGAACAAGCTCCTGCAACATAGATTCTGTGATGTAGAGCGAAAATTGTTATATATACATTTACTCACATATACGATTAATTGCATAAAAAGGTAGTACCGTCGTCCTACTCAAGATCCTATTTTAAGCAACCATCTTTGTTTTCAATAGTAAAATGTAAAAGAAAATGATAACGACAGCCTTAAAAGGACATCTTTAACCTAGCTTGGACGAATAAAAATTTTGTGACGTCTGTTAAATGTCTGAGTAGTTGATTTGATGGTGAATTCACAAGTATTAATGCATAAAACTAATTCTTAAAGATTATTCCATGGGTTGTCGTAAACAAAATTCCAAAAAAGTAAAATACACTTCAATTACATGATCATAAAGTATTAACTAACCTTGTACAGGAAGTTTGCCTTCTGCATGAAGTTTAGGAAGAGTAAGGAAAGCAGGCAAATAAGACGCGCTACAACTGCGTAAAACAATACTAGGAAGACTCAAATTGCTAGCAACTTCTTCTGCAAAGTACATGCTATTATCATGTATGATTGTAATCATTTGATTCTTGCTTTGATCATCTTGAATCTTTTTACTCATGTGATCTTGCAGCTGCATTTTGCAGTTATCGTTGAGTTCTTCCAAGAACTTTGTGTAGTTGGCCGATGCATCGATGGCTAGAAAGTTATCGAAAAGCGGAAGAAACACGAATTCGGGATGGTTTGAAGGATCAGGAGAGTTTAATTTAGTATGAGCTATGGTTATTGAGAAGCCTCTTGAATGAAGAACACTTCCTAGTTGAAGCATAGGAGTCATATGACCTTGAAATGGACTTGCTACAAGAACCAAAGGTTTGCATATGTTTCTCTTATCTCCCATATTGCTTGATGATGATAATTATGCAAATTAATTAACGTTTGTTGTTTCATATATATAGAAACTTATATGAAACACTAAGGAAAACAAATATATTTAATATAATTAATAAATAAAGAAGTCACCAATAAAAAGATATGTCCGGATGTCCCAATCAAGTAGATGGTATATATAAGGTCATTTAGTAAACAAGGTAAGTGGGAAAATGAAGGGCGGAATTATTTAAGAAAAAATAGTTTTTTTAATTTGTGAACGTTGAAAAGGTAATCGGTGAACCATATCTAGAAAAATTTGTGACATGTGAAGTCTACATATATGGTAGTTATTTATTTGAAAGTTGTTTCAAAATGTTTGGTGTTACAATTTCTTATCAGTTGACATATCTCGTAAAGAATTAGTTGGATAACTATCGATGTATACGTATATGCATACGTGTACATGATGCACATATATATGTCTATATATAGATATAGATAGATAGATATGGATTTTTACTATATATGTATTTTTTAGTAAATGTCAATAAGGCGCATTATGCAACACAGAAATGAACTACTCGTTGATTTACACTCTGTTCCAGAGTTTTTAGTGGGGAGAAAAGAAAAGAAAGGGGACTAAAAAAATATGAAAGAAAAGAGGAGGGATTGGATTTTTAATTTTGGTGTTCTTGAGTTTAAAAGAAAAGAAAAGAAAGTATGAGTTTTTGTGTTCCAAAGTTTTAAAAGAAAAGAAAAGAAAATTAGTAATTTTACAATTTTATCCCTAATTTATCGTAAGATTATAACACAGTATTATTTAACAAACATGACATTCATACTAACCACTTAAACAAAACCCAATCGAGACCAAACTACCATCAATACACAAAAATGGGATGAACAAATTGGGACCATTAAAACCATGCATAAACCAAAAGTACTTAAAAAAAATAGGAACAATGCAGTCATTATTGCACTAGCTACATGTACTGGACTAGAGTCTTCCATCCCAACGTATATGAATCCAAAACAAACAAAATGTGTGCAGTGTAAACAAAACTAAAAGAAATATAAACAAAAAACTGAGATAACAAATTCCAAATAGTTTTCACACAGCTAAAAACCAAGAACTAAAACATCCACAATCCTTCCTGTTAACATAAGGAAAAAAAGAGAAACAATTGAAAGCAAACAAATCATTTGCAGCGACAAGTGTGTATGCAGCAAAAGATTAAAGAACGGAAAATAAACGAACCAAATACTTAACCAGGTCATTAAGCTTCACCCATCATTTTCTTCAGCATGTACACTCGAAGCTGACCAGGACTACTAAATAATACTCGTGCATGTTTTGGATTCTCAGCCAGAAAAACAACGGCATCCGCTATGACATGCGGTTCCAAACCCATTGGCTCCAATTCTTGAAAGATTTCATCCCCTGTGTACTCACGTTGATAAGCTCTTTCAAGTATCATATTTGTTTCTTGTAAAACTGTATTACCTTCCCTAATAGCATGAGCCACCTCTTGAACACCACTCAAAATCTTTGAATCAGATGCCTCTTCTTCTTGATTTTTTCTTTTTCTAGGTTTGCGTTTTCTTGCATTAGTAGGCTGCTCGGTGCGAGAAACCTCTTTCACATCATCATCGTTGCTCAAGTCTTCTAAGTTAACTTCTTTGGAAGCAACTAGATCATCGATTTCTTCAATCGTTTCTACTTTTTTATCATCGTTATTGTTCAATCGGGCATTTTTCTCCTTAGGAGTTTCAGCAATAGAACCCGATGCTCGATCTTTAGCAAACAGTTGTAGCAAGTCATTGTAGTTAGAAATTTTTCTTGTCTTCCATTGTGCAGCTTCAGGCTTTGCCTATTATGATAATAGAATTTATTAATCTAAAGAATAATGTATAAATGAGTAAAGCTAACATATAGAAGATATTGTATATTTACACTTACGTTTATCAAGTCTTGCCATACTTCATTTTCTGCTTCTATTAATTGAGTCTGTTCATTCCACGAAAACCCACTCAATAACGTTCCCCGAAACACATCATAACATTGAGCGAAGTGTTTTTTCAGAGTCTTCATCCGATTCTTCAAATGAGATGCGTTACATTCTATCTTCAAGTTTGTATTCAGCTCTTTCACCATATTAGCATAGGATAGAGGTGTGAATGTTCCACTAACTCGATTACCTGCCTCTTGTTGTGTGAGCATTGCTTGAATGAATGCCGAGTCCATTTGAGCTGTCCAAACCAATTGCTCCCTCTTAACAGGCTTCCCGGTATTCGCATCGTTTACTTTGTTAGTCATGCTTAACTACTACATACAATATAATAACAATAAGATAGATGCAGTCAAAAGCCTAAATAAATAAGACATATGCAGTCATTGTTCTGAGAAGTATAAAAATACACGTTCATACCCAACAATAAATAATGTAAACCAATTCAAATTCAATCATCACCAAAATCTCATACATAGGTGTAATTATATACGTTATTGAACTACTTAGACATGTCAATTTCATCGTCCGGATGCAACAAATAATCAGCCCACATTTCAGCTACAATTGAATTTCGTAATTGCTCTCCACTCGTACTAGTAGCACCCATGCCTCTTGGATTATGGTGTTCTTCATCTGAATGTAACAACTCTCTTACCACCAGAGCTTCAAGTTCTCTGTCGCGATCTTCCTTGATTATGAAGTTGTGTAAAATAGAGCAAGCCATAAATATAGAGGATTGTGTTTCACAAGAGTACTCCGGCTCGGATGAAGTTCTTATGATAGGGAATCTTTTTTTAAGTACACCAAATGCCCGTTTAATAGCATTTCGTAGTGATGCATGGCGAAGGTTAAACAGTTCTTTTGCATTGACGGGTGAACGAGCCGAGTACTCTTTTAAATGATATCTAACACCTCTATATGGCGTCATTAATTTACTTGTATGTGGAAGACCAGCATCAACCAAACAATATCTACCCGAGGGAATGACTAGCTTATCTTCTCTAGCGAATGCGTTTTTTTTTTATCCGTGAGTCGGACGCAGTTCCCTCCCAACCCGACAAAAAATGTAAACTTCAAGTCAAATGTGCAAGCAGCTAAAACATTTATAGTTGGGTATCCCTTACGACCTCGATATCTTGGGGCATCTTTATTATGTACCCTCACACGAACATGTGTTCCATCAATCGCTCCTATACAATTTTTGAAGAAAGGGTAAAATCTCCCTTTTTCTTGAATTTCTTTGGGAACAATGTCACCTGTAGGTTGTTGAAGATAATCTCCTTCTATAGATAGAATTGCTTTCAAAACTCTGTGAAAGCACCTACTGACCGTTGAATCGGAGCGATGATAAATCCAAGAGGTGAAACGAACACTTATATCATTTCCTACAATATGTAAAAATCTAGCAACGTGTTCCTCGACGGATATACGTTGAGTAGCTCGAAGTCCACCATCACGCTCTAAGATTCTGCATAATTTTTTAAAGGCTTGCACATTCATGCGAATATGGTCACGACATTTTTCATTAATCGAGAGGTTGTGCAATATCTCTTCTCGTACATGTCGTCGATGTAAGAGCTCATCTTTGGTAGGTAAATTAATACGATTGATGAATCTGCGACGAGTAATAAAACCAAGCAATAGACAAATCAACTAGACCGATGCCAATTGTCGAGCTCTAACAACACGACGTATAGTGAGTATCCTTTCAATCGTAAGGTTATCCATTGTACTTTTAATCTCTGTTGAAAAGTTTATATATTAGTAGATATATCTCACATAACCAACTAGTTTTATAGGATTATTCCGATCAGATTACTTATTTCATTATGGTTATCTATGCCAAAACATTTACAACTTAATAACACATCTTTTTCTATAATCTGCAAATGACGTAACATACAAATATGTGTGGCATGTAACTTGAACAAATTGATAAATGGAAATAATACAACTAGAATACAAAACTAAAAGCACTTTATATACTAATAACATATTAATTGACAACAAGATCACCACTTAATAAAAGAACGTCATCTAAAAATATAAATATATATATATCATAAGGACATGCATATGAAGTTTAGTCATTGATAATCATTCATACCCGATTACAATCATGCATTACGAACAACTTTTCAGAAAGTACAAACATACATAAATCTGAAACGAGTAAACGGAAAGTTTCGATCTTACCAGGTCAAAAATCGCAAGTTGATAGACAAATGGCGATTGGGAACACTTGAATAACTAGAAACCGTGATATGCAGTCGTGTGATTGAGGGAGTACGTGAGATAAATATGCAAGATCCGTATTATATTATATATTAGGTTAAGGGTATTTTGGTCAAGAAGGATAAAAAAAGAGACGTGCATGATTTTGGCCCCTCCAAATCAGCCCAATTTGGGAGGAAAGGTAGGAGAGAAAAAAGGGATAAAATCCCCCCTCCAATTCATTTCTTTTCTCTCCTCTGTAAACTCTGGACCACCCTATTTTTTTTATAATCTTTCATCTTCTTTCCAATCACTTTCTTTTCTCTCCAAAATTAAACTCTGGAACAGAGTGTTAGAGTTTACATACCATCTATCAAAAATATTGATAATAGAAATCAACTTTTGAATTTATCATTATTCTAGCAATATGGTACATCGAAATTCAGAAAAAGATATGACATATCAAGTAAAAGGTTGCTATAATTATGATGAAATTGAAAGTCAATTCTACTATTACTATTATTATTGATTGATAGTTCATTCCTAAAATCTAAAATTAACGAATTGATCGTTTCTATTATAAATTATTTACCGATATCAATATGACTATATACCCTATCTATGAATATCAATTTTGTGCACTATCGGTCAGAGCCGGCCTTGGTACCAGGCCACATGGGCGACAGCCAAAGGCATCAAGGTATAAAGGGCATCAATCTTAGGTGCATGAATATTGGGGTAAATTCGTTTAATCCTATATTTTAGACATTTAACGATTTTTATGATAAAAATAACGTATTTTATGTATCTTGAAACAAGAAATTGAAGTCACGATAAAAACAAGGTTGCTGTTGTTTTTAATGGTGGAAAAGTAAGTTTGAGGGTAGAGTTGTGGAAGACGATGGCATGATCCCTTGCATTTTGTGCAATTATCACTTTTTTAATATTTCATCCCTTATAATTGATTCATTGTTCAATTAAAGCCCTATGCTTTATAATTTGTTGATATTCCTGATTGCTATGGTTTGCCATATTTTCAGTTCAAAGATCATTGTAGATTGTGTATAAAAAAAATTCCACTTTCGTCATACTCCAAGGAATTATTATCCGGGCCTTTGTTTTATACAGTAAATAGTTTTAATAGAGCAATCAAATTAAAGGTAACTTCTTTTATTTAACCTTGTTTATAGTTATAGTTTTTTAAGTACTACTTCCTTCGTTCTAGTACGTACACAGTTATAGAATTCTCCACTAACTACACTTTTAACCAATTAAATAACATATCTATCCATTAAAGTCGACTTCGATTAGTTTAAACATGAAAGTGTAGAATTATTGGAGACAACCCAAAATAGTAATAACGTGGAAACTTGTGGTGAGAAGAGGTTGTATACGTGTAGTACAATGAGTCAATAGAATGAGCGGTTTTTCAATTTTGAGTATTAGAAGTAAGTATTTAGCGAATGTTAACTATGCCAAGCAAATTAATATTTTTGCTCACAAATGCACGAAAACATTATTTATGTGATGTAAGTTGAACTTATAATTCCAAACCATAAAAGATCATGTGTAATGTATTTACAAAATTAAGGGGGCATTTTTCGATCGATTCGCCCGGGGCATCAGAAATATCAGGACCGACCTTGTTATCGGTATCTTTATATATATTTACATTTATATATGTGTGTACATATAGTATAGATATATATAAGCAAGCAGTTAGGCCATTTTCAATGTATATAGAATTGTATCAAATTTTGTGAATATGTGTAAAAAACCTTCTCCATTCAACGGACTAAATTTAGTGTAAAATTTAGTGTACACTTTAATACATGTGTTAATAACCCATAACAAAACCCACCAAAAAAATGTAAAAAAAAAAATCGTCGGAAGTATGCCTTGAGGGACGGCAAATTGAAGAGGAGAAAACGTTGATTTTAATGGTGCAATTTTCATAATTTTTTCGATTTGTCGTTTGTGAGATAATTGGTGTTGGGGGTAAATGAGTTTTGTACATGTTAAGCATTCTCTTTGTACACATGTCACAATATCATTGTTATTTCCGTACTTTCAAAAATGAATGTAGTCTCATCTCATGATTTGTAATCAAATTAAGAAGTTATTGAGTTTTGCCTTATAATATGAGTAGTGTATGTATGGTTTTTGTCTCACTGTCTGTTTATGTCTTCGGGTATTCCATAATGTGAGGTTGACTTCGTTATTGAGAACATAGAGAAAAACTTATAAAGGTATTCAAAAATTTTAAGAATTGAGCATTTTCATCTTATAAGTTCAAAATTAAGTAAGTTTTTCATTATAAATTAACATTAAGAAGGTGAGTCACTTAAATAGGGGTGATTGATTTCGATACATTTATCAAAATCAAAACAAGTTATTCACCTTCAAGTCGTCGTAGGAATAAATGGAACTAAGAGGAAAATGTAGACCTCTTGGTGATGGTTGTTAAATTTTTAACTTTTTAATAATTAAGTGGCAGTCACTCTCAATTTCCTTTTCTTTCACAAATGAGTGACTAATTTGTTTATTGGGCCAAGTCAGAGGTTGCGAAAATCGTAATTGAGATGTTTATTTGAATAAGAAAAGGGAAAATTGTCACTTGAAAACTTGAAAAGCTAAAACATAGTCATGATTTGAAATTTTTAATATGGTTAACACTTAACAATAACATTCTAGTTATTTATTAAATTTACATAAATATATGATCTAGAGGTCGGAGTCATATTGAAGATACGGGTATGATAGCTACATGTATATTCATTATACGATACGAAGTATAAGTTTGTCATAAAAAGTTGCATTACTTGTGTAATTTTTGTTTATCCTACGTATTACTAAAATTGAGATACTAATATTACAGATCACCTCAAATCATGAATACGGTAACAATGGTTCGTACAAGATCGTATAAAGTGAAAGAAAAATAAATGAGACAATATTAAAAGTCAATAGACAATAGTACCACTAGTAGATCTTGATAAAGGATATGATAAAAGCTGATTTTAATCGAGTGTAGCTTTTAGGTCCAAAAAGTGTTTCAACACACGGACTACAATTATTGAAAATTTAATTTCCAAAGTACAAAAAACAAACAATAGCAATAACAAGATATTGGTCGTGTGTTATGTGGTTGAGCTTGTTTAGCTAAGATATATTTGTCGAGGTATATCAAAAAGTTGCATACATATAATTGAACCAAAAGAATTAACATGTGCATCAAATGCAAATGTCAAATTGCATTTTGCATTGCGTGAACTCTAACATCCTTTTTATATATTAAAATTATATTTAGATAACGAAAAAATGTTAAGTGTGTCGTTAACAATACACAACTTATGTTCTGACAATTAGTTATATTACATAAATTTTATAATAATATAAGTATTGTTGATTGATTTTATTATTTTTATTTTCATAGTATAAGATATTACTACACAATTTACGGAATTAAGTATATATATAGGGTGGTGATTTGTACAGTACTAAAATTTAGTCATACACTATTTTTATACATCATTGTGTTGTACAGTACAACACTGTGAAGTAGTTTTAATGGTGTATAACTAATTTTTGAAGGTGTACAAATCAACACCCATATATATAGAACGTAATCACTTTGTCTTAAAGTGAACTAAGTTTTATGATTATATTTTAAACATTCTGAGCCATAGCTATAAGTCTCTAAAGTAGTAAAAATCATTTACTCTCTCCGTTCAAAATTATTGTAACCAAACACAAAACACGTAGTTTAATAAAAACATAATAATTACTCCTTTCTTTTTCTTAGTTTTTGTAGAATGACAGTTTTACTCTTAACCAATTAATTACTGCTTTCTTAAAAGTGTGTAATAATAATTTCAATTAAGGGTAATATGGTAATCACGATCAAACATTACTATCTATTTTTGGAAGTGAACACTTAATTTGGAACTTCCGAAAAATGAAACATGAATTATAATTTCGGGACGAAAGGAGTATAATATATAAATTTCATAAAAAAAAATAAAATCTTTAAGTTGTAATGCCTAACTACTAATATCATTTCTATAACAAAATTTTAAATAATAACCACTAATGATGTTTTTTCAAAAAATAATGTTAAATAGGTCTAACTATGTAGACCTAAAAATAGGTCTATTTATCTTATTGGTTGAATCTATTTTCTCTTAATGTCATTCAATCAATTTTTTCAAACCAATCAAGCACATCTTTAGGTATATATTTAGTATTATCGATTTAGGACCACCAATTATTTTCTTTTTTCGAAAGAAAAAAACTTAACGAATAAATTTAAAGAAAACAAAAGCTTTTAATAGTCTTTAAAAAATGAAGAAAACATATCAAATTGCCAAAGGAACCTCGAGTCCACAACCCATATTAGAAAATGAGTTACTTTCACATTTTAAAATTTAAATTTTTGTTAAAACAAGAAGGTGGTATATCTTGGCCCATCATAATTAGCACATGCATTAGGGCCCAGCCCAACTATTAGCAAGCTTCGTATTGTGAAGTGTGAACTGTGAAGTGAAGATGTTCGCATTTTAACTTTTTAAGCGTGATAAAAAGGTACAAGTTAGAACCATTTACTAGTGTTTAGGGATTGAACATGAAGAATTGAAGATAACACAAAATTAAGACAAAAAATTTCCATAAAAATAATTAAAATTTAAACAAGAGACAGTTCAAGTTTCAGTTAATATAAATGAATAACTTTGTAATGAAACTACAAGGAGTGTTGATAGGGAAGAAGGTAAATGATTCGTCTGAATTAGAAAGAGGTGGCTTGAATTAACGTACTTAACCGTTAAAATGTTAAAACATAATTAGGGAGGTGTCATCTATGCAATAAGTTTTATATATTTTTAAAATAGCGATGCAAAAAGTGAAAGTATATGAACTTGATGTGTTACTCCATGTTAATTTTCGTAATCTGAATAGTGTAATAAATATGAAGCTAAAATTGAAACCCACAGCCCTAAAAGAGGGGTCCCCTATCTTCTTTATTGGACATTTTCACTTTTGAGTTATCGTTTGGTCAAAAGAACATTATATTATTGCTTTCATAGTGATAGCCAACTCTATATGTATCACTTTATATTAATTATGCAACCCAAAACTCCAAAAAGTGTCTAGTGTTTTCATTAATTGATGGATCCTTTGTCAAGTTTCATATATGTACCTAAGCAGATTATTTAGAAACAAATAATTAAATCTCACAATTATTTTTAAATAAATATGTTCGATTTGTCGGACGCAACAAGTGTCGAGTTTTTAATAAAAGAATTTGATATTTATAATACCAACAAGGCAACAACAACTTGTTGAAAACAAAAAATCAAATTGTTTTTCTTCTTTGTAAGTTCATAAAAGAAGAAACGATGAAATATTACACAATATTTTGTTTTACCTGTAGAATCAACAGGGCAACTGCAATTTATAGGGAAGGAGAAGCAAACGATCTCAAATATTTAATATGTATATTGACTAGTTATCATGTGAACATTCAAATGTCTATTTTATCACCATATAAACATCTCCCAAAGACCTGAGTGACATCTACTTAATATGATTATTATTGATTCATGTTAAAATGTTGGTTTTTGTTTGGACGTTCTTAATCATTAATCGCTATGATAGATAATCTTTGTCGTTGCTTGCTATAAGCAGCTAAATTCTACTCGTATATAATTATAAAATGGTTGGTGCACAAAATTATTTACTATATTAATACACACAGGAGAAAACGTACATGCACCAAAAGATAATGAAAGGAACGTTTTATCGAATTGTATAATGATGAAAATAATAATATTTCGTAGGGCACTTGTTTAAGCAAGATCGGCTTTGATAACAAAACTTTTATATTTAACACAACTTCATTTAGGGTAAGTTTTATGTTGAACTTAAATTTGCTTTAGATTATTTAAAATTTTATTTTCAAAATTTTCCGCTTGTATTAGTATGAAAAATTCATTTGATTAACAAATTAAACGTATAAGAAATAATTAAGAGAATAATAATGGGTGTTGATATATACAATAAACATTTTGATGGTTACACCAAAAATATACATTACAGTGTTGTACAGTACTGCATGAAAAAGTATAAAAGTTGATGTATGTATTAAGTTATTTATTGTATTTATCAACACCCATAATAATAGTAGTTATAGAGAAAAAAAAAGGGGGGGAAAAGAGTGCTTATCGGTAAATATTTTATTTTCTTCTTATTTTTCATCTTTGATTTTGAATTGTGATTAGAGGGGTAACAACATTTTGAGGGATCGAGATGCAGACGATAGAAATCGTTGATTTATGTAATCAATGGCTCAGATTCAGAACACATCATTTTGTTAATATGCAACAAATCTAAACTGATAATAGTCGTATGTCTTCATTCCCATCAAAATGTAGCACCTGCTAATGGTACCCTTTGATTGTTGATATATATATCAATATTGCTATTACATATTACATAACACTACAAATGTACCTCAAGTGATTTTGAACGTATTACAAATTAATTGTACGTTACTCAGATATACGCAGCCTAACCGGGTTATTCCGTGATCCTTTCCGACTCTTTCCCTAACCACCGTAAAATATGCTTCTAGTGAGGTTTGAACATGAGACCTCTTGTGAGAGGATAAAAGGATGCCAATCACTAGGCTATCTTGTGATGGTTTACACAAATTACCATAAACTTCACCATCCTCAACCACTCATAAACTTATCACTTTATTTGCAAGGTACTCAATTAATAACGAACTAGAAAATACTTCATTCTGGTTTATAAGTAGAATGACATTATTCTTCATCACTCATTTGTAGGTTCAAACAATCGTTTCGATTTCAATCGATATGAGCAACGCAAAACTTGAAGATTTATTTGGGAATGATTAAAATAAATATAGCTTCGAATGTTGACGTAGCTTGATGACCATCAGATTTTTTTAGAAGTGAATAATTATGGATTATGAATCAAATTATATTTTTTTCACTTTAATTAAAAAGTAGTCATTAATTCATAAGATGATGATGATAAGTTAACAATTAGAGTTGATGCGCCTATAAAACATATATTTGACGACTGTAAGATGTACAAATATTTCAATAAAGTATAAATGTCGTTTTACAACTTTTCAACAATTTTTTTTCTTCCAATCGGCAAAAATGAAACCATGAATGAAATTAATGCCCTCTTTGTTATCGACTTAATAGTTGAATACTAAACAATACCTAGGTGTCCCGCTTATCTCCTCCCGTTTATATTATAGAGATTGAGATTACAAAATTTTGATGGAGAAAGTCAAGAATCGTCTAGATGACTAGAAGCCTACAACCAAAAATTTCTAATCTAATTTATCAAATGGAGGTTCAAACACAGTGATTTAGGATATTGGGGTTTTAGACCTTTAGATTGATTTGATAACATTCATTTGAAACACAAACCATGTGTAATAATCTGGCATACATTGGACTTACATAACTATGAGTCATATATGTTTAGCCCATTTATAAGCATTAAAAAAATTACAACTTTATATACATATACTAGTATGATTGGATCATACATCCATCTTATCTTCTAAACCATCATATTTCAATCCGCATATAATTATTAATATGATCGTAAGAGCACCTACAATAGTAGATTTTTTAGAGCTTTTTTTTAAACTTTGTGTAAGAGGTTTTTGTGGTTAAGTTTTAAAAAAACATTTTGGCTCCATGATTAAACACTTAAACCCTTTAAATAGCTTTTAAACTATTAAAAATAATTAAATTAATACTAGGTTTGCAAGAATTGAGTTATTTATGTCTCTCTTCGATTTATTTAATTATTTTTTATTGTATAAAAGCTTTTTAAAAGATTTAACCATTTAGAAATGAGAGGTACAGTCCCTTACACTTAAACCGTTTCATTTTAACTTGAAGATGCCCTAATATCGTATAATCTTACGATAAAGATCGCGACGTTGAAAACGTTACCTCTAAACCCTTTCAATGGATATAAAAATTCAATCATAAAAACGCCATCATCTGTACCATAAAAACGAAAGTAATCAACACCCAAAATTAAAACCCATGTGCAAACAAGCTTTTACTATCACCACTTTTAAATCAAAGATTTGATTTGAGAAATTTGAGGCTCAAATCCATATGTACTGTCGATATGCCCCCACCTGCACACTTCATCATTATATTCAATTTAAACTATTTAATTAATGAAATAATTAATTACATATTACATATATATTTATTTCTAAATTTCACTACTTTATGTCATCACCACTACTACCCGCGTACACCTCCTATCTTTCTCTCTCACAAACACACACAAAATATTCTTTTTACACCTCTGGATTCCGGCGAAGAACATCAACAAGATCAAGTAAAGGTCAAACCTTTTTCTCTTTTTCTATCGATTAAAGCTTTATTCTTTGGATTACATCTTTGAATTGCTTTGTTTTATGTCGTGATTTATGCGTTTATATCATACCCACCGCCACCGCCACCGCCACCGACACCGACATAATCATTTATCTTGAAATCCCATTTATTTTTATGCATATTTGTGAAGACCCATTACCTGTTCGATGAAATGCACCACTGAAAAATTTGTTGAAATCTTGGTGAGCTGTTGTATGTATCTGGTTTCTTGTATGGTGGTTGGTTAGTTTATCTGTTTTTGAAGTTATTGTTTTGCTCTGATAATACTTAAAGTAACCATTTTTCTTCTAAATTTTTGGTAAAGCATGTATGTATCACTTGTTTTATAAAGTTTTAATCAAAGCTTTGAATCTGGGTATAGTGTAATTATGTTAATGAATAATTAATTGTTTTGAGAACAGGGTTGGCAGAAAAGATAAGTATATGATATTTATATAATGAGTTAAAGGATGACAATAATGAGACAATGTGCTTAATGGCCCTTTTTACTTTGCCACTCTTTCATTTTCTACTATTTTTTGATCAAATGTCTTAATCAGTATATCAAGAAGGTTTTTGTGATAAGTAATTGTATACTACATGCCTAATAATTGGCATACGGTATTCTCAGATAGTAACAATGTATATACTCAAAATATGTGCTTATGTGCTTAAATGTACGCCTAATTAATTCACTGTTTTACGCATGTCTTAATAATCTTCTGTCTCCTTATACTAACTCTTATTATGTCATGTGTAACAATATGTTTAGCAGACATACTTTTAGTCACACATTGAATACTAAGACCTGTTAATCATTTTTTTTAACCTTTGATCTTGCTATGTGTTTTAATTCCCATTAATTGGCATTCTGCTAGGCTAAATGTAGGTCTATTTTGAGTGCTTGGGTAGTTGATGATATCATTGTGAAATTCAAAGTCTATTTTGTAGCTTATTTTAGTGTCTATGTGTGGGTGGGGGTCCTTCTTATTTTAGTGTTTATTTCAAAGGCACTTCCAAACCCAAACCATATCTCTAAATGATTTTGTTTTCAGCCTTCTTTTACATTATATGGGATAATGGGAAACTTGTTTATGAGGTCTTTACTATTTATGATACTTTTACATTTTATTACCTTATTTTATTACCTCTGGTATTAATGATTTGCAAGGACCACATAATTCTCCTTTTCAACATCTCCTTGTCATTTTCCATAGGTTGCAAATTGTCCCTATGCTGCAGCCTGCAGGCATACAATTTTGTGATATATAACACCCAATGGGCTTAGTTTGGTGAACCTACCTTGCGTGTACACTTGTACAGTTGTACTGAACTTGTCTATATCAGGAACCCAAAAATTGTACAGTCAATCTGTATTTGTGATCAGAGTTTTCTTAACTCTAATATTTGGACATTAGAATCTGCTAATGTCATTTTTATGAATTTAAAACATTAATTTATTTAGTGGTTATTATTTTAATCTTGCTTGTAGCCAATGTGATAATTTGTACACATTCGCTCTTTCAAACATATGTTGGAGTCTTTTCTTTTTGTAGTTATTCTTAGTTTTTATTCCCCAATATATGTATGCAAACAATATTCATTTGGGTCATTCATTAACGTAGTAACTATAGTATTTATGTACTTAATAAGTCTATTCCCAGAAAATAAGTAATGAATATATTGATTTAGATCTTTATCATACCATCTTAGTGGTATTCATATAGAAACACTATAATTATTATCTTTATATGAAGAAGATTAGTAGAGAATATTGACATGCTTGACTTGATTATGATTACTGACTTGCAGAATAATGAATTTAAACATCTTGGGAGAAAAATAACTCCCAAAAGTAGGCAATATTTCCTGGTTTTTTCTTTTTAATATTAATTCTAGAGGAAACGTCTACTTGCTATTATTGTTGATGATATTTTAGTTTAACATATAGCAATTTTTTGTTAACAGTGCATATCGTTGCAATTGCTGGACGGTGAAAAGTTTGGCTCCGATATGAAAGTAACAACACTGGAAGAAGGTTGAATTGGAAAGCTGTCATATTCTCTATTCTGATGTTGTAACAATTCTAATAGATATGGCATCATCTTCATCATCATCTTCAAATCACAGCCGAAAACAAAGTGATGGAAGCAAACGAATGGAGACGGAAGAGATTGTTAGATATATGTCGAATTTACCTAGTTATTTAGAGAGGGGAAAGCCTATCCAAGATAGAGCTTTAAGTTTTGGTGTAATGGACTGGGGGCGTTTAGAACAATGGCAATATCATAATCAAAAGCAGGGAGTTGGCTTAAACAACAAATATTCTCCATCTAGCAGCAACTCGTCTATATTATCTTCAACCGATGGATCATCATTCCTTTCTAGTAGAGGTCAAATTTCACCTCATGCTGCTCGGAAACCTCATCAAGTTACTCTACAATCTCACTTAAACATATCTCCCGAAGAAATCTCCTCTAAAGATTCTCAGGTTAATCACTCGACTGAGAAGAAAACTACCGACCGCTCACGACCTAAGTCAAGATCTGTCAAAAATAATGTATTTCATCATGAATCAAAATCATCAGATGATACAGGAAGTTTTAAGACAGCATCGTCATCATCATCTTCGAAGGGAAAGATGAAAATCCATGATGATTTTCAACATCCATGTAATTCAACCTTTGATGGCGCTCTCTTAGATACTCACAAATCTCCAGTCCTTCATGGTGAAAAGTATGAAGACTTCCATGCAGATCCAAACTACGACATTTCAAAATCGTTTCCCTCTGAAAATGAAAGTGTCAACAGAAAATTCTCACAGAATGAAGCCAAATGTAAAGGAAATCCTAGCACTCCGCGCCAAATAAAGACACCAGAAGAGAAAGAGTTTATTACTTGTTTGAAGACTTCGGATGTTAGAAAAGGTACCAGCACAGTTAGCAAACAACGCTTCAGCTTTAACATGAGCTCTAAGTCTGCAGCTGCTGCGCAAGTTACGAAAACAGTGGCTATGCCTCCAGTTTCTCAGAATTCTACAAAGGATAGTTCTTCTGTCTCTAAACGGAATAATTCGAGCCCTTTAAGAAGGTTATTGAACCCACTCTTCTCATCAAAGGAGCCTTCTCTCGAGACGTCTCATGAAGATTCAAAAATAAAAGCGAAAGTGAAGATGGACATGAGAAATTGCAAGGATATCAGAGTTGATAACTCATTTAGGAATAAGTCCTCAACAAAGCAAGCTCTTTTTCAGTTGGCTATCAAGAACGGCCGTCCTTTGTTTACATTTGCAGTTGATGATAACAATGATATACTTGCAGCAACAGTAAGAAGTTTAGCTGGGAAAGATGACGCCAACAATTGGATTTATACGTTTTTCACTGTTCACGAAGTGAAGAAGAAGAAAAGTGGTTGGTTATCTCATGGCACGAAAGGCGCAAATCATGGTTATCTACCCAACGTAACAGCTCAAATGACAGTTCGAAATCGTTTAATTTCTGAATGTGCCGCTAGGGAGTTTGTGTTGTCATCTGTAAACCCAGGTCAAACCAACAACCAGAACTTGGAAGACCAGCTGGAAAATGAGCTAGCAGCAATCATTGTGCGGTTTCTAAAAAAGAAGGCTGATGATGAAGAAAATCAAGATTGTTTTAGCACAACGGTTATTTTACCTGGTGGTCATCATAGCGTACCAAGAAAAGGAGAACTGTCACCGCTAATTGAAAGGTGGCAATCTGGTGGGGTGTGTGACTGTGGGGGTTGGGATGTAGGGTGTAGATTAAGAACGCTTACGAACATGGTTCAATCTGTTTCCTCTGGCAAGTTTGACCTTTTCTTTCAGGTATATTTTCATCCAAAGTTCTGTTTATACTGGCCATACTACGTGTCTTTGTTTTGTGCTTATTCTCACTTAACCAACAAGCGTATTACATGCAAGATGGAGTATTTTCAGTCGAATACAATTCGTCTCTATCTCTATTACATTGATTGTCTTCTTTGTATCTTTGACCACAGGGAGATGTCATAAGTGAGAGACCCTTCTTCAGCCTTTCTCCATTGCAAGATGGAGTATTTTCAGTCGAATACAATTCGTCTCTATCTCTATTACATGCATTCTCGATATGTATATCAGTCGTCGAATGCAGAAAATCGGCTGACCATACAGAACTCAGAACATACATTGCGAAACAAGTAGATGATGCCGAATGTCCTGTAACGTATGCTTCACTTCCACCAGTTTCTCTTGTTGAAAGGGTTTAAAGCTTGTTAATTTAGTTAACTATAGGAGGCAGTTTCTACAGGTAGGATATTAAATGCCCTGGAAGATGCTGCATTTAGCTGTGCATCACTTATAGCAATATTATGTAATGAATGTCTTCATTTCACCTAGTAATATTAATCATGTAATTGTGAATGAAATTAGTGATGAATGTGAGTCATAGCACAATGTAGTCTGCTAGTTGTATCACCTTCAAGGCTCCAGCTTTGAGCCCGTTTTTGGTCCAACTGGCTGATGCCGTAGGTGGCCATTGGCATCATCGATTCTATTACATAATGCCGCGTTTTGGATTTACTTGGTTTCTACATGAGCTGATGCTGAAGTTGGAACTTGGAACCAAGAGAACTGCAGTTGCAATCCAAGAGTTGAGAGGTCATATATTACTCGGTCTGTTATTCATCCCACTTCCATATCAACCCGTATGATCTCATTGAGTTCCCCCTAGTTGATCAAGATCCTCCTTAACCTCAAATCGAGGTACCGAACTGAAGTCATGCATCCTTTCTTATGGTATGTAGTTAATCTATCAAACTTTGACCATCTTACTCCTAATATTATAGTCCATGAGCTCGATGTTCACAAAATTTTAAAGTAACTATCACTTCATCTTTTTACCAGTAAAAATATATAGAAGTACTGTATAGAGTAAGGGGATGTTTGGTTGGAGGTATTGAGGGGTGAGGAATGGGAAAGGGAATGAATAATTGTGTTTGGTTACGTACAACGAAATAATTCATTAAACATTAGTGGGTAATCAATTATTCACCACTAAATTGAAGGTAATGATAATCATCACCTAGTTTTCATTCTAACATATATTTATATACTCATCTTCAATTCACTAAATCTCCAAACCGTTTGATTTTTTGGGTTGAACTCGGGTCAAGTTTCGGGCTAACAGGCTATCACGTCAAATCCAAATTTGACCCATTGTACCCGAAAGTAGCCGACCAACCTGAATCGATTTAAATGCATCATGTCAACCTGTTAACCAGTTTGACCCATATAAGTTTTCAAGTTGGATAACCTGAATGCAACCATTATATTATACACGTTTGACCCCAAACCAACATGTGAACTCATTAACCGTTTCCTAAACCAGTAATAAAGATTTTAAGCGGGTGGGATAAGAAATTTTAACCCGCAACATTTTTATCAAATCATGTGGGAGTCGGGTTAGATTCTTAGGACCCTTCAACTCACCTTTACTTCTAGTTGTATAAATCAAGCAACATTAATGACAAAGGTAATACTAAGAAATGTTCATTGCATGTTCATTGTATTTCTTAGTATTCTCATTCCCTTTCCATTACCATCCCGCATTTCAAACCAAGCACGACCTAAAATACTAAATAGTGTGGTTATCTAATTAGTAATCTTAAAATTTTAAAATCAATAAGAGTACTCCCATCGGTCTTCATCACCATCCGTTGGTTTTGAAGTGACGATCGTCGGTTAAGTGACACCGATTTCACGGACTCATCACTTTCAATCGTCACTGTTTTTCGTCGCACAACCGATGTGCAATTGTTTTTTTGTGTGTGTAGTGTATTAAACTAAAAGTAAATTGGTAAATGTGACATCCAAAAATTAAAGTGACGGTGTCACTTATGGCAGAGGTCCGTCAGTTTTAGTCAATTTTTAAAAAGCTGATGTGACGCTGACATGGCTCAGTCAGTTTTAATCATGGTTGAGAGTGGTCTAACTCGTCAAGTCATTGACTTTTAATATGAGTATTAAACAAATATAAAGTTATGTTCATTACATTTTTAGACGGCAAGCATGGGCCTAACGATATTCAGGCTTTTGTTTACAAGGTTGGACTCAAACAAAGGCCCAAAATTTCTATGCACATAAAGTCATAAAGTAACTATCGGCTTTTCTGATTTTTTTCTTCTTCTTCTTCTTCCTTTTTTTTTATTTTTTTATTTGTTTTATTATTCTTAATATATTACTCCGTATTTGTATAATTGTATTGTATAGTTTGTTTGTTTTTGTTGAATTGTTGTATCCCGGTAAGGCCTTTTCATGTTCTATTTTTTGTTTTCATTTTAATCAAAACCTTTACCGTGAGGGATATATGTCTAATAAGGCCCTTGGGTCAATATAATCCAATAAACCCGTTGCATAAATTATAAATTATTGTTAGTATTATTATGTCCATCCAAAAAGTCATTATTGCTTGATTCTTACATTACATTAAAAAAAAATATTGATTGAATTGAATCACACGTTAGCACATCAAGTAAATTCAAATTAATATATACTATCACAATTGTTCAATTAATTCTTGTAATTTTGTTTCATATCATTGCATACGGAGATAAAAAAAAATAGACTGAATCTGGGTATAAAGTATAAACATATTCATGTTCATACCCATTTATTAATATTTTCACCATACATACTCACACATTTCAATTCATTGACCTTTATATCCATCGAATAAAGCTGGTAAATGAATTAGCTATCACAAACTATTTTTGTTTTTGCTAAAGATAATAGCACATTAAAATAGACATAAATATGTTGTGTTAAAGATAAAAACACTTTAAAACACAACCACAATGTACTATTTCAAAATAAACAGTGTACGTAACCTTTAAAAGATAACATTTAATTAGATGAAGTAAAAATAAAGTACTCAAATGACATTGTAAGACACTCGTTATCCATGTCATATTGTCACTCAATATCCATATTCACATCTAGTATTCGCACGCCTTACCACAACCATACTACTGTCCAATTCTACTCCCGCTCAAGCATGATTAATTGCAGAATTCTCCCGACATTTGTTGTGCTTGTGACACCGAAACGCGTTGTGTCTGGTAAGAGGATATTTACCTTATAACACCAAGATCTCTTATGTCCACGGGTGATGTGAGATTCGCCTAATGTGTTACACGTGTCCATAATATATTTTTGTAACAACGAATATGTCCATTTTGTACTATTAACATCTTATACTAGTTCTAAATTTGTTACTCCCTATATGTTACGAAAAACAATCGTTGGATATCAGCTTTTGTATCATATAAAAACGAAAAGAAGTGCAATAGAAAAATGATAAGAGCATGATAGATAGATTGATATACAAATGTAGGTGATGATGAATAAATAGATTCTTGGTATTAGGAATTATAAAAAGCAACTCGTAATCTAAAAGCAATCTTTGAAGAAGTCCTCAAGGACAAAAACCGAATAGGTACAATTGTTCATTGGGTGTTGCACACCTATTACCTAGTCAAATTTAATATTTATGTACCAAAAAAATAAAACCTATGTTTGGTTATAATAATAAATAAATAAATATGTATTGAAGAAACAAAAATATAAAATCGAAATAACTATAAACGACTAAAACCACGTTAAGGCGTCGATAGAACATGTCCCTTCATGTCGACAAAATATTTGTTGGACCATAAAGACTTAACAAAACAAATTTTTTTCTTAGAAAAGTAAATAATTTCTCTGTTTTTTTGTTCATAATATACTAATTTACCAATTTACTCATAATCAAAATTGATTCATAGAAGACTCTGTACAAAGTAGCGATAAGGCTTTTATTTTTCTTTGATACAATGTACTAATTATATACTGTATTTTCTTAAATTTTGTATAATCTGAATATTTATTATGGGACGGATAGATTATATATGACTTGCAGTTAAAATAAAAGAAAAAAAAATGAGAAGCAGAAATAATGGAGACACAAGACACGTTGTATTGATTTTTACATATCAAAGAAAAGAAAAGAGGTTGATGGTTGTGACTTGTGACATCAAACGGCGCCTAAGCAAAGAGCCATGTGATGACCAATCATTGCCATTTTTATAACATTAGTATCATCTTCTCTCGTGACCCACCCTTCTAATTGAGTGCTAATTAATTTTATCTTATACCTTATAAAAAACAAAGTATATCAATAACTCAAAAAATATGCATATTCATTTTAATTTGTTAAGTAATAACACATCAAAGGTGTGCTTTTGAGGGGTAAGGAGCCGAGGTTACATAAATTAGATCAATCATCTCGTGCCATGTGTAAAAAACTAAAAGTAAACACATTGTTGTTTTGTTGTTGTCAAAGTTCTAAGATGATTCTTAATAGTTGTTTCTTCACTTGTTTTTCAAGTTTTATTAGTTCAACACCACATCAGTACACCCAAAACTAATGAAAGATTAATTAAACACTGTCAACAGCCCTTTCATCACTTTCAATTTTCGATCCACATTTACCAATATACTTACATTTACATACACTAAACAAAAAATAACAATACATTGATAATAAGTTGGGTCCCACCCCCAACCCTCCATTTCGTCGATAAGTTGAAGAAGCAAAATCGACGAAGCAACCAACGAAGTACTGCCAATGGCGTCGGTTCGCTGGCCTTCGTCAGTTGCCCAATCGAAGAAGCCATTGGCATAGGTCTAAGAGTAAATGAAGTGTCGCTGTGATATGTACTCATGACGATTGTAAAATGTTGTGCTATTATAATGCAATGTACTTATGATGCAGTGAGGTGAATCTAAGCCGATGATCATAGAGATCAATGGTCGAGATCGTCTACCCCTTCTTACTTCTCTAAGCCATCAACCTCTCTAATCCCCCACCATACACTCGTGTACGAATATATACAATTGTCACATCCCTATGACTTGAACCTCAAGCTTTTAGTTGAAATCGCCATCTAGATAGCGACAGGCCAATGACTCTTTCATTAAAATACGCATATCATAGTCTTATATACTCCAATCCGTCCCGAAAGTATTGTCACCTGTCAAAAAGCGCATAGTTTAAAAAACATAACCATTACTATTTTTTCATTCTTACTTTTTGCAGAATGACAGTTTTACCTTTAACAAATTAATTCATACTTTCTTAAAAGTGTGAAATAATAATTTCAATTATGGGTAATATGGTAATCACGACCAACTTTCACTACCTATTTTTTGAATTGGACAATTAATTTGGAACGTAAAAAAAACGTAAACTATAACTTTGAGACGAATTGAAGGAAATAGTATTTAAAAGGAGAAATAATATGGAGTAGTAATGACAGTTCTTTGACTGTTATTAAAACCTTCAAACATGCATTATTATTATTATGTTTATAGAGTAGAGTTCAAATGAGTACATCAATTTTGAGTGACAATGAGGGAATCAATGATATCGTGCCATGTATACAAAGAGAATGCTCCACATATACAAAACTCGTTTACCCCCAACATCAATTATCTCACAAACGATAAATCAAAAAATTATGAAAATTGCACTATTAAATTCAGCGTTTTCCCCTCATCGATTTGCCGTCCCTCAAGGCATATTTTTGATAACTTTTTTTTTTTCCATTTTTGGTGGGTTTTACAGTTAGTAACACATGTGTTAGTGATTGATTGTACATTTGATTTGTGGTTAGGGTTATGGTTTAGGGCTAGGGATAATGGTTTAGGGTTAGGGTTTAGCAGGGTTTAGGGTATACTATGATTTAGGGTTTAGAATTTTATAAAGCGTTTAGGGTTTAGGGTTTAGGGTTGGGTTAGGCTTTATATATATATAAACCATATGCAAGTTTATTGATTAACACTTTAGAGTTCAAGCTACTTGATATACAAGTTCAATATTTGTATTTATAAAGATTGGATAAAAGAAAGGGTTTTTGCATTAACAAAATGCAACCATATAAAATAATTATTAATTAGTTAATATAATATATGGCTAAACTTATAGTCAAAGGAATTAATCTTGATTTGAAGTCTTCTAATTATCTTATCATTTCATTCTTCTTTGCTAAAAAGTCAAAACCACACAACTCACAAGCACAATACCCAAAATAGAGCTCACTTAATAAAAAGAACAACTAAATATGGTAATATGATTTATTTTTTATAATAATAATATATTATCATCACATGGTGAGGTTCAAATGAGAATGAGAATTTGTGTGAGAATGAGGGAACCAATGATATTAAGCCATGTGTACAAAGAGAATGTTCCACATGTACAAAACCCATTTACCCCCAAAATCAATTATCTCACAAACGACAAATCGAAAAATTATGAAAATTGCACCATTAAATTCGTCGTTTTCTCCTCTTCGATTTGGCGGACTTCAAGACATACTTTCGACGAAAATTTTTTTTCTATATTTTTTGGTGGATTTCACATTTACTAACACATGTGTTAAAGTGTTGCATTTAGGGTTTGGGGTTTAGGGGTTAGGGTTTTCAAAAACCCTAAACCCCAAACCCTAAACGCTTTACAAAACTCTAAGGCCTAAATCATTATAAACCCTAAACCTTGAACCCTACTAAACCCTAAACCCTAAACCATACTAAACCCTAACCCTAAACCCTAACCCTAACCACAAATCAAATGTAAAACTAATCACTAACACATGTGTTACTAATTTGTAAAACCCATCAAAAAATGAAAAAATAAAAACTTGTCGAAAGTATGCCTTGAGGGACGACAAATCGAAGAGGAGAAAATGCTGAATTTTATGGTGCAATTTTCATAATTTTTCGATTTGTCGTTTGTGAGATAATTGATGTTAGGGGTAAATGGGTTTTATACACATAGAACATTCTCTTTACACATGACATGATATCATTGGTTCCATATTCTCACTCAGAATTGATGTACTCATTTGAACCCTGCTCTATCATCACAACATAAAAAAATAAAAATAAACTAATAATTAAGGAAGGGATACATGCATGTGTGGTGACAAACATGTATCAAAAACCATCAATGTAACAACTCACCTCAAGATTCACTTCATTGGTTTCAAATTAATATCATCACAAACATAATATAAAATCGTGTCATACCTACTCATACTCACCAATTGGATGTATTATTTAATTAATTAAGCTATATATATTTAGTTAATAGTTTACTAATACTTTTCTTGTCCTCATAAATATAATATAATATAACCTTTAGTTTTATTTTGACTCTTTTGGAAAAGGTTCTCTTCTACAATGTATCAAACTTGGAATTATTTGTGATGTTTATACATTTTCCTCTTAATTTGTAACAATATAGCAATTATAACTTAGATCAAAATCAAGAAATTAGATCACACAATTTGTGATCATATAATGCAAACATGCATGATGTATTAGCATAAGAAAATGTCATGAAAAGTACTATGTTATATTAATTCAAAGGTACTTATATTATTATTTACAAACTGTTATATTGATTAATTGTTAGTTGATACTCAAATATTTGTTAATTTAAATACAATAGACTAACGTTTTTAAAGGTCTAAATAGTAGGGATGGCAAATTGGGTTTGCCCGATGTGGATCCTTCTACCAACGACCCATTTTGTTAAACCCGTGAACTCACTAGTTAAATTTTACGGATGTATGATGTATCCATATATAACGGGTGGGTACTTACATGCGTATGTTTTTTCTCCCCTATTACCGTTCATGAATAATGCTATATAGATGTAATTAAATGGACCTAAAAATAAACCTAATACATTCATTACATAATACAATTTCGCTCTCCTAATCTTAATGTTTGAACCTGAAACACATGTCACTCTTACATATTTAAGTTCACATTAAATCTATTTAATTAGTCCTTCCAATTATTTTTCACTATTCCTAGTTAATTGTGATTTTATAAGCTATATACCTTATCTATTATCATGAGAAATATAATATAATTGAAAATTTATGACTGGATGACA
This sequence comes from Pseudognaphalium luteoalbum, assembly GCA_963422505.1. Lineage (NCBI taxonomy): Eukaryota > Viridiplantae > Streptophyta > Magnoliopsida > Asterales > Asteraceae > Pseudognaphalium > Pseudognaphalium luteoalbum. The sequence goes on along the minus strand of OY730196.1, from coordinate 88,126,510 downwards.
GTTGTTGTCAAAACAACAAACATTTCTAAAAAATATAAAAACAGCAACAAAAGACATTGTTTCCAAATGATATGGCAATTTGCACCAACTAACATATGTATAGTTGTTTTCAAATCATTTATTAGCTGCAAATGGATTTATCAATACATTTCTCCCGTGATCTACAAATGGCCAATAACGTTTAATAATGGATGAGACATCTTGCCATAAATAGCATAAGAACGAGGGTTCGAACCTTGACAACCAAAAGCCATAACTGGTGAATGAATCTTGTATATCTCTCACATTATAGATGATAACCAGTCGTGGAAGATGAACGGGTGGACCAAAGGTCCGTCAGTGATTCCATAACTGCCTTAAAAAAAAATTGTGAGCCGTTCTAAGTTGTCGGTTATCAACCTTTTGCCATCCAAATCATCAACTCTGTTGACAAATCAAACGAGTATATTACATCATCGATTCACTATCATGACTAATCTATCCAAACATAAAGGAACTTGCAATAACATACTACAGTTAACATATATACCGATTTACGAACTATAATAAGGTTTTATTTTTTGCTACATTACACATCTATTTCACTTTGTTTTTATTCAAACATTGGTTTTGTCCATATACATGAAGCACATTGGAAGAATTCCCAACAAGCCATTTGATACTGCTGACATGTTTGTCATTTGGGTAACAATTACACTTTAAAGGAGATAGAATTAAAAAAACACAGAAAGGGTACCGAAAGAGAATGTGCAGTGGGAGATGGAGGATATACACAGGGGAGTTCTTGTTGTCATTTGGGTCTTTATGCTTTAAAAATTAAATAATGTTGGGGTTAATGCATATGATGATGGCAAATATATAAGGACCCAGTATCTTTATAAAAGTTTGAATATAATCATACACATTATTACTCAATTTACTTTATTCCAACTCGGTGAGAGTCTAGTATAGTATCATCATTCAGATGTAACGTTAACCATTATAAAAAGGTTAATTAATGTGCGTTTAGTTACGAAAAATAATTTCTTTTTCATTTTTTATAGAGTGATGAATGATTTACTTATCTAGAAAAGTATGGATTAACTGTAAAATGAGTTCACATATGAGAGATGAAATTTTCATTTTCCAAAAGAAAATAGAGAAGGAAACTTGGTTGCGTTTAGTTCGTGGCATTTAACGGAATTCGACAGAAATGAAATCTCAATTCAATTCCACAAACATGTTTCGTTCCCAAATGAATTGAGTTGCAAGCCATCAAAATTCCCCCATTCAAAGGAATTTACATTCCATTAAATTTCCTTTACTGAATTCCAATTCCATCAAACATATTCTGCAAACCGAACGCAACGGAACACTAGAAAGTAGTTTTCAACTTTTTAGTTACAAAAAATAAAAATGAGAATTTTCCTTTTCTTTGAAAAGTATTTAAGAAATTTTGATTTTAACATATTTTATAATTTTCTAGTATCCTAGAAATTGTTATGGAAGATTGAGAGAGTTTTCCGTAACTAAACGCCACCTTAATGGAAACAATAAAACCCTACTTATTTTATTTATATGAAATATGCATACAACATGAATGTAAAACACGTGCATATTTTAAATTAGGTGGACGATGAGAGGGGAAGGCCTCAAATGAAGAGAAGAAGTGGTGGATCGAATTTATTGCATTTGCGAACAAATTTTGTTGGTGCATTTAGTATGTCAGTCAGTTGGTCTATCGAGTTGTAAGTGTCGTTAGTTAATTGTAATAGAAAAGTCATTTTTGTACTTAGCGACACTTAACTTTGGTAGTAGGCAACACTTGCCTTAGTGACGCATAGCGACACTTAGGTAAGTCACGCATGAAGGCGGCCACATGCGACACTAGCCAAGTGACGCATGTCTGCCGAATTTTGTTTAGTATAAATACAAACCTACGGGTTTCAGGCTAGGGTTGACGAAACCCTAGCACCATTTGTCGAAATAGCAAGTCTGTAAACAAGCTAATAGGTTACGATTATCAATACAAAGTTGATTTTGATTCGTTCATTCAATTTCGGTTTGTGTTTACATATTACTTGTTTGATTGTTTATTTCCGCCTTACAATCATTGTTATCAATCACTTAGATCCACAGCAAGGGGCACTCACAACTGGTATCAGAGCCCATAGGTGGTTTGATTGACATATTGATCACATATTGGTTTCTTTTCGGTTTGCTTCGTGAATAAAATCAAGAATAATCAAGTTATTTGGATCAATTGGGTGCTAATCAGACGTTTTGAATCAAGATTTACAGGTTTCGTTCGATTGGGATCGAAGAATTTTCGTTAGGTTTACGAAAATTTGATTTTTAGGGTTTTTGGGATTTTACAGCCGTTTTTGCATCACTCGCTGCGTCACTTAGAGCGTCACTTCGAGCGACACTTCGAGCGACACTCTGTAAGTTCCAATTAGGTTTTTACCGACACTCAAGTGCGTCACTTCGAGCGTCACTTGTGTGTTACACGACACTTGTCTCTAGTGTCGTCTGTTATTACTTACCGACACTCACGTGCGTCACTTACGAACGTCACTTGTGTGTCACGCGTCAGTTCCTACTAGTGACGCCTGTTACAATACTGCGTCACTCAAGTCCGACACTTGGGTGCGTCACTTCCTTGATTGACCGACACTAACCTCTAGTGTCGTCATACGTCACTTTCTAGCATCACTTACTAAGTGTCGCTAGTCTTTGCGACACTTCTGCGCGTCACTTACTAAGTGACGCCTTAGTTACTAATCAGCTTTCTAGCTCTGTTTTAAAGTATTTTTCAGGTTCTTTTAAATGGCTGCTAATAAAGAGGATATTAGAGGAATTAGAGAAATGATTAAACAAAATAATGATGTTGGTTCTAGTAGTAAACCTCCTTTGTTCACCGCGGATATGGATTATGCTTACTAGCGTGATAGATTTGAACGATATGTAGATTTTCATTGTCTAGAGCTTTAGGGTCCACTTAATGAAAGGTATGTGGCTCCAGTTGCTGAAGGAAATTATCGTGGTATTCCTCCGGCTAAGACGTATAAGGCTATGACACATGAGGAAAGAAAGGAGTATGACATAGAAAGGAAGGCTCATTCTGCTATTTGCATGTGTCTAACTAAGGATGTTTTACGACTCTTTAAAACTCATGATATCACCTATGATTTGTGGAAGGCCATTGAAACACGATGTGGAGGTAATGAAAAGTATAAGGAGGCTAAACTGGAATTGATCAAGAAACAATACGATTTGTTTGACATTCTTCCAAATTAAACTGCATCTGGGCTATTCACAAGGTACTCACAGTTGGTTAGTAAGTTAACTGAGGGAGGTTACAATTTCCCTGCGATTGAGGTGAATAAAAAGCTTTTAGATGTGTTACCCAGTGCTTGGGATGTGAAAGTATAGTTTTTAAAGGAAAACCAAGAGTTAGCCAGGATGACCTTGGATGAGTTGATCGGTGTTCTTCAAGAACAAGCAATGGAATTGAAGAAAAAGGAGTGCAAGTCGGGTGGGTTTGTTCAAGATCCGACATTTTATGGAGGAAAAGTCAATACTGGAAAGACGTATGATGGAATGACTTTCATTTCGGAAACTAGTTCACCATCTCATTCCACTGGTTCACAACAACAAGTTACAATCTCTCCAGCTATGGAAGAACAAGCTGCCATCTATACAGCTTTTCTGAGCTCTTACAAGGATTTGGTTTCTCAACCAAATATTACATTGGAACTTGCGAAAGAAGACTACGCTCAATTGGATGATGATGATCTTGAGCAAATGGATATGAACTGGAATATAGCCATGATCACAAGAAGGGTGCAAAAATTCTTGCAAAGGACTGGACGCAAGAGTTTGAAAGGAAATGGTAAATCTGATTTTGGTTTTGACAAGATCAAGGTCCGGTGCTACAACTGTCAAAATTTGGGATATTCCGCACGGGAATGCGAGAAACCCAAAATGCCTTCATCGGGTCTTACAAAGCCTTCTGCTCCTCAATCTCAAGAAAAGGAGGAAGTGAAATCAGTGACAACTGATGTTGTGGTTGTTTTTGAGCCTACAAATCTAGATTGGAGTGCGCAAGCTGAAAAGTATCAACAGTGTCTCATGGCTCACATTACTAATGAGGTACACAATGAACCTGATGAACCTTTAAACTGTATTTCATGCATTAAATTGACTGAATCTTTGAAGGGTTTTCAAAAGGACAACTTAGATTTATGAGAAAAAGTTGCGAAACTTACCGAGTCTAACAAATATTTAAAAGCAAATGAACATCTATATGATAAGCATATTGAGGCTCATAAGTTGGATACTCAAACATATAAAGCAAAAGTTTTTAGTCAACAAGATGCTATTAACAGCTATCTTGCTGAAATTGAATTGTTGAATAAAGAACTTTCTGATTTAAAAATTGAGTACGATAAATATAAGAACAAAATTTTAGGTTCTTCTTCAGCAACAATTATCTTTAATGAAATTATTAACAAGCAAAGGACAGGTGACAAAAGTAAGGCAGGATACTGTAGTCCCACCTCCTACCGAATACTGTCCTATGCCTGTTAAGGAAGGCACTGAAGAGATTCCATTCAATTATGCATTGTTTTATGGTATTAAATCCAAAGAAGCTAAGCAAAACAAACAGGCAAAGGAGAAACTCAGAAAACCAAGAGGCCAGAGTATCCCTTCCCTATTTTTTTTAAGCCTGAAAGTGTATCTCCAGTTTGTGTTGAGGAGATTGTTGAGATTGAGGATATTACCGATCAGGAGTATCCTAAGGTTGAGAAGGATGAAGTCAAATCCGAAAAGGTGATTTTGACAAATGAACCTGCCCCTAAAGTACAAACTGAGAAGGGCAAGAAAAAGGTTTTGAATGAGAAACCTCAAACTTTACAGACACCTGTAAAGATTTTAAAACGTAATTCAACTGTGAACAATGAAAAAGTTTCTTTTATAAACTTTCAACTTCAACCGACCAACCGAGGCAAGCATCTTCTAAAACTTGTACACAATGTGCATGTTCTAAAAATGCTTCGCCATCTCCTTTGGTAAATCCTCAGCCTCAACCATTTGTTGAGAACTGTTCCTATTTCTACCTCAAGAAACAGGGACATTTAATTCGTGATTGTCCCAAGCTTTCCAATCAGCGTTATGGGAGAGATATGCCTAGAACATCCTTTTATCGAAATTCGTTTTCACATTCCCCACCTAGGCGTTATTCCAACTCTCCCAAGCCGGTTGAAAAGCAAAGAAATGTTGGGCAAAAACCTTTGCCAAAATAAAAATCCGACATTTCTCTCAAACCAACTTCCGAACCATCCAAAGTTTGGAAAAGAAAGAGCCTGTAATTGACTCTTCTGTCATCAACAATAACACATCAGATGAAAATTCTTATTTGTTGAAAAATAAAATTTTGACTGATGTGATTATTGTTGATGACCTCGGTAGACCTAAGTCTATAAAGGCTTGGGTCACCGTTTCTCACTAATCTCCTTACTTTTATGTGTTGCAGCAGTCTGAACGTGTTAAAGATAGCGAATGTTATATGGACAGTGGCTGCTCGCGACACGTGATTGGCGATGTGTCTCTTCTGAAGGATATTAAACCATACGCTGGAGGACATGTTACCTTTGCAGGAGATACTGGATGAACAGTTACTGGTAGAGGAACGCTAATCAATGGGAAAGTTAGCTTTAAAAATGTGAATTATGTGCCACAACTCAATCACAACTTGCTGAGTGTTTCACAAAGTTGTGATAAGGATTATACCACAACATTCACAAAATCTGATTGTGTGATTCTGAAGCCGGGTTATGTTATTCCTGAGGAATGGGTGCTTATGCGAGCACCAAGGAAAAATGACACCTATATGATGAATATGTGAACTGTGGAGACGACAAGCGAATATATTTGTCTCCTTTCAAAGGCTTCAGAAAATGAATCACTTCTTTGGCATAGACGGATGGGATATATTCATTTTTTCAAAATGAATTTTCTTATAAAGAACGATTTGGTAAATGGAGTTCCAAAACAGTCATTTTCTTTAAAAGATGACTATATTTCTTGCCACAAGGGCAAACTTCACAAAAAGTCCCATAAGTCTAAGACAGTGAATTCTATTGCTGCACCACTGGAACTCTTACATATGGATCTTTTTGGTCCTATTTCTACAAAGAGCATACTGCTTGGTAGTTACTGATGATTACTCAAGATTTTCGTGGGTATATTTATAGGCTTCAAAGGGTGAGACTGCGGATATTTTGGTATACTTGTTGGATAAGTTGGCAAATTTGTGCAACTTTGATCGCACCCAAACGGTCAGTCGGGTTCTCACCCTGTCGTCGGACCGTCCGTCGAGGCGCGGATCAGTGGAGTTTTAAAAGTTTGTTTTATGCTGGGCCTAAGTATACTAAAGCTATGGATAAGTATAGCGATAGGTATGACCTAGGGTCGTTCGTCAAACTACAACGGGCATGGGATCTAGGATTTTAGTTATCTACGGGAATTTAGCTAGGGTTTAAAAGAGGTTTTTTTTGGTTTGGTTTTAACTAACTACTAATTATCTTAAAATTAAACTAATTAAAAGTAAAGTGGGGTGGAGGTGGCAACGAGAACTTATAAGTGAAGCGAGTGTTTACTATGATAATTACTCATGCTATTTAGGGGTAGTTAATGAGATAAAGCCTTAGTTAAGATGACATTAATATTTCCTAATGAGCCATAACTACTAGCCTATTATCTATCTAACGTAGAGTTGTCCGCAATCAGATAAATAATATGTCACATGGATAACAGTTATAGAATGTAAACTACACCGGAAGTTGTCCCAAATGTAGCAACCAATTTAACCAACAACCATCCTCGAGTCTTGTCCCCCAATCTCGGACATTTGAGATATCCGAATCATGGCATGAATTGTTGAATAAACAAAAACATGAACAGGGGTTTCCCACCGGGACAAGTTGGGATGGTCTGGTCTAACGGTCGATTAAATTGTTCATCATTATTCCATATAAATCATTTTAACTATTCTATGCATGTTAAACTGGCATATGCAATTGATAGATATTCGAAAACCTAATCATGTAACTAATCAGCATAACAGATACTAGCATGCAAACCCTAAGCAACAATCAAACAAGAACATGCAGACAGGCAGCATAGCAGGGATCAGTTTATGCAGAGTGACAGGGTACATGGTCAAGTCACAAGTGCCCCGAAAGTTCTCTCTAAGACACTTGTTAAATGGCCTGAATCTAATCTATCTCTAATCCTACGCTCCGTGTCTCCCTCCGGTAATATTTCAACCAGGAGAACACCGGCCATGTCGAGTTCAACGATCATCAGACACAGAATAATTAGTGGCATACAACTAGCAATTGGCCAAGCCTAGAAGGATGTCACTAACCACAGCATAAGTTGGATAGATAAACACTTGAGATTCAATTCATAGATTCAAATATAATTCAACCGCATACAAACAGAGTAACAGCATGATTTAAGTATAACTACCCTAGCATGGCAACTATCATAGCAAACACAGATTTGTCTAGCTAAGCATGGCAATAATCCTAGCAAATAATTCTAAACAAGTATAGCAACAGCACAACATTATTTAAAATAACAAGATAGAGATTATAATAAAACCTGACAAAGCTGTATTACAAATCGTGCGACACCGCAGTCTCTGAGCACCTCCGTTACAATTAAGCTACTAATCTACTAGCTTAACTAATCTAATTAACTAACTAACTAATTTAGAGAGAGAGTAGTGAGAGAAAGTATAGAAGTGAGGTGTGAGATGGTGTAGAATGTTTTTGTGTGTTGAAATGATGAAATGAGGCTAGTATTTATAGAGAATGCACAACCGTATCCGTAGACCGTATCCAAACCTCAAAATGCACAACCGTATCGCAAGGGCAAATAAAAATCAGATTTTTATCGCCCAAACACACGATACGGCTGAGTTAGGGTGAATACGGGTGAACTGGACCGTATACGGCTGTGCATTGGGTGAATACGGCTGAACTGGGCCGTATACGGTTGAGCACAGGCCGTATACGGCCTGCACAGACCGTATACGGTCTAGGTCCAGCCGTATACGGCCTGGACCAGCCGTATACGGCCTGGTTCAGCCGTATGCTGGCTCCTCGGTTCTTCGTTTCTTCGTTCTGGCGTAACTTCTTCGTCGTTTATCCGTTTTGAGCGTTCTTTATATCCACGCGTTCATATTTTCCTAACGAAGAAAATGACATAAGTTAGAGGTCATAATTCTTTGTGTTGCTCAAAAAGTGCTAAAAACGAGTGAACGAGAATGCTTGTGATCGTATTCGTTAGATTTATCATTTTTTTCGACCATTTTAGATGACTTTTGAAACATTGTCTATATTTTGGCCCATGTGACGAGTTTTAATGATAAAGTATCTATTTTGATTAGTTTCGTCAAATATTGGGCCAAGAAGGTGAGATTAATGCACGCAAAAACATGACTTTTTGCGCGTTATCAAATATCCCACACTTAGACATTTGCTTGTCCTCAAGCAAACTTACCCTCTTACCATAAAAAAATATTTTATTTCTACCTACAACGAAGAATTCACATAGATTGGAAACAAGCATTTACCTGTTAGATAAATAAGAGGTGTTCACATGATGTATCTAAAAGTTGTTCAAGATGGTTCACTTAGGCAAACTTTCAATTCTCAAATTTGTGGAATATACACGACTGGGCGATCTCACTGGTGGTCACTCAATTCACTCAAAGTGTATCAGGGTTCCTATTATCCTAAGCCAAATGAAAAATCGCTCAAATACCAGTCGTGCAGCATTCGTCGTCATAGGCTTGCCCGAGGATCAAATCTTCATCACTTAGACAGAGACGGTACTGATTATCCCAGGACATTCGAATGGGTTGTAGTGTTTGGTGTGGGTTTAAAAGGGTATGGATAGATTGGGGGTATCTGGGTTTCTAAGGGTGTTTGCTTATCTTGGCACTTTCGAAAAAAGGTTTTATCTAGATATCCTTTTTAATGAAAACGGAAACGGATAACTCATTTGGGGATAAGATAGCTATTTTGACTTCTATCTTTTGAAAACACAGAATGATATTTCCTTTTGAAGAGTCGAGTTTTCGAGAGAGTTGAAGCACTTAGCTTTATTTCAGCTATTTTCTTTTTTTTTCTTTTCTTTTCTATTTCCATTTCTATTTCTATTTTTGGGCTTAGATTTTTCTTGCCAAGAAATTTCTAAGGGATTTTCTTTTATTTCTCTTTTTGAGATCCCTTCTTATTTTCATTTTTCAATCCTTTGATGATTTTTGAGTTTACTTTGGTGCCAATTTTTCGCACTGCATGACTCTCGATTTCTTTTATATAGATCAATAAAACGCACACGAGAGGTTTTAGTAAACATTATTTGTGATTTTTGGAGTGAAAGCAAAAATGAATACCTAAATATCTCTTTTTCAAAAAAATACTTAAGATAAGTTTTCTGGTGGGTATGGGAATAAGGGGTTTAAAAAATTTTGGTGAATGAAAGAAAAATAGGCTAAGGCTCAACAGGGTTTTCTAAGCAGATCATCAACACTAAGATTGAGTGTTGGAAGGGTTTTTGGCTTGAAAAGATATGTGAAAAGGGGTTTAAATCCTAAGGAATTTCAAGGTCCTCTAATCGTACCTATGTCACGTATGACACCTGTCAATGTGATCTCGAAATGTATACCTGGGGCAAGTTCTAATTCAGAAATGCGTGCACCGGTCACACACAACAAACGAACAGTGAAGCATTTAAAATGAATGCTTATAAGGCTTAAATTCCTCACCGCAAAAATGGGTTATATGTGTCCAGTTGTGCGATGCCCCTCTTAGATCCTCATCTTAAATTGTTTAGAATCCGACATGATTTCGACCTTATATTTACCAACTTTTGAAATACTTGTAAAAAAATCCGTATTCATTCTTGAAACACTCATTGGTCAACTGAATGAGTGACAATTTCACTGTCGAAGTAAACTGTTTAGGTTTTACTGAATGAGTGACAATTTCACTGTCGAAGTTTTAACCAATTTGCTTTTATTGTGACTAAAAAGAGTTTAAAATTTTTGAAAATTTTGGCAAAATAAGGGTTTGAAAACTTATTTTGAGGACTAGCATGTTTCTAGATCAACTTAAACAGATATTTTGACAGACGAGAGATATACCGCTATCTCACACTTAGAAATAAACATTGTCCCCAATGTTTCTACACTAAGTAGGGAGAAAATCCCACACTTAGGGTTTTGGTTTAGGAAAAAATGTGAATTTAAAAGCTGTAAGCGAGGGGGATCCCACACTTAGAGATTTAAGTGGTCAATAGGCATATCGAAGTTATACTAAAGTAGGAAGAACGGGTTTAGGAGAGATACTTCCCTACGGACAGTGGGTACTGGATGTAGGACCATATTCGTGTAGGGTTGGTGTAAATAATTTGCTGGATTGTGAGGACCAGACTCTTTTCAAAGCTCATCCAATTCCTACGAAGATAAGGTCTGCAATGTCATACAATACCATCAAGTTCATCAGTTCAACAACATAATAGGTCTAATTAAAAATAAAGATAACTAAAGATAAAATAAGCTAGAAATTGTCTAGTAAATCATCCATGTCTGGATCAAATGCTGCAAGTGCGTCAGGATCTGGATCTGAAGTGCGTGATAAGGCAACAGTGTGATCAGACACCATGGGTGCATCAGTGGGATTCTGAGGTTGCCTAGAATAAGCAACAGCAGTGGGAGGAACAGTCTGTGATGGGGCAGCTGGGAAGAAGGACAACGGTGTGAGAGCTGGCCTGGGACCCTGACCAAGCTGATACGGCTGGTCGGCGAGTTTCGGCAGTCCCATCGCTTCTCTGATCTCGGACTGAGAGCTACGCTGAATCGAAAGCTCATTGAGCATCGCCCAAGTCACTATCGGATCTGAAGTGGTAACTCCAAAATCAAAAAGTGGGGCAGATACAGGAGCAGCCTGAGCATGCTCATCAGTCATGGTGGTCGTCTTCTTTCTTTTTCCTCTGCGGGTCCTCTTTTTCTGTTGTTTCTGAATAGCTTGTCCTGAGGTCTCAGCTGAAGCGTCCATCCTGAAACATAAAGATAAACAGGTAATGCTATAGTTTTAATATGGGTATACAAATGCAAAATAATCAGATGACTTCGAGAAATGTTTGTTTAGATGTTAAAGCTTTGCGAGGTCATCTGTTCATTCGCGTTTGTATACTATGAATAAAACTTATCTGATGTATATGTAGGCGTGTAGTATTGTCAGATACTTGGGTTATCCTGCATCGTTAGTTTAGGGATGATAATACTAAAGCAAAAATAACTAAGAAATAAAATAAGATAAGCAATGGGGTGCCTCCCAAGAGCGCTTGTTTAGAGAGTCTCTAGCTTGACTCCTAGTACCTACTAGTCGGCTCAAGGTGGTTCAAAGATATAGACTTCCTCACCAGGGGGGAAATCTTCGATGTAGTGCTTTAAGCGATGGCCATTGACTTTAAAATTACCGTCCGGGGCTTCTAGTTCGACTGCTCCGAAGGAAAAGACTTTTGATATAACAAATGGTCCGCTCCACCTTGATCTGAATTTGCCGAAGAATTTCTTGAAGCGCGAATTGAAGAGACGAACTTTGTCTCCGGGCTTGAACTTAGAATATTTGAGTTTAGCATCATGAATATTCTTTGTTCGTTCCTTGAAGTGCAGAGAGCTATCATATGCTTGGTCTCTTAATTCGGCTAGTTCATTCAGTTGCATTTTCCGATGTGATCCAATTGCAGAAGGGTCTAAATTACAACCTCTTAGCGCCCAGTGAGCTTTATACTCCAACTCTATCGGTAGATGACATGCTTTTCCGTAGACTAGTCTGTAAGGTGTGGTTCCTAGTGGTGATTTATATGCGGTTCTGAACGCCCACAGAGCATCGTCTAATTTTTCAGCCCATCTTTCCCTATGATTAACCACGGTTCGTTCTAAAATTCTTTTGAGCGCTCGATTCGTCACTTCGGCTTGCCCATTCGTCTGCGGGTGGTAAGCCGTAGAGGTCTTATGGGTGACACCATAATATTGTAATGTCCTCATAAAGTGAGCATTACTAGAGTGCGTGCCTTGATCACTAATGATCGCTTTTGGAGTACCGAAACGTGAGAAGAGCTGCTTTAAGAATTTTACTACTACTCGGGAATCATTTGTAGTAAATGCTTGGGCTTCGGCCCATCTGGAGACGTAGTCGACAACAACCAGAATATACTCTTTCTCACATGATTTTGGGAATGGTCCCATAAAATCCAACCCCCATATATCAAAGATCTCGCAAGCTTGGATGTTAGTAAGTGGCATTTCACTTCTCGATGAAATACTTCCAAACCTTTGGCAAGCATCGCAGCGTTTCACCAAGTCGTGAGCGTCTCTGAATATAGTAGGCCAGTAGAAGCCAGAGTCATATAAATTTCTTGCAGTCATATTTGCTCCGTGATGTCCTCCAGTTGGTCCGTGATGACTTTGGTGAAGAATGTTCCTTGCCTCCTTCTCGTCTGCGCATCTTCTGATGATTTGGTCCGTGCAAACTTTGAATAAGTATGGATCGTCCCAATAGTAGTTCTTTACGTCTCTAGAGAATTTGCGCTTTCTAGAAGTGGGCAATCCTTTTGGCACAATTCCTCCAACCAGATAATTTGCGTAGTCTGCATACCAAGGGTTGTAAGTGAATTGAGATCCCTTTTGGTATCTTCCGATATTCATGAGTTGTTCTTCAGGAAACTGGTCTTGAATTTCTCTCTCATCAAGCTTTTCCATCGATGGATTTTCCAGTCGACTAAGATGATCTGCTGCGACATTCTCGGCTCCCTTTTTATCCTTGATTTCTATGTCAAATTCTTGGAGGAGGAGAATCCATCTAAGCAGTCTTGGCTTAGCGTCTTGCTTTTTGAAGAGATACTTCAAGGCTGAGTGATCTGTATAGACAATAGTTTTGGACAATATTAAATAAGAACGAAATTTATCGAAAGCGAATACTACTGCAAGAAGCTCTTTCTCTGTCGTGGTGTAATTCTCTTGTGCATCAGTGAGTGTCTTGCTGGCGTAGTAGATTGGCTGAAACTGCTTCTCCTTCCTTTGCCCTAAGACAGCTCCAACAGCGAAGTCACTAGCATCGCACATGATTTCAAACGGAAGACTCCAATCGGGGGCGACCATGATCGGTGCATGTGTGAGCTGATCCTTTAAAATGTTGAAGGCTTTAAGACAGTCATCTGAAAAGACAAACGGAGTGTCCTTCTCGAGAAGGTGCGTCATAGGTCGAGAGATCTTAGAGAAATCCTTGATAAAGCGACGGTAGAATCCGGCGTGACCTAGAAAACTGCGAATGGCATTAACAGAAGTAGGTGGCGGAAGTTTGGCAATAGTCTCAACTTTGGCTTTGTCAACTTCGATTCCAGATTTTGATATTCGATGTCCTAAAACTATTCCTTCTTTCATCATAAAGTGGCACTTTTCCCAGTTTAAGACAAGATTTGATTCTTCGCATCGGGTTAGCATCCTTTCAAGGTTGGAAAGACAAGATGTGAAGGAATCACCGAAGACAGAGAAGTCGTCCATGAATACCTCCATACATTGTTCAATCATGTCATGGAATATTGCCACCATACACCTTTGAAATGTTGCAGACGCATTGCATAAACCGAATGGCATGCGGCGGTAAGCAAATGTACCATATGGGCATGTGAATGTCGTCTTTTCCTGGTCCTTTGGATCGAGAGGAATTTGAAAATAGCCAGAGAAACCATCGAGGAAGCAATAATATTCATTCCCCGATAATCTTTCCAACATCTGATCGATGAACGGCAGAGGGAAGTGATCTTTCCGGGTGGCTTCATTTAATTTCCGGTAGTCGATACACACCCTCCAGCCAGTGACGGTTCGTGTAGGAATCAATTCATTATTTTCGTTAGCGATAACCGTCATTCCTCCTTTCTTTGGGACAACCTGAACTGGGCTGACCCATGGGGAATCTGAGATCGGATAGATCAAACCAGCATCCAAGAGTTTGATAACCTTCGGGTTTACTCTCCTCTGTCTCTGTATAGAAGGTTTGAAGTCGTTTTCCATGAGTATCTTATGCGTGAAGTAATTTGGACTGATCCCTTGTATATCAGAAATCTTCCATGCAATTGCCTTCTTATGTGACTTCAAGACCTGGATAAGTCTTGCTTTCTCTTTTGGTGAAAGACCTTTGGCAATTATGACGGGTAGGTGTGAGGTTCCTTCGAGAAAAGCATATTCCAAGTGAGAGGGTAATTCCTTCAGCTCCAATTCTAGTGGTTCTTCGATAGAGGGTTTCATTCGAGCGATCTCGTCTCTTTGTAACTCGTCATACTCCTTTTGGAACTCTAATTCTTCTGGAGATGAGTCGGCTGTAGTGGCTGATGCTATTTCTACTAGTTCTGTCTTATTGGAAAGCACGTTCTTGGTGATTTCTGGATTTACTTTTGCACAACCTTCAGATAGTTGTGACAAGGTACCGGAATCTATCTCCTCGAAAGATTTGAGGATTTCAGCTACAGACGGAGACGATTCGGGTATCGGAAAAAACTGATTTCTTCTTAAAAGTGGGATAGGGATGCCTTCGCCTAAAGGAACAGCAACAACAGAGTTGTTCGTGGAAGAGTAGTTAGGCGGTGCTAAAGGATTCTTCATTTCAGGTAAAGGAAATAGCAGCTCTCCGGAAGGTGCTGATTTGTCAGAGATAGCCGTGCAGAGTCCGATGTCGTCTGGGCAAAGTCTTCTTTTGGTGATGACAGTGCTGGAGAAAGGTTCGTAACTGCTGACTGCTAGAATCTCCTCCAAATGCTCATCATACATTTCCTGCATGGCATCCACAAAACCAAGATCTTCTCCCATAGGGTGCTTCATCAACTTATCGATATTAAAGGTGACTTCCTCCGCTCCGACCCTCAGTTTTAAAGATTTTTCGTTTACATCTATCACAGCCTTGGCAGTGTTTAGGAAATGTCTACCAAGGATGAGGGGAACGTGGGCATCTTCCTCAATATCCATAATGACAAAGTCAACGGGGAAGATAAATTTACCGACTCGTACCATTATATCTTCAGCAATTCCTCGGGGGAGTTTGACTGATCTATCAGCTAATTGGATGGTCATTTGAGTTGGTAGCAGTTCACCTAATCCTAGTTTCTTATAGAGAGAGTAAGGCATAAGATTGACACTAGCTCCTAGGTCAGCTAAGGCGTTACTAACTTGGATATTTTGAAGAAAACAGGGAATAGTGAAACGGCCAGTATCTCCTAGTTTGGGTGGAAGGCCATGTAACATGATTGCTGAGCATTCAGCATCTAAGGGTAAACTAACTATTTGTCTTAATTTTTCCTTAATTGAAATGAGTTCTTTGAAAAACTTAGCACAGCTAGGCATCTCTACTAAAGCGTCTAATAGTCTAACGTTTAAGTGCAGGCTTTTAAACATTTCTAGATATTTCCCAAATTGTGCTTCCTGTTTCTCTTTCTTAAGCCTACCAGGGAAGGGTATCCTAGTTCGTGGAATGATTTCTGGGGCTTTAGGTGATACTGGATCTGGTGCAGTAACAGGGGTGTCACTAGGTACTGGATCAGTGGTCGGTTCAGAGATAGGAAGTTGATTTGAAGAATTATCTGATGACTTCTCATTTCTGGTTTCTTTACCTCCTCTAGTGATGACCATGATTCCTCCTTGGTTCTCAACTTTTAAAAACAGTTGTTTAAGACTGACTTCCAGGTTTTTGATCAAATCTTTTGATATTTTAAGTAAAGCATCAATTTTATCTTGAAAATCTATTACTTGTTTGTTTATGTTCATTTGATCAACCATGAAATTAGTCAAAGTTTCATTATAGTGTTGTTGAGAACTTACGGTGGAATCTGACATATTAGAGGATAAAGGTTGCAGAAACTGAGTAGGTGGGTTATTGGTTGGCCGCTGAATGAAAGGTTTAGAATGAAAGTTCGATTCGGGGCTTTTAACAGTAGTGACAAGAATTTCTTCCGTACCTTTACAAGGTTGAGGCGTAGAAGATTGAAGATCCTTGAAGACTCTGGAGAGATTGTCCACTTGAGCTTGCAGAGCTTCAAAGGATAGGCTTGAAGTACTAGTTACTTCCTTAGCCGATTCGCCAAACTCCCAGTCATGTTGATGCATTGCTATCGTCTCAGCTAGCTCCCAGGATTCTTCAGAAGTATGTGACATGAAATTTCCTTGAGAAGCAGTATCGAGGGTTGACTTGTGCTGAGGAGTCAGACCATTGTAGAATATGCAGATTAGGTTCGTCTTACCCATTCGATGATTCGGACATCTGTTAAGCATCTTCTTAAATCGTTCCCATGCTAGATAGAATGACTCATTGGTCTCTTGTCGGAAACTGACGATATCATCTTTGAGCTTGGTTTGCTTGGAAAGAGGGAAAAACTTAGTCATAAACTTAGTAGCCAACTCTTCCCAAGTATGAATCGAATTGGGTTCGAGTTCATCAAACCAGGTTCGAGCACGCGAAGATAAAGAATAGGGAAAAAGATATAGTCGGGAGACTTCTCTCGAAATCCCTGATTGCTCACAGGAATCAGAAAGATTGATGAATCTAACCAAATGTGAATTTGGATCATCGAACGGAAAACCGTGAAATTGGCAGAAGGTTTTGAGTAACTTGAAAACGCTAGGCTTAATTTCGAAGTTTTCGTCGGGCAGTACGATAGGTCCTCCTCTTCCCTCCAGTAGTGGTACACAGGTTGAGGCGAGAGTAATACGATTCGTCATAGCTGATGAAGTTCGGGTTTGGAAGAAAAGAGAGTTTTGGAAAGGAAAGAACAGAAAAGGAACTTTCGGATGATATTGATCTTCCGAAAGGATCGCTAAATAACTAAGACAACTAAATTCCTAAATCGGTCGTTGTAGTCCCTGGCAGCGGCGCCAAAAACTTGATCGCACCCAAACGGTCAGTCGGGTTCTCACCCTGTCGTCGGACCGTCCGTCGAGGCGCGGATCAGTGGAGTTTTAAAAGTTTGTTTTATGCTCGGCCTAAGTATACTAAAGCTATGGATAAGTATAGCAATAGGTATGACCTAGGGTCGTTCTTCAAACTACAACGGGCATGGGATCTAGGATTTTAGTTATCTACGGGAATTTAGCTAGGGTTTAAAAGAGGTTTTTTTTGGTTTGGTTTTAACTAACTACTAATTATCTTAAAATTAAACTAATTAAAAGTAAAGTGGGGTGGAGGTGGCAACGAGAACTTATAGGTGAAGCGAGTGTTTACTATGATAATTACTCATGCTATTTAGGGGTAGTTAATGAGATAAAGCCTTAGTTAAGATGACATTAATATTTCCTAATGAGCCATAACTACTAGCCTATTATCTATCTAACGTAGAGTTGTCCGCAATCAGATAAATAATATGTCACATGGATAACAGTTATAGAATGTAAACTACACCGGAAGTTGTCCCAAATGTAGCAACCAATTTAACCAACAACCATCCTCGAGTCTTGTCCCCCAATCTCGGACATTTGAGATATCCGAATCATGGCATGAATTGTTGAATAAACAAAAACATGAACAGGGGTTTCCCACCGGGACAAGTTGGGATGGTCTGGTCTAACGGTCGATTAAATTGTTCATCATTATTCCATATAAATCATTTTAACTATTCTATGCATGTTAAACTGGCATATGCAATTGATAGATATTCGAAAACCTAATCATGTAACTAATCAGCATAACAGATACTAGCATGCAAACCCTAAGCAACAATCAAACAAGAACATGCAGACAGGCAGCATAGCAGGGATCAGTTTATGCAGAGTGACAGGGTACATGGTCAAGTCACAAGTGCCCCGAAAGTTCTCTCTAAGACACTTGTTAAATGGCCTGAATCTAATCTATCTCTAATCCTACGCTCCGTGTCTCCCTCCGGTAATATTTCAACCAGGAGAACACCGGCCATGTCGAGTTCAACGATCATCAGACACAGAATAATTAGTGGCATACAACTAGCAATTGGCCAAGCCTAGAAGGATGTCACTAACCACAGCATAAGTTGGATAGATAAACACTTGAGATTCAATTCATAGATTCAAATATAATTCAACCGCATACAAACAGAGTAACAGCATGATTTAAGTATAACTACCCTAGCATGGCAACTATCATAGCAAACACAGATTTGTCTAGCTAAGCATGGCAATAATCCTAGCAAATAATTCTAAACAAGTATAGCAACAGCACAACATTATTTAAAATAACAAGATAGAGATTATAATAAAACCTGACAAAGCTGTATTACAAATCGTGCGACACCGCAGTCTCTGAGCACCTCCGTTACAATTAAGCTACTAATCTACTAGCTTAACTAATCTAATTAACTAACTAACTAATTTAGAGAGAGAGTAGTGAGAGAAAGTATAGAAGTGAGGTGTGAGATGGTGTAGAATGTTTTTGTGTGTTGAAATGATGAAATGAGGCTAGTATTTATAGAGAATGCACAACCGTATCCGTAGACCGTATCCAAACCTCAAAATGCACAACCGTATCGCAAGGGCAAATAAAAATCAGATTTTTATCGCCCAAACACACGATACGGCTGAGTTAGGGTGAATACGGGTGAACTGGACCGTATACGGCTGTGCATTGGGTGAATACGGCTGAACTGGGCCGTATACGGTTGAGCACAGGCCGTATACGGCCTGCACAGACCGTATACGGTCTAGGTCCAGCCGTATACGGCCTAGACCAGCCGTATACGGCCTGGTTCAGCCGTATGCTGGCTCCTCGGTTCTTCGTTTCTTCGTTCGGGCGTAACTTCTTCGTCGTTTATCCGTTTTGAGCGTTCTTTATATCCACACGTTCGTATTTTCCTAACGAAGAAAATGACATAAGTTAGAGGTCATAATTCTTTGTGTAGCTCAAAAAGTGCTAGAACGAGTGAACGAGAATGCTTATGATCGTATTCGTTAGATTTATCATGTTTTTCGACCATTTTAGATGACTTTTGAAACATTGTCTATATTTTGGCCATGTGACGAGTTTTAATGATAAAGTATCTATTTTGATTAGTTTCGTCAAATATTGGGCCAAGAAGGTGAGATTAATGCACGCAAAAACATGACTTTTTGCGCGTTATCAAACTTAAAGGTGAAGAGACTGCGCAGTGATAATGGAACCGAATTCAAGAATTCTACTCTCGAGTTATATTGGGCTTCAAAAGGCATTGATCATCAATTCAGTGCTCCAAGAACTCCTCAACATAATGGAGTTGCAGAACGTAAGAATAGGACTATCATCGAGACAGCTCGGACTATGCTAGCTGATTCAAAGTTACTTATCATATTTTGGGCTGAGGCAGTTAGCACTGCTTGTTATTAACTGAATCGGGTGCTCACAGTTAAGAAAAAGAACAAGACATGTTATGAACTTTTTAATAACTGTAAGTCAAATCTGCAGTTTCTGGAGCCGTTTGGGTGTCCGTGTTTGATCATGATTACAAAAGATAAAGTCTCAAAGTTTGGTGAGAAAGCTGTTGAAGGGATCTTTTTTTTGGCTATTTGGTTAATTCCCCGAATAAAAGAGTTTACATCAAATCAACACACCAGGTAGAGGAGTGTTTTGAGGTCAAATGTTTGCGTTATACGGATCCTCCTCAAGGAACGGGTCCGGATTGGTTTTTCAATTATGCAGATATCTTTAACTCTTTCAACATACCATAAGAAGATCAAGAGGAAGAGTTGGTCACCCTACTTCATGGAATCGGTCTTTCTCAAGAAACACCTGATCCCTCCTTTAAACCATCTGACCCAAACCCCGAATCAACATCCAACCAAACATCTGCCTCAACACCTACTCCAACATCCACTCCATCAACTACTCCAACTGTACCATCTCCTACTACCCCATCTTCGGATGTTCCGTCTACTTCAGGAACGATCAATGCAAAGGATCTTCCTGATGATCCAAACATGCCTCCTTTAGAGGAAGAGGAAGAGGAAGAAGAAGAAATGATCTACTCTCATTTCTATACTCATGAAGGAGAAGATGAGGCCCCACAAGAACCCTTTCCACTTGAAAGTTCTACTGTTCCTGAGTCTACAGCTATTCCTGCCACTGAGGGTGATATGAACAACTTTGAGTTGGTCCTTGCACCGGATACAATTCCAGTGACTCGCGTACATAAGGATCATCCCATTGAAAATATTATTGGTGATCCTCATGCTACGGTTCAAACACGACAACAATTGAAACAAACTCAAACTCAGCAACTTTTGACTCTTGTTGCTCAGATAAATTCGTGTCATCTATCTCAAGTTGAACCAAAGAAGGTTGAAGAGGCCTTAAAAGATCCATCTTGGGTTGAGGCCATGCAAGAGGAACTACAACAATTTCAGAAGCTACACGTTTGGGAGATAGTTCCGTTACCCAAAGGTGCCCACTTGACTGGCACTCGTTGGGTATATCGAAATAAGATGGATGATCGGGGCATTGTGGTTCGTAACAAAGCACGCATAGTAGTTCAAGGCTTCAGTCAAATTGAGGGTTTGGACTATGATGAAATATTTGCTCCTGTTGCTCGATTAGAGTTAGTTCGCATCTTCCTAGCATACGCCTCTTTCAAAGGATTTCACATTAATCAACTTGATGTAAAAAGTGCCTTTCTGTATGGAAAAGTGGATACGGAAGTGTATGTTTAGCAGCCTCCAGGGTTTGAAGACCTTGTGCATCCAGAATACGTCTGCAAATTAAACAAGGTGTTATATGGTCTCCATCAAGCTCTGAGGCTTTGGTATGAGCGAATTACTACTCATCTGATGAAACATGGTTTTGTTAGGGGCAACATTGATTGTACTTTATTCACCCGTAGAGAATAGTATGGGGATAGAGAAGATATGTTACTCGTGCAGGTTTATGTGAATGACATCATTTTCGGCTCTACAAACGAGGCAATGTGCAAAAACTTCGAGAAAATCATGAAGTCTAAGTTTGAGACGAGTGCGATGGGGGAGCTCAAATTCTTTTTAGGTGTACAAGTTGAGCAGTCTGCTAAAGGTATCTATATTCATCAGTCAAAATATGTCAATGACATGTTGACTAGGTATGACTTGCTCGATTGTAAAACCTATGAGACTCCTATCGAGATTAATGACAATCTTAAACTTGCTGAGGATGAAGAAGATTGCAAGGAAAAGGACTATCGTTCTATGATAGGTTCTCTTATGTATTTGATTGCCTCTCGACCGGATATTGTGTTCGCTGTATCCATCTGCTCACGCTATCAAGCTAAGCCCAAGGTGTCTCATATGAAGGCGGTAAAGCGAATTTTTGGTTATCTCAAACATAGACCCTGTAACACCCCCAAATTTACTGTTGTGCGGAAGCAAGCTTTGGGTGCTACTAATCAATAATCAAGCACCAAAGTAAAGCAAACGACATCTATATGCAACGTCGTACAATAGTACAAAAGTATTACATTGTTGAATCATAATAACAAGCTTCGAGTTCGAAAATGATTTCCTAGAGATTCTAATACATAACTGATATACTAAAAGTAATGCAAAAGAATCTCCACAAGTTTGTATGCATGCGACTCGAGCTATCAGTCCTGAGTGTGGTGCAGTCCTACTGCTGTAATGTACCTGAGATAAATGCTAAAAAGTGTCAACCAAAAAGGTTGGTGAATCTCACAGGTTTAGTATAGTAATCCTTTATGAACCACAAGTAAAGTACCAGTAATGCCTTCGAGCATAGAAAGTAAATCAGTAACTCAGTAAATCAGTAGGTCAACACAATTACCATGAGCTCACAAGGTGAAGCTTAACAGTGTAGTGTGAATGGTACAGTCAAGTACAGCATCACGTACCGTCGTGAGTGCTATCCGGTCACTCATATGTAACAAGTACTAATATGCCTGTTTCTACGGTGTAATCCGTGGTAGCGCTACTACCCCAGGAAGGGATTGTCAGTCCCAAATGGATCCATTTACTAGTAACCGCGCTTAAGTCCATAACTAACAACTTATGATAGGACAATTGCAAATCCGGAAGACTGATTCCATTTTTTCGGCCCATCGAATTAATCCTATGGCCCTTTCAGTACCCTTAAAGTTCAAGGGTTTGCAGTTCAAGAAATCTTTGTAAGAACAGGGCCTAGGTTGGGGCCTGTTTGCAGCTGTATCATCACTGCCAGAACTCGGCTGTCGAATAGCCATGGCTTGAGCCACACTTTGGGCAATGAGTTGAGCGATCTCGACATAGTTATGATATATCACACATGTATATATACATAGGGTAGTAATATACACAACAGCACGACGTGATAATCATATTTCATTAGGTAATTAGTTGAGTTACAAGATACGAGTTTCCAAAAGATTACCAAAAGTGCAGAGTTTACAAAAGATACCAGGAATATTACATCCGGTCGAATTACAAAGATCCTAAGATAGTATAATATATTACAGGATAGTTACTACACTAATCTCGGTGTAGATTCAGTCGTGGCAGCAGAGAGGTTAGGTGGTCTACAGATTCTGCAAGTCTGGTGACCATTCTGAGAGCATCCTTGGTTTCCCGCAAGCGCGTCTCGCATTCTCGCAGACTCGATTGTAAGACGGAGATCTCATTTCGGTTACCGATTACCTGGTTATGTACGATCTCCATAGTTTGTGTGGTATCTTCCATCTGATTTTGAGTACGGTTAATGGTTTCAGACAGCTCTTGTAGTTGTGTAGACAACTCCTGAAGTTCGGAAGGTGCTAAACGATAGGGTGCTCGTGCCACGGGTGCGGATCCAGGCATGAGGTCAATAGAAAACTCGACTTGTCTATGTGGCGGAAGGCCAGGCAAGTCTTCAGGAAAGACTTCTGGGAAGTCTCGAACAATAGGCACATCCTCAAGTCGCTTCTCCTCCGATTGTTTCTCCATAACATGTGCGAGGATTGCCTGATACCCTTTTCTCAAGTAGTTTTGGGTTTTCAGACAAGAAATAATGTTAAGTCTCGTCCCACCAGTCTCCCCTTGTACGATTAAAGTTCCACCGGTGACGAGAGGAATACGGACGATTTTCTCATAACAGGTAATCTCGGCGCGGTGTTTGGATAACCAATCCATACTGACGATTATGTCAAAGCTGCCGATCTCGACAGGTATAAGGTCAATAGAGAATAGCTCATCAGCTAAGTTTAACGTGCAGTTAGGTATCACACTATCGGCCTCAATGAGTTTGCCGTTTGACAATTCTACTGTGTACTTAGAATTTAAGGCAATAGGCGTTGTATCAAGTAGTGAACAAAACTCATCAGATATGAAGCTCCTATCAGCACCAGTATCAAATAACACAGAAGCAGTCAAATTGTCGAGAAGGAACGTACCCGTGACCACATTCGGGTCCTGGCGGGCATCCCCAGCGTTGAGTACAAAAGCTCTGCCCCGAGCATTGTTGTTGTTGTTGTTGTTCCCTTTCTTGTTTTTCAATTTGGGGCAATCATTTCTGAAATGCCCTGCAACTCCACATTCATAACAGGTTCTATGAGTGTTGGGTTTGGGGTTAGCAGTGTTGGTCTTGCAATCCTTAGCAAAGTGCCCAAATCGTCTGCACTTGCTACAGGGGCAAGGACCATTATGATGAAGTTGACACTTAGTACAGTAAGGCTTGTCCCCTTTGTAGTCCTTTCTATCATCAGAACTAGAGGTGTAGGCTTTTATGGTTTCGGGCCTTTTGGATGGTTGTTGGTTTTGGTTCTGGTTGCTAGAGTTTCCAGACCATTTTCTCTTGTTGCCAGAAGACGGGATGGGTGTTTCACGGCTAACAATCATAGCCATAATTTCATGAGCCATACGAATGGCACTCTGAATGTCAGCGGGTTTGGATGAGGCCACGTTCCCCTGGATGTTCCCCGGGAGTCCGCGTATGTACATCTGAATGCGCTTGCGCTCAGGATCAACCATGGAAGGACGGAGGAGCGCAAGTTGTTGAAATTTAGTAGTATAGCTGGTGATATCGGTACCTTGAACAGATAAATTCCAGAACTCTTCTTCCAGTCGTTGGAGTTCTTCGTTTGGACAGTACTCGTCGGTGAGCTTTCTCTTCAAATCCTCACAAGGAATTTGATATGCAATGTCAACACCCACGGCATTGGCATAAGTGTTCCACCAAGTCAGGGCACCATCAAGGAAAGTGCAGGTGGCGTACTTAACCTTGCAGTCCTCGGGACAATTGCAAATCCGGAAGACTGATTCCATTTTCTCGGCCCATCGAATTAATCCTATGGCCCCTTCAGTACCCTTAAAGTTCAAGGGTTTGCATCAAGAAATCTTTGTAAGAACAGGGCCTAGGTTGGGGCCCGTTTGCAGCTGTATCATCACTGCCAGAACTCGGCTGTCGAATAGCCATGGCTTGAGCCACACTTTGGGCAATGAGTTGAGCGATCTCGGCATCGCTGTACGTGTGTCTCTTTGGAGGCATATTGCTGAATAACAACGAATGAGATATGTAAGATATTTGCACATAGTTATGATATATCACACATGTATATATACATAGGGTAGTAATATACACAACAGCACGACGTGATAATCATATTTCATTAGGTAATTAGTTGAGTTACAAGATACGAGTTTCCAAAAGATTACCAAAAGTGCGGAGTTTACAAAAGATACCGGGAATATTACATCCGGTCGAATTACAAAGATCCTAAGATAGTATAATATATTACAGGATAGTTACTACACTAATCTCGGTGTAGATTCAGTCGTGGCAGCAGAGAGGTTAGGTGGTCTACAGATTCTGCAAGTCTGGTGACCATTCTGAGAGCATCCTCGGTTTCCCGCAGGCGCGTCTCGCATTCTCGCAGACTCGATTGTAAGACGGAGATCTCGTTTCGGTTACCGATTACCTGGTTATGTACGATCTCCATAGTTTGTGTGGTATCTTCCATCTGATTTTGAGTACGGTTAATGGTTTCAGACAGATCTTCTTGATCTAAGTACATTTGTGCGATGCGGCCCTGAGCCGTTAGCATCCAGTTTTCTCGAGTTTCTTGAAGTTCAATTTCCATGTCATGTAGCCTGCTCTCGTGTCGGTGTACTCGAGCAGGTAACACTGGAACAGTGTGGTATGTTGGTTCTTGTGTATACGGGGAGAGATCCATAGCAGCATATTCTCCGACATCGTCGGGGATCTCAATGTGTTCTTCAATCCTCCAGGTGGCCATAGCCGCAGGTAACCAGCTCCATTGACGAGCGATTGCTCGATGGTGAGCTAAAGTAGATGGGTTGCCAGTAGTGGCAGGATTGGAATAGGGGCTAGCTCGGCGTGAGCTACCAGTGCGTCTAGTCACCAGGGATTCTGAGTGACTACGACGTGAGCGAGAGAGAGATGATGAAGTACGTGTAATTTGTCTGGATAAGGAATCTGCCATTTCTGTGGCAAGAACGTTTAATGAGTGAGGCCTATCATATACATATATACATATATCATACAATAGCCTAGAGTGTCTAGCACAAACAAGTATAAGTCCCCTTTCTCTCATAGTCAGAGTCAACTAGTGTATTCCTGTTCAACATAACCCCTTTCAGATTTCACATCATCTTCATTTAATTGTACATAGTTGATCAGGCTATGTTAAATTAAAGTCGTATGATGTAATCCCTGAACCAGTCATACCTAATAAGGAATTACAGCCTAACGGTCATAGTCTAGGCCCACTAATGCAACCTAGTTCACTATAACCTTAGGCTCTGATACCAATCTGTAACACCCCCAAATTTACTGTTGCGCGGAAGCAAGCTTTGGGTGCTACTAATCAATAATCAAGCACCAAAGTAAAGCAAACGACATCTATATGCAACGTCGTACAATAGTACAAAAGTATTACATTGTTAAATCATAATAACAAGCTTCGAGTTCGAAAATGATTTCCTAGAGATTCTAATACATAACTGATATACAAAAAGTAATGCAAAAGAATCTCCACAAGTTTGTATGCATGCGACTCGAGCTATCAGTCCTGAGTGTGGTGCAGTCCTACTGCTGTAATGTACCTGAGATAAATGCTAAAAAGTGTCAACCAAAAAGGTTGGTGAATCTCACAGGTTTAGTATAGTAATCCTTTATGAACCACAAGTAAAGTACCAGTAATGCCTTCGAGCATAGAAAGTAAATCAGTAACTCAGTAAATCAGTAGGTCAACACAATTACCATGAGCTCACAAGCTGAAGCTTAACAGTGTAGTGTGAATGGTACAGTCAAGTACAGCATCACGTACCGTCGTGAGTGCTATCCGGTCACTCATATGTAACAAGTACTAATATGCCTGTTTCTACGGTGTAATCCGTGGTAGCGCTACTACCCCACGAAGGGATTGTCAGTCCCAAATGGATCCATTTACTAGTAATCGCGCTTAAGTCCATAACTAACAACTTATGATAGGAGGATTTCAGTGGATAAAAAGTAACTCATGTAATGTATGTAAAAGTAGTGTGTAGCAGTTCAGTACTTGTGTTCATACGTAAAACGGTAGCAAATATCTCACCCCAAGTAGAAAACAGTAAAAACGGGGTTGTAAGACTCACCTGAGTCTAGCAAACAAGTATAGCGGATGTAAGTCCGTAAGTATGTGTCGGATGTAATTCCGTAGTGTGGTTCTCCGAACCCTGCAACCTTCTGGCGTCCGAAATGCACAAGGTCGTAAGCAAGCAAGTAAGTTGGTGTCACGAAGGATCACCCATGCTAGTTGTCCACTCAACTAGGAAATGTCCAAGTATTTGTTTGTACTTTTGTAATTATTTTGTAAATAAGTGTGGCCCGTTGGTGACGGAGGTGTAATAATAATTCAAATATTATTATTATGTAATTCATTGTGCTTTGTATATCTTGTAAAGCATATACAATAGTTGGTTATTTGTAACGTGACGTGTAACCGTCGTTCGGATGTAAGTCCGTGCGAGTGTAAGCTCGTCTTATAAACAATTGGTTCGAGTGTAAGCTCGTGGTAGAGTGGGTGTAATCCCATCTAGGTGTATGTGTAATCTCATATCTTCATACTTATATGTATAAGTAATAAATGGGTGCGAGTGTAATCTCGTAAGTATAGTTATTGATTCGAGTGTAAGCTCGTATGCGTTCAAGTTGTAGCGTATACTTCCAAAGTATATATATATCATGTAAGTGTAGTGTTGTATGTATTCAATACTTAGTATAAAAAGTATTTTAAAGTTTCCATTTCGTGCGACAATATGTATCCCGACAATGACATTCACGGACACTGTTCATGCGACAATCGCATTCTCGGACCACTGTTCATACGACAATAGATTCACGAAGTTTTGTTCATACGACAATAGCATTCATGGAGTACTATTCATGCGACAATGATGATGGTATTGTCATAGGTTTGAAGTTTTTCCGATTTCGTTTAAGTATTCGTTTTCGTTTACTAGGTCGAACGGGTTTGGTTTGATTTCGAGTGTTATCAAGTCCGAAACTATGCATCCGAGTCTCACCCTAAAGTCCGAGAGTCAACCCTCAGTCCGAAAGTCAACGAAAGTCAATTTTACTGTTTATCCGTCAATAGATTCATGGAGTTACTGTTCATCTGACAATGTGATTCACGGAGTTACTGTTCATCCGACAATGTGATTCACGGATTCTTTGTGATTTTTATCTAAAATAGTAAACGTCATCGAATCGTTCTGAAATTTTTACACGATGTTTCCACATATGTTATGTACTTCCTATAATTTTTTTATGACTTTTGGAGGTGGTTTGATATTTTATAAAAATTCACTAAGTGTCAGGGTTCAGTTTAATCTGAGATTAGACCACTTCTCACTAATCTAATTTTCTGGAGAAATGGGTGTATTTATGGAACGAGCCAAACAAGAACTTTTTGTATATAACAAAATTACCAAGATTTCCCAAGTGGTCTCATACGTTTTTGAGGTCTAGAACTCGAGATATGGCCTCGAGAAGTAGGCGGTTTTTACTGCTCGCCGGAACAGTAAACCTATGTTACCGGAGAAAAATGTTTTCGAGTAGCAAACGGAGTTGAAAAGTCACGAGACTAGTTCTTTTGGAAAGATAACTTCTTTTAATACACTTTAGGCTTAAGAAGCGTCCATTTTGGTGTTGTAATGATTTTTATAAAATTCGTGGAATTAGGTATAAAATCTGGACAGGAAGGTTAACTTCCTGTTTTCGAGTTTTAATTTGTGTTTCGACTTATCTTTTGGACATATAATGGTTGAGTGGCCACTAAAACATGATTATAAACTTAAAACAAGTATTTTAGAAGAGTAGAAAAGTTCTCACAATGGTGTATGAAGAAACGGAGACGGTAGGAGTGATGTACACGCGTAGGTGATCATTTTGGTGTCTTCGGCTTCGCTTTTCCTTCAAGAGTGAGGTGGTGGCCAATGGTGGATGATGGTGGTTTGTGGTGGTGGTGAGACTGACCTCTGGTCGTTCTAGAGAGAGAGAGAGAGAAGAGAGAAGGAGTAGAGAAAAGGGAGGAAATGGTGAGGTATAGGTGAAAGAGTGAGGTGGGATGTTTGTGTGTGAATCAAGGAAGGAAGGGGAGAGTATGGCAAGCCATACTCTTGCCATTTTCTGCAGAATTCAGCTGGGCCCACTCCATGTGGGTGTTTAAATTGTTCCCAAAGTTACGTTAAGTGTCGTGTTCGTTTACCCGATTGTTTTACGTTTTAATTATCCTTATAACGTTTTATACAATACGTTTTGTTAACGATTTAAAACCCAATATTTTTAATAAAACTCTTACTCAAATAATATATTCTAAGCAATTAAAATAATATTCGAGTTTTCATTTGGTCATCGGTCGCGAATCGTGTGTTTTCATTGCGTACGGAGTGTTTTGTACGATATTTAATATGTGTAATATATTCTCGCAATATATTAGGGTAAATAATGTTTGTTTGGATAATTCCACATTATTTTAAAATAATTTGTCACCAACGTCCATGTTAAACGGTGTCGGACCTCGTCCGGTTCATGAGTGTACGATTTAAACAAATCGCAAATACGTGTATGTAATTACACAAAATGTTACGTATATTTAGATTAATACAAAACTAAACATACGTAATTACAAGTAAGTTAGGCACTAATTAAAGTCCTAAATTAGCGGGTGTTACAGACCCAATCTTCGTCTATGGTATTCGAATGAGAAAACATTCGCTCTTATCGCCTATTCGGATTCTGATCATGGTGGCTGCAGCATAGACAAGAAGTCCACAACTGGTGGATGCCAATTTCTCGGATCGCGATTGGTCTCGTGGCAGTGCAAGAAACAGACTATAGATTCTCTTTCAACAGCGGAGGCTGAGTACATTGCTGCTGCCAGTTGTTGTTCTCAAGTTCTGTGGATTCAACATCAACTGTGTAATTACGGGTTACTTCTTACTATGACTCCTATTCATATAGATAACACTGCTATCATATCTATCACACGCAATCCCGTACAACACTCTAAGACTAAACACATAGAACTTAGGTTGCACTTTATACGGGATTGCTATGAAAAACACCTGATAGACCTTGTCCATATAGACACCCTTAAGCAAAACGCCAACCTATTCACCAAAGCTTTTTCGCGTACTAGATTTGATGAACTGATCAATATGATTGATTTAAGGTTCTTTGTGACTAAAAAGTGATTTGTAACTTGGAACGTAGATTTATCTGCTTTTATGTGTGTTAAAAAAAATGGCAACAGCCACTCTTTATACTCTTTAGTATCAAAGAAAAACCACGGTTGCTACATTTTTAAAATAGACGTTGAGTTGTGTCTGTAAACAACTTGGAATATGATAGTACATCAGGTGACATGCACAAAATAGAATTTTAAGGTTTATCTTGGATGTATCAGTAGGTTTATCTGACATGTTAAAAACAGTTTTTATGAACATTATCTTCATCATTCGAATATTAGTAGACAAGTTACACAAAACTCTTTGAGTCCTTTTAAGAAGCCTAATATCTACTTGTTTATTTCAAGTGGTATAACACCGTTAGATGTATGACAAAAGTCTTAATATCTTACTTATGCTAGACATGTTTTCGTGGAAGAAGCTTATTTGATATCATTTGGGGGTATATATTGACAGTTTCCTTTGTTATACGTAAGTATAGACCTGGTTTCTGTTAATATATACTTAAAAATTAAGCAAACTCAAGTCAAAGTACTTGCAAAGTCTTTAAAAATTAAGATACTTAACGAGGTCGCCAAAATGGTTTGACCAAGTCCAGTTTTGCTTAAACCTGAATCAAGCTATGTCGCTCTGTTGTACGTAAGTACAGACCTGTCACCGCTGACTTGATTCTTAAAAGTGATTTTCTTATATTCTTTCTGTAAATGGAAGCATGGTCTATGTCGTAAGTTAAGATGTATATCTATGGTGGGGACCACAGAGAAATATACATACGAATAATAATAAATTAGCTCCTAAATGTGAGTGTAATATGTTTAAGAGGACAAATATACTGATAATCGTTTTGAAATAATTTTTATAAAAGGTGTTTTTAGCATGCCAAGTAAATTTAAAGTGGACAAATATACTGATGATCGAAATAACACTTACTACTCCTAATAATTGCATGTTATTCCGATATGATCCCTAACCAGACTCAATCAACTCCGTCACCAAAAGAATGTGTTAATTTTGTTTTTGTAATTTTGTGTTAATTCCGTGTTAATTTATGTTATCTTATTTTTAGTTTTATTTTGTGTTATAACCAAGTTACAGTTACCTTCAAATTTGAGTACCAAAATCAAAGCACGAATGTTCGACAAAATCTCAAAATTTACAAAAATTTTCACTAAGTGACTTTAAGCGTCACTCCCTGAGTGACGCCTCTCGTGACGTTCCAAGAGACATTAAGTGACACGTATTAGGGTTTCGGTATAAATACCCCTCAAACCGACACTCCTAATTACCACATACACTATTCAATAGCCAACACTTACTCTGACATAGCGTCACTTGCGATCGTCTTTGCGTCGCTTCTACTGTTCGAGATTTTGGATTTTTTCGTGGATTTTGGAGCTTTTTCGTAGCAATCGGTTGTTACATCCTTGTTCCCCTCACCTATAAGCATCATTAGGTATAACTTTCAACCTCTATCTTTAACTGTTTATGCGTTAATCGTTATTTAGGGTTACGGGTTTTAGTTTTTAAAGAAATCACACGATTGGGGGATCTATTTGTTAATGTTTTGTGCTAATAAATGGTGTGTTTTACTCGTTTTTACCATGCACACACTTTGGTAACTACAGTTTTCAAAAGCCCCAAATTTGGTTCGATGTGATTTCTGGGTTTGAACAGTGACGCGATGATCTTCATTGTTGCGTCACTTCATGCGTCACTTCCAGTAGGTGACGCTATTTGGTGATTTGGCAAGCTTTCCGTAACTTATACCGTCACTCTCCTGGGTGACGCATTTCTATGCGTCACTCCCTCGAGTGACTCCCTTAGTGACGCTTATGTTTTTACCGTCAGTTAGACCGTCACTCGTCTAAGTGACGCCTTTATATGCTTCACTTCTTCAAGTGACTCCCCCAATGAATCCTAGGTCTATATGCGTCACTTCATTTAGTGACTCTGTTAGTGACGCATCTGTTTTACCGTCACTTGGTTAAATGACGCCTTCTTTTATACCGACACTTCCTAAGTGTCGTACCTAATGACGCATACTTTGGCAACGTCACTTACACCAGTGACGTCCTGATAGCGTCACTTACCCCAAGTAACGCTATATTTGATTTATGATTTTCAAACACTGTTTCATGCGACACTCCTTGAGTGTCGGTAGTGTTTATGCGTCACTTACTAAGTGACACCTATAATCAGAATTTTTAATATAATTTGAATATTTGAGCTTAATCTGTAACGATGTTTCTGGTTATCTTTTATGTATTTTAGCTTACAGATGGAAGCTCTTCAAGATTATTATCGCCGCACGAATACTCATCACAATATTGTTGTGTTTTTGGACTCAACGCACAAAAATTCGATTCCTTTTAGGCCGATGATCAACTTTCTCAGACGATCCAGAATTCATCATGCTATCACAGCCACTACTCCAGTGTATATGAATCAAATTGAGGAGTTCTATGATCACGCACTTATCATAACCGAGAACGACATGTCGAGAATCGTTTCGACTATGTTTGGGCAAGAGGTTGAGATTACACAGGATTCAATTCGTCGGGTAGTGCAGTTTTTTGATACACCCGATATGCCGACTCAGTTTGAAACCACTTTCATACTTGGTGGTCTTCAGAGAATGGGCTATCCGGAGGAACAATTTTTGGATTTCAGAAAACAGTATCTATGTCGGGTTTGGTGGTTTATGTGCCACATTATTATAATTTGTTTATCTCCGAGGAAGGGAGGTTACGATGCTGCAAGTTATTCCACTCTGTCTTTGATGTTGGCTTTGATTTACAACAAGCCATACAACTTCAGTGGATACATTTTTGGGAATATGGTCGAGAATATCAGGGCATGCAAGGATATATGGCTGCAATATCTACGTTTTCTACAGCTGATTCTGAATGATATGAACTTGGGAATTGCTCCTAACCAGCGATCGTTGTTGATCCCAACGCCGATGCTTTTGAGGGTATTTACTGATTGCAAGCTGCCGCCTAAGGATTCTGAGGTATTAACGGATCGTGAGCTTTTCGGGCACATAGTCGATGAAAACTATGTTGCGCCGCCTAATGATGGGTTTGAGGATATTGTTATTCCTCCTATGGTCAACGAAAAGGATTTGGTTGAAAATCAAGTAGCTCAGGACTTGGATGATATTGATCACGTTGAGAATGTCGAGGCAGATGATGAGGATGATGGTGGACCCACACCACCCGATTCTGAGGGTGATGTTGTAACATCCTCTTCAGTAGTCTGGTAATTTCTTAATTTAATTTGATTATTTAATTGTTTTAGGAATTACTTGATATTATTATATTGTGAAACTTAGATAAATAAGTCCCAGAACTTATTGTGAATAGTAAACTATTACTTGTTTTAAATTGATATAGATGACGGTAAAATAAAATTAATATTCTCGCAAATGGTTTTTAGGTTCCAGACAATAGATTTAGGACGGGTATAAAATTATACCATTTAAATATGTGAGTCGGTTTGTAAACCGACTTTGCAACTCATAAGTTTTCAAGTTTTAACACATTATTCATGAGAAATTGGCAAACTTGCGAACTCAAACTAACACCATAAGCAAATTAGAATTTAGCTAGTGATTCTGTGATTTCGAATTCGAAACAGCAACATCATCATCTTCATCATATCACCTTCATCTCCATCACAAAAGTAAGTTTGATTTGGGTTTTATAAATTGGGTTTTGAGAGAGAGATTGAGTAATTGAGTGTAATATGTCGTTATTAGAGATTATATGATGTACCTTTGATGTTAGTAAAGTGTTAGAAACCATAGAAATCGAGTTTATTGAGTTTTGGTGAGTTTTGGTTCGAAAATCTCGTAAGAACAGCGAAACTCGCAGAACCCAGTTCGTCTTGCGAACTGAGTTCTTGTTGCGAAGCGAGTTGAGAGCTGCGAAGCGAACTCTTGCGAACTGAAATATTGCTTTGCGAGTTGAGTTTTGCTCTGCGAAACGATTCGCTGCGATGCGAGTTGAACTTGCGAAGCGAGTTGAGTTTCGTTGTGCGAATTGAGTTCTGCGAGCCGAGATGGCTATGCGAACTGAGCTATTTCGTTGCGAGTTGAGTTTCTGCGAACCCAGTTGACCTGCGAGTTGAAAACACTGCGAATTGAGATTTTTGTTTTGCAAATTTTGAAAATGCGCAAGTCTTTTCGGGGTAACGGACAGGTGACAATTTCACTAACTCAGATTTGATTGAAATTCGCATGGTCACTCAGAAATGACCTAATGATCCCGGCTCTATTCTAAGAGTCTAGGCAGTTTTTGGAAATTCGGGGTCATCTAGGGCCCGAAAATGGCATTTTTCAGTTTTTAAACGTCATTTCGGGATTTTCTAATTTCATTTTGAATGAAATTTTGTTTGACTAGACTTCAAGAATTACCTGATTTGATAAATATGCTCTGATGATGATTATGGAACGAATTTCTAACTTATATTTGAATTTCTGTTTCAGATCAACCTAAGACTCAGTGATATAAGAATCCTGAGTGTTGAGACGTCAGAGGTATCGGTGAGTGGATTTAGAACTCACAATTTGATTTAGTTATAACTATTTGATTGCAACAAGTAAACGTAGATATGTGTTAGACTATTTAGTCTTGATTATTGACTATGAATCTACGTGATATGTGAATATATGTGTATCAGATTATTGAGGTCAACGTGTAGTTGGACTTTTGGTTATTATGTGAATTACACAGGTTTTGATTCATTTGTTGTGTTTGAGACCTGTGTATGAGTTTAATAACCAATAGTTATCGGTCTATTCTGTATTGGCCATACAGATTGACGTTAAGTGTTCTTTGGGAATCCCCGGGTACTATGATATCCCAAGAGCCACCGATCCTCATTGAATTATGTGTGTTTACGATTAATTGGTGTAAACTCATGGTTAAGCTAAGTTGAATCGTGTGTGATAAATCTATTCACTTAGCTTCGTGCTAATCCCTCATATTACTTCCTGCAGGTTTTGAATAGATATGTGGGTGGACAGGAAGTGGATGCCTTTGGCAGGGAATGTTTGACGAATGTGAACTCTGATGTATTTTGATAAATTAAAGTTTGGAATTATATAATACCCCGTTTGTGTAATATGTGTAATGTGGTTTCAATAGTTTTAAACTATTGTATATCGGAGTTTGAAAAAGATTATACACTTTTTATGATGTATATTAATAAACTATGTTTTTAAGTCAACGCTTCCAAGTTAAATTGTATAATATTCATATACTGAATGAGGGGTGTTATAGATGTGCCTCCTCAAGATGCTTTAGATGCAATTCAAATGGTTGATCCTCGATGCTTTAAGCGTATTTTGCATAGGATATCTGAGGGACGGGTTCATGTGCCAAGGAATCCAGAAAAATGACCAGCTGGGTCTACTCCCTCGTATGCTTACCTGCCGCAAAGAAGACGCCAGAGAACAGGGGTTGTGATTCAAGAACCTGGTCAACAACCACCACAACAACCACCGCGTGCATCTCTTCAGCAGATTCTTGCTCAGATGGAGCTGATGAATAAATGTTTTGCCGATCAAGATGCGGTTATTGAAGCTCGGTGTGGGAAGATAATGGAGTTAGAGCTCAAGGCGGCAAAGGTTGATGAATTACAGCTTCAGGTGAAGGATCTCGAGTCTAGGTTAATAGAAATGGAATCTGTTACTTTTGTTTCGGGGGAGGATGGTCATCGTACCTTGGAAACAAATGTAACACCTCCCCCAGAACCAGCAAATGTACAAAGTTCTGATATCAATGAAAACATTGCTTTAGATTATTTTCTTGATGTTCAAGGTCAACCGAGACCGATTGCAGTTGACTACTCAAATATCAATCTCACGTATCTGCAAAGTTTGATTAATCCGGTTGATGAAGATGATAGATCAGTTGATCCTGATGATGTAGAAATGGATGCAAAGGTTCCAGGGCCGGATGAGGTTTATATGGAAAACCCGAATCAAGAACCGGCGCTTGAGAGTGAACCTGAACCTATTCAGAAACAACCGGCTCAACCATATGATTTTGATGCACCAATCATTGAGTCGGATTCTTCGGAAGATGAGGAAGAACAAACGGTTGAAAATATTCAGGAACAACCAGTTAGTTCAATCAGTTCCTGAATCATCATCTCATTCAGTACCAGAGGGTGAATCGATTTTGAAAAGTGCTGAATCTTCAAAATCGGTTCTTCGAGATTCAACAAAGCCGCATATGAGCTATTTTCCAGGCGAACCTGAATTGAAGAAGTGCAAATTTTTCGAGATTCGAGGTGAACTTGCAGGTTTGATCAAAAGTTGGAAATTTGATGCAGATAATTATCTGATCTTGATTAAAAGAAGAGACGGCATGCAATATTTCAAACCAAGATTTAGTCATATCAGCACGTTGCCAAAGGTCGAATTAAATCGTCTTGCTCAGCTGAACATAATCAATCATATGAATGATTTTCGAGGAAATATGTTTCAAAAGTTATTAAGGAAAGAGATCTACGGAAAGACGTATATGTGGATTAGACCAGAGCTGGGAGTTCGTTTCTGTTATAAGAAGAAAATTAATCTGAGAACTCAGGAACCAATAGTGAAATATCATTATCCGTCAGCTGCTTGTTTGAAGAAAGTTCCCTTACAGTCACTACCACTGGATTTTTTCAAGTATCTACGATATTGGTGGTTTGACCCTGATACGCAAGAAACTGTTATTGAATATTCTACAAGGAAAAAGTCTGAGAAAGAAAAGACTGAATGGAATTTCAAGGGAGCTCTTGGTAAAAGTATTCGTGTGTTTGACCCGCTCAACCTTATTAATCTGTCAAAGCATGATTTGAAAGCTCTTCACAAAAATAAGATGCGATATAATCAGATCGATCAAGAGGAAGCTTTAAAATTCATAAAGGTTGTCGAGGTTAGTGTTAGAATGGGTGTTCATGCTGGTGGAAATTCCCAGAAGGATGGTGCTGATGAAAGATTTTTGAAGATTGAAGATTTTTGGAGACCAAGCTGCTGACATGGGGGAGTTTGTTAGTGCATTTAGTGTGTCAGTCAGTTGGTCTATCGAGTTGTAAGTGACGTTAGTTAATTGTAATAGAAAAGTCATTTTTGTACTTAGCGACACTTAACTTTGGTAGTAGGCGACACTTGCCTTAGTGACGCATAGCGACACTTAGGTAAGTCACGCATGAAGGCGGCCACATGCGACACTAGCCAAGTGACGCATGTCTGTCGAATTTTGTTTAGTATAAATACAAACCTACGGGTTTCAGGCTAGGGTTGACGAAACCCTAGCACCATTTGTCGAAATAGCAAGTCTGTAAACAAGCTAATAGGTTACGATTATCAATACAAAGTTGATTTTGATTCGTTCATTCAATTTCGGTTTGTGTTTACATATTACTTGTGTGATTGTTTGTTTCTGCCTTACAATCATTGTTATCAATCACTTAAATCCACAGCAAGGGGCACTCACAAATTTGTTTGTAATTAATGTCCAGATTCACTATATCTTAATAAAATTGCATTTTATTTAACAACGCTGCATTTTATACTTATATAATTTAACTGCAATTTAACAATACAATATTTTGCATTCTAAAAATTTATTTTAAAATGCAGCAAATTATGTATGTCTTCCATCTCCTTATTTGAGACAACCTTTCTCTAAATAAACTTACCCTTAAAACTAAATGTATTATTCATTTATTATTTTATTTTCGAGGTGACTCAACTAATTATCAACGTAGCAGCTTAATAATTAATAAGTTTTGAAAAGTAATGATATGTAAATGTGTATTGAAACCAAAGCTTATTACGTGTGTTTTTCGATGGCAAGTTTATAAGAGGAGTATAGCTTATCATTTCTTTATGTTTGAGTTTAAAGCTAATTGTTTGATAAACAAAAAATGTAAATGTGGATTGAAAAGAAAAAAGAAAAAACTCTTAAGAAAAGCTATTTTTCAGCCTGCTTTAAAAAACTAGAGTTTATGTTGGCTAAAATTACAAAATGAGGGGCAAGTAACAAGTGAGTTATATCGATCACTTTATTTTCATTTTTCTATTTTATCATATTTCTATGATTCTATCTTATTTTATTTTATTAAGTCATTTTGTGAATATAATTTTGTGAGCCTAACATTTATCTTTCACTATACATTTTGAAAAGAGGTTTCTATCAAAATGTGTATATGATAAAATGGACCCTTCGGAATCATGGATAAAATGGACCCTTCGGTATCATGACTTTTTACTTTCTCCATCATGTTGAATCTCAGCTTAAAAAAATCACCAACCACCCTTAAGTTAAGGGCCTTAACCATTAGTATAATGATAATGTCTAAGTGTATACTATGATCATGACATATGTTAATACATTCATACAACTTTAGGAAATGTACATAATATAACTATAAAACTATTATGACATACATTAATACATGTATCTAGTATTTGTGTATACGCTATTCACATGGTATCCAGTTATTTTGTCAATGTGACAGCTAGATACGTTTGTCATGTCATAACACTGTGAGACGTCACATATTTACAAGTTATAGGAAGTAATATGCATAAAATTAGCAATAATTAGCGTTAAACACAAAATGGAAGTCATTTCAGTTGGTTACATACAATATAAATCAACACATAGGCACATAGCTCGATACATTTTGATACACCTATCCAATTAAACTTTTTCACTAGTTATGTTACTTTCCAAAAATAAATTTAATGAAATTAAGACAATGTATGGGTGGAATGAGTATGATCATTCATATGGATAATGAAGTGCTTCAAGTGAACTTTAATTGTAGGAGATATTGATGATAAGGAGTAGTAGTAGACACAAGTTTGAATCATTCTTACATTTGTTACTTTGGATAAAGAAATTCAGTAGGATTAGGTTTGAATTATTCTATTCAATTAGTTTTTGACTTTAACCCATCAAAAAAGTAGCTTTATGTGCTAATTATATATAAAAATAATATATTATTTATTTTAAATACATATGCTACAAGCCTACAAGGTGTGTGTATTTGTTTATATATTAGATCATAACATGAAAGATTTATATAAGATCTTGTTTTAGTTCTGTTTTGACATGAGATGTCTGTATGCTGTCAAAAAGTGGGGGAAAGGGGACTGGTAAAGATATGATTTTCTAGGTCTAATTTGGTGTAGATGGATTGGAGATGCATTTGTAATTGTATATAACTTGAAATATTCTGATTTTGACTGATATTAGTATATTAATATACACACACATGATACATGTATCATGTATGCATGCTCACACAAATAAATACACAACAATAGTTAATAAATACCTACATAAGTATGTGTAGCGTAAATTGAAGATATGTGCTAACTTCTTGACAAAATTTATATGGGTGTTTGGAAACTCCATATCAAAATAAATAACACTAAAAAAAACACTTCTCACGTACGGTCTTGTAATAGGGAATAGCGATGATTCACAAACCATTTTTGTGATTGTACAACATTAAAAATGTTTTTAGGAATTGTTATAAAGCGTGTTTAATGGTGTACAACTAAAAATGATGATCTATATAGATCACTTTCTAATGAGAAGTATCATTCTATGTTTTTACAAGACTAACAGTTTGTATTCCCGATCTTAAGAGTAATCCATCAAAATTGTACATTAAAGGTTTGTACAGTACAAACTTTTACCACACAATTTTGATGGATCTATAAAAAAATGTTGTGTATACAACTTCTAGCAAGACACATTTTGGTCCCGTCATACCTAACATTTCGTACTTTGGGGAATACAATTTCAAAATTGACAATAGTCACATTTTTCTTATGAAAATAACATGCGATTAATATATCATTATTTAAGCACAAACAAATCATCATCAATTTTAGCCATTATTTTATTGTCTTAAAACCCCAAATAATTTTAAAATATCTTTAGTATACGTCAAAGCTTTTTAACATCTCACATGAACTTTATGTGAACTATTTAGCAAATAACATGGAAAAAGCACTTTTTAATTAGAATAAAATGTTCAAACATTAATAGACCAAAAAAGAAATACAAATGAAATGATGGATTTAAGATAAAGCAAATATCATACATGGCAGACTATCATTATACCTGCGTAATATAGCGGTGAAAGTGGTGACGGTGGGTGAATGTGCGAATGAATATTTTAAAATAAGAATATATTGTACTCCGTCCATCCTATTTAAAATGTCTCATTATAAGTGTCCACTTTGTTTAAGCAATCAAAAAAGATTTTAGTAGGTAGATTTAATATTTGATTGATAAAAAGTGTAGTTATTAGAGAATAAGTAGAATATATGACCCACTTTAATTAGTCTTAATTTTTGTTAGGAGAGAAGTGTTAAATGTATTATATAATAATATATATATTATATGATTTTATATGGGATATAAATTATAAATATACATGCAGGAGAATAATGAGTATGTGACAGGAAACAAAGCATGAAAGAGAAACATATTCACAAATAAAAAGTCCATCTCCTTTCCCCCTTTTTCATTTTCTTCATTTCACCAAAAAGATTTTTAAAATTTTTACCCTTTCACAAACATTATAAAACCTGAATATTTTCTTCATTTTTCTTCAAAAACAAACATCATATCTATGGCAGCTAGGTGTTTTTACTTTTCATTTTGTGGGTGGTCTAGTCTCAAATCAAATGATACACATCCATCTGATCTGGGTATGTAATAAAGATTGAATTTTTATGTTTATATATGTATATGATGATCATGGCGTTTTGAAATGTGTGGTTTTTATTTTTGTATGCATATAATGTGTTTGATGAAATGTTTCAGAGAACGGTGGTGGTGAAAGTGATAAGTTAAAGCTGCCAGCTTTTAAAGAGTATAAGCTAGATCAACTTAGAGCTGCAACTGGTGGGTTTTCTGTGGAGAATATTGTGTCTGAACATGGTGAAAAAGCACCAAATGTTGTGTATAAAGGTAAGCTTGAAGATGATGGTGATCGTTTGATTGCTGTTAAACGGTTTAACAAGTCAGCTTGGCCTGATACTCGACAATTTTTGGTATGTCAGTGCACCTAATATTGATCTGTCTTTATTGATGATATACATTTGTCTTTTCTGATGAATCTTGGAATATTTTGAAAACTTTCATAGGAAGCTGGAAAAGCAGAAATATGATTTTTTTTCTTTCATAAACTATAACTGCAAATTTGAAAATAGAATATGTGGTTATTTTCCTTTATAGAAATAAGAAAATTGTGCTTTTTAAACTGGATAGTAGATATTTTAAAGACTCTTTTCAAAATTTCACTAATGTTTTATTGATAGAAATTACATTTGATTTTCTAGAATAAATGGTGATAAAATTCTAGGGAATCTTTATCCAGCCAAATTCATCCTTAAAACTAGGAACTTCTGGTTGGATTGAATTGTGGGTTACTCCAAAAGGAAAAATGTTATTTTACATTTTTGCAATAATGGTTTGAAAAAATGGTTGGCCTAATGTAATTTGGTCAATGGTGGTCAAGGGTGGTCCTAGAGGTCTTAAGTTCAGATCTGGTGATTCTACTAGTACCATGGTGGCCATTTTTTTAATGTTGTATACTATTATATTTGGGTTAATGCTATACATTATACTTTTTGTTCAATTTGGTTTTATGCATATGCACCATGTGATATGAAGTGAAATATTCAAGTGTTATTGGGTATTAGGATGAAGCGAAAACGGTTGGGCAGCTTCGAAGCCAAAGACTAGTGAATTTGTTGGGATGTTGCTGTGAAGGAAATGAGAGATTGCTAGTGGCTGAGTTCATGCCTCATGAAACGCTATCCAAACATCTGTTTCATTGTAAGTCGATTGTCGATTTCTAATGTGAAAAATCCGTAAGTGAACTTATAATGTATAATAACCTTATTTAGGGGAGAGCCAACCACTGAAATGGGCAATGCGTCTACGGGTGGCTCTGTATTTGGCTCAAGCATTAGACTACTGCAGTATCAAAGGGAGATCTCTGTACCATGACCTCAATGCTTACAGAGTCTTGTTTGATCAGGTAACAACTATAAATCGTTTTTCCTTGAGTGGCAAAATTGTGGGTTTGGTAACTGGTCAAAATGGATGCGAGTTGAAATGGGATGTTTTTACTTATTTAATGTGGATCAAAACGGGAAAGGTTGGGTCTCCTCAAACATTTTGTTGTCCATTACAAAAACGTTATGTTCTTATCAATAATACTCTAGTCTTTGAAAGTAACGGTGTATGTAGGAGGCTGTAAACACTAAAAATACACTTTGGAAGACTTCAGATTGCTCTGCATATTTGACCCATTACCCATATTGGCCCATTTATAAGTAAATGGGTCGAAATTACTGCTTCTAGTGTTTTAGTTCTGTCGTGTAAATATGTGCTCTTACTATGCATCTGGCAGGATTGCAATCCAAGGCTTTCGTGCTTTGGCCTAATGAAGAATAGCCGAGATGGAAAAAGCTATAGCACAAACTTAGCTTTCACCCCACCAGAATATATGCGAACAGGTACAACAAACGATCATTGAAATTTGAAGGACTGGATAATCAATTGATATTATGAAGGTAAATTAAACTTATGTTATTTTTCTTGTATATTAGGTAGAGTGATTGCAGAAAGTGTAATTTACAGCTTCGGCACCATACTGCTTGATCTTCTGAGCGGAAAGCATATTCCCCCAAGTCATGTAAAGTTTGTCAAGTTTATGAGTACTCATATACTTGCAGATCTGTACATATGTAAGTTATGAATCTTTGAACACTTAATGTATTTGCAGGCACTTGATTTGATAAAAGGGAAGAATTTTCAGATGCTAACGGATTCATGTTTAGAGGGTCAATTCTCTAATGATGATGGAACAGAGTTGGTAAGAATAGCATCACGCTGCTTGCAGTATGAACCTCGAGAGAGGCCCAATGCAAAGTCTGTTGTGTCTGCCCTTACTCCTCTTCAGAAACAAACAGATGTAAGTGCACACGTGGCTCCTGATGAAGTTTAAGTAAATCACTTAGCTACAATAATATTAATACGAATTAGATGTGGCTACATGGGTATTTGCGGTATGGGTGGAAACGGGTTGGGTTGCCATTTATAACTCATACATGTAGTTAGTGTGTCAAATATGATTATGAGGCTAATATCATTTCAATTACATTCCAGTTCTGTAAATAATTTCTATTAGGATTTTATGCACTAAAGGTGCACTTGAAATACTTTCCACTCGTTTGAGCCATTTGACATGTTTCTTTTCAAGCTATTTTCTTTATGTTTACACATCTGACATGGTTCTATCACGCTAAGACACTTTTCAGTGAGCATTGCAGCAATTTTTCGAATAAATTATAATGTTTCATTTAAAATAACGTCCCTCCAAGATTTGAATGTATAATTTGTGTTCTGATTTAGTGACATTTTAACAGGCTTCATCCCTTGTCTTGATGGGAATTAGTAACGAAACTGCACCAGAAACACAAATATCAAACCTGTCACCTCTCGGAGATGCTTGCTCAAGAATGGATTTAACTGCCATACACGAGATACTGGAGAAGATTGGATATAGTGGCGATGAGGGGGTTACAGATGAGGTCTTCCCATAAACACATATATATACATACATGAATTAGCTATCAATATTATTGTCCCAATTGAGTTCCAAATGAGTCTTGAACTCATTTGTCTTATATTGTTGCAGCTTTCTTTCCAAATGTGGACTAGTCAACTACAGGATACATTAAACGGTAAGAAGCATGGGGACAATGCTTTTCGAGCCAAGGACTTCACCACTGCTATTGAATGTTATACAAGCGTAAGTCATATGATCTCATAGCTTCAAGTCAAACATTCTGTGTGGCTTCGTATACGAATAAAGTTTAAACTCTTGTATTTTCCAGTTCATCGAAGGTGGAACCATGGTGTCACCAACTATGTATGTAAGACGTTGTTTAAGTTATTTGATG
Organism: Pseudognaphalium luteoalbum; assembly: GCA_963422505.1. NCBI lineage: Eukaryota > Viridiplantae > Streptophyta > Magnoliopsida > Asterales > Asteraceae > Pseudognaphalium > Pseudognaphalium luteoalbum. The sequence continues at coordinate 88,082,780 of OY730196.1, read as the reverse complement.
AATAACAAGGCACAAGAAGCACTAGGTGATGCAATGCAAGCGCAAGTAATAAATCCTGATTGGTCGACTGCACTTTATCTCCAAGCAGCGGCTTTATTTAGCCTAGGAATGGACAACGATGCCCGTGAAACACTTAAAGATGCGGTTGCGTTGGATTCTGAACTGAAAGGAAAATGAGTTGTGTGTCATTTTTTGGTTGGCTTCTTTTTATATCCCTAGGAAATGTCGCTGTAGTTGTGGATATGTGCGTTGTTCCATCAAAGGCACCTTACTTTTGTCAATGAACTGAGTGTTTGTAATGTTCATTTATGAAATGAAATGAGTTAAACTATCTAAAACAGTCTCCTGGTCCTTTTGTTTAAACTTCTTAATACCTCTGAGTGTGAAAATAACTGTGATATAAAACCTATCTACCTGTTCATGTATGAATTCAGTTTAAAAAAACGGTAACCCCCCTTTGGCGACCCCATCGACTGTCCACGACTGAAATTGGATAGGTAAATTGTGTAAACCATAAGGGGTGTTCAAAATATTCAGATACCGGAAAATCGAACTGAAAACCGGTTGACTTGAACCGAATTTTGATTAACCGATCTGATTTTTTTTCATCTTTCGGTTTCGGTTAACCGAACCGGGCTGTTTTTGGTTTCGGTTAAGGTTCATGAATTTGGAATAAACATGATAAACGGTTAACCGAAATAACCGAAAATTTTATATATAGTTTTTTATATATGTATATACATTGTATATTTTATATTTATATATAGATATTTACACTTTTATTTTGAATGAATCATTTATCTCTTTCCCACTCATTTTAATGTAATATAGTAACTATATATGGGTCTAATATGATAATTATTACTACTTAGTTCTAATTATATTCGAACGAATAACGTTCGTCTAACATTAATACACAATTATAAAGAGTAAAATGATTATCGTTTGATACATTTATTATCAAAATATTTTAAAAATAGTAAATACTTATTAGTAAATGTATATTTATGTGTTATAAATTACTTTGTAAATAACTTTTAATTAATAAACGGTTAATTTGGTTAACCGATTAACCAAACCGAAAAATTGGTTAACTGGTTTCCGGTTAACCGGATTTTTCAGTTTCGGTTTAGGTTCAAGAACCCCTACTAAACCATGGTACAATGGACATGGTATCAGAGTTGAACCTCCATTTTAATGCCTCATAACTAAGATTAGATGTCGTTAACAACACAAATAATTTATAATAAAGTACATATTCAATGCTTGTATAATTGATCAACTTTTAATACTAGTAATAACCATTTATTATTCATCTGATTAACACCTTGATAAGTTGAAATCATAAAAATGAATTCAAAAATAGGAAAATTACTAATTTGATCTTTTGACCAATCAAATTTAATAAAATAATCTTTTAATCAAGCATTTTAACAAAGTAATCATCACTTTCACGTCATACAAGGCGTGAATGGCGCGCAACCAATAAGACAAACTCAAAAAGCATGCCAGTATGTCAGACTTGGACCGGTAGAGAGAAATGAAAAAACAAAGAAAAGGCACGACACAAATAAAAAAAAAGGCGTGAAGGCTAAAGAATCTTTTTTTAGTATATAATATTCTTTATATTTAATTTACGTAGTATTTCGTTTTTCTTAGATAACTTTTTATATACAATGTATAGAATAATTCCGAATACATATTCATGATCATTGTAATTTTATCTACATTTCTACTAAAATTTTATCGTAATATGTTATGTATTTAATGAAAGTATTTTTTAATCGAAATTTCAAAAAATTATGAAAATCATTTTGCATATATTTCATTTAGGACATATTATTCTCTTTTTACTGTATTTTATATTATACATATGATCCGTTTGTACGTTATTTTGTTAACGTCGTGTATGGAAGATGTTGTATACTCCCTCTGTCCCATATTTATAGTCCATGTTTCTCTTTTTGAATGTCCCAAAATAATTATTCACTTCCAAAAGTAGTATGGTATAGTTAACCAAACTTCCTATTATACCCCTACTTTATATGTATATTAGAAAAAGATAGGTAAAAAGTAAGGATAAAACTGTCATAGTACAAAAAAGTACAGTGTAATAATTATGTTTTCTTAAACTGCGTATTTTTTGTCTGTGGACAATAATTTTGGGACGGATGGAGTAATATATAAAAGTTAAATAACAATAATATACAAAATGCAGTGAAAAAACATATATTTGTATTCAAAATACAGTAGAAAAAGGGATACTGTATATAATAAAAAAGATATGGAAAAAAATTGGGAATTTTTTTTTTCAATGACCGGAGGTGGCTGGCGGTAGCAGCAGGTGATGGGGGTGGTGGTAGACTGGTAGGTGGGGTTGGGGGAGAAGAAGGAAGGAGAGGAAGAAAAGAAAGTGGAAGAGTTAAAAAAATGTAAAAATTAATATAGTGGAAAGAATGTGGGGTGAATTTTTTTTGTTAACTCTTAACTCTATTTTTCAAATTAATTGCAAAAATGTCACCCCTTATAACCGTTGATCCAACCACATGATAATCCAATGGACACAATTAATCTTCTTTTCATTCTCCTCAAATACCTCCTTCCCCTGTGATCCTCCATCTAAAATTATTAATGTTATTATTAATATCTATAATAATATCTAAGTACTTGTAAATTTTCACACATTCTTTTGCAGTCTTAAGATCCAACTAATCAAAATCACCATTACTCCCTTATGTCAATTTACTATTCCACAATTAAAGCATTTTAATATAATAAGTCAGATCATTAGAATTCAATGTATAAATTGTTGGTATAAATCACAAACAAAATAATAAATTAACATTAAGTACAAAATTTAATTATATACACATGTAATTAATTAATTAAGTTCAAGCAACAGAAATTAATATATGTACTTAAAACTGGAACTTAGAAAACCCGAATAACACATAACCAAACCGATAAACATCCAAAATAATTCTAACAAGGTTATATATAATAAAAATGAAGCAACATTATTGTTCGTTGTTTTACTCGGGTATCATATTACATGTGTTATTTACGCTACATGTGTTTCAATTAAAGGGTTTATTGTTTCGTTATTTATTAAACTTTACATTTTTTACTATTGTATGACTCGAACTTTGAAAATTAATATTGTATATAATGATCTTGTAAATATAATTTATTGTGTATGTATACTTTCCTGTTTGGATAAGGCTAAAATTGAAAAGTTTCCGTTTTTGTCAGTGTCAAAAAAGGAAAGTGTACATACAATAGACGATGCATACAATATAAGTTTTCAAAGTTCGACTAATACAATTGTAAAAAATGTAAAATATAATACATAACGAAACAATAAACCCTGATTAGAAAACACATATGAAACAGGAACAAAAGCGTGTTAGGAATTTATTTGGGTCAAGTCGTGATCTAGTAAAAGTCTTTGAATGAGTCTTTTAAGTTAACGACAAATAAAAGGAATAGACACAATTCTGTCATTATTTACCCGACTCGATATATGTACAAACAAGACAATCCAAGATTTGGTATAACAAATTAAATTTGATTTGACTAATTTCGGTTTAAGATCATCTTCATCAAATACTAAAACATTAGCGTAAAATTTTTGGTATAAATAAATTATTTCCAATTGAGATATCAAAGAGGTATAGGTAGAACTGAAATACCACTATTATATTTCATAGGTTTTTAGCAAATAAATACTCCCTTATTTCTACTTTTATTGTTGACTTTTTGTTGGATTTAAGTTTATGAATGAGAGAAAATTTGGGAGTTTAATAATTTTTAATATTTATTTTTTGAAGTGAACAATAGTAAGTTGGACGATAAAAATGAGACGTTATTTCTACTTTTATTGTTGACTTTTTGTTGGATTTAAGTTTATGAATGAGAGAAAATTTGGGAGTTTAATAATTTTTAATATTTATTTTTTGAAGTGAACAATAGTAAGTTGGACGATAAAAATGAGACGAATGAAGTATAACACTGTTTTATAAGCAGCCAAAATAAAAGATTAATATCAAACATATTATATCAATGAAACAATCTAGTTGAAGCTTACAAGTTGAGTTAAATTTCGAAAAAATGAGGCGACTCGTATTCCGACTTTCACATGACTTAATTATCGATTCTCACCATATTTTACTTTTGTTAAAAATAAAAAATCTTACCGATAATAAACATATACATATAATATATATATATATATATATATATATATTTATTGTAAAATAGTGACTTTTACAAGTTGAGTCGAGTCATGGGTTAATATTTGAAGATGTACCATATGGATCGCTCCAAATGGTTCAGTATGTATCATTCAGATCCATTCCAAATTGTTCAAAATGAACCATACGGACTAAACCCAAGTGATATATATCATTCGGATTCACAAAAAAGCCTAGCACATGATACCATATAGATATAATTCAAAGGGTGAAATGAACCATATGAAATGAACCATATGGGCACAATCCAAATGGTTCCATATATATCATCATGAATAGTGATTTGTCAACATAGATAAAGAGTTGTCACATCCACAAACTAGGGGTGAGCACGGAAAACCGAAACCGATTAAAAACCCGAACCAAAAAACTCAAACCGAATCAAAAACCGGCGCTTTGGTTTTTGATTTTCAAAAAACCAAAACTATGGTTCGGTTTTTTAGTTTTTGCACTAAAAAACCGACTGAAAAAACGGAATCGAATTCTTTATATTATATACATTACTTCTATATATGTATATATACACGTATTCTATCGTGTTATATTATGTAATTCTATATTTATATATATTAAACTCTTCAAAAATTTAAAGTATATATAAAGAGTTCTATTGTTATATACGATTCGATACACTAGTCTATTAGTACTTCTTTTATAATCATATTATCACATATCGTTTATTGTATATGAATATATGATCAATGATATTCTACATTAATTTAAAATTAGTAGTTTTTCTAGTATGATGTTTAAGTGTAATTTCATATCTAGGATACATATACATATGTAATGTCTCTTGTACCAAGTATATTTGATAAAGACGTCCGAATGGAAAACCAAACCGAAAAGACTGAATAAAAACCGAAACCGAAAAAAACCCAATGGTTATGGTTTTTAATTTTCCAAAAATTGAACTTACGGTTCGGTTTTTGATTTTAGCCAAAAACCGAACCGACCCATGCACACCCCTACCACAAACGGCGTCTTGTAAACGAATATAGATGTTGGAAACTAGCGAATGGCGCATGAGCAAAAGAAGTATCTATGTTCAAGATAAACACCGAAATAGCAATGTTTTATATCAAGACAACAAAAGAAGATCTAAAGCATATCATCAATACCATATAAGCATTAGTGTAAAAGGTATAAATACCCATCACCAACCACAAGGTGTTCATTCATGACTTCACATTTACTCTCACTCAAAACACTACTCAGTCTCTCTCACATCCAGTATGTTTACATATATGGAACATGACAATCAAAGAAGGGTCCCGGCCTTGTGCGTACAAACCGTATCTACCTAAAATGTAGTGCGGGTACCAATTGGGAATCGCCAAACGAAGAGCTTGTAAGCTCCGGCTCGGGATCCTTCTCTACGTTCTTTTGATGTCTGCAGCTAAGTCAAGGTTAGGGATGACGAGAAACGGCTCACCAACATCGTCTTGACAAACCCGACAGATTTATGTAGCAACAAGTTTGAGTTAAATTTCGAAACTTACAAGTCGAGTTAAATTTCGAAAAAATGAGGGGACTCGTATTCCGACTTTTACATGACTTGATTATCGACTTTCACCATGTTTTACTTCCGTTAAAAACAAAAAATATAAACAATATATACATATATATATATATATATATATATATATATATATATATTGTAAAATAGTGACTTTTACAAGTTGAGTCGAGTCATGAGTTAATATTGAAATTATGAACAACAAGTCAAGTAAAGAGTTAACAAGTATGGTTATATTTTCGTTGACAGTGACAAATCAATTATGTACGATGAACAATTACATCATTGAGCAAAAAGAATCCGAATCAAATAAAAAAGATATTATTTATCCTTAGTGAACTAGTACATTTATACATCTCGTGACCTTGTAATGATTGGTCAAAATTGTATCCAACTATTTTCATGTAAACCTTTTAAAGCCGATGAAAGTGATGATCAAACTATTGCCTTTACTCTCCAAAATACATTGCTCACAAGCATCACCCACACAATATAATTATAATTATAATTTATAATATTTATTTATAGTACTACGTAATAGTAAGCTCTTTATTGTACTATTTCATACAATTTACTTTTGTGTTCAGTTGTAGAGAAATAACCAGTAACAGAACAGTTTTGGAAACAAGTGGTTGTAGGTCTGAAAAGTTATTGCATATATCATCATACTTATAAATTTTGATATTTATGCACACCGTATGTTGACGTTACAGTTATATAACTCGTCAAATTTATTAAACGGGTGTCATGTAAACGGTTAGATCAAATAGTACAATAGTGATAATTAAAAGTTTACGATATAGCACAGGTTTTAAAGTATGACGCATATAATGTGTGCTCAAATAAAATTTAGATTTCCATGATTATATGGTTTAGAGGCACAATGTATAAATACATAGATACATAGTATTTACTACTCGGTATTCCAGAAAAATGTACAAATGGGCCTCAACTGGAGACCAAATGTGAAGAAACCCAACTGATAGCAAGTCTAGTTGGGCCTGCCTAAAAAAACCATTGAAGATGTTTTATAAACTTTTAAACTGGATATTCGCCTTCAATTGCCACTTGCCAGCCATAACATATCAATCAAATTATAGGTAAAAAAGCTAAAAAGTATGTTAGTATGGTTCTACAGTTGATCTACATCGAATCATCCATAGTCGCTGGAACTTTATTATATATTCCAAAGGATAAAACTGGAAGCACATAGCAAGTAAATATATCGCGCTAATTTCAGATCCACAAATTTATAGTTTTAACAACTTTATCACAACATCATTTCAAGAAATATTCTGGAAGCACCCAAAATTTTGTTTCAGAGAGTGGATCCGACGTAATCTATGTGATTTATCAATCATGAAAACAAAATCCTGCAAAACTTATGGTAGAATGTGGCGGTTAACTTCCCAGGGCTTGTACTACAGATCTAAAGTATACTTGGGTATTATTGAAAAATATGGAGACGAAACATTCACATAGGTGGTCTGCCAGAACCAAGCAGCTGGCCGACGAGATTAGTGACCTGAAAATAGATGGAAGGACCTGTTATGCATCCATCAACCAATATTACCTACATCACATTATTACCAGCTAAATATTATAAGGACTAGCAATTGCAGCTTCCTATTTTACTTTTTCCCCTAAACAACAATTATATTATGTTATCAATGAACCAAAGGTGGAGGTGACAAAACAAACGGGTCGGGTGGGTGTGTAACAGGTCCAAATGGATCATGTTTACTTCTTCTCCAAATGCGTAGGCGAAATACTTGCAATAAGCAAATTGGATATTTATGCATCTGAATACACTTTAAAATTTGAATCACTTTCAACCCGTTTGAACAGTTTTGTTTTTCAGTTGAACATATTTCATATTTGTATGTATCAAGCAATTTATATATGGGTATAAATTGCCACCTCTACCCATTAAAATGCTGTTAGTAGTCGTCTCCAGAGAAGTAGCAAAGACAACTCACTGGAAATATATGAGTTCAGCATCAAGGTATATGCACGAAATAACAACATTAACATATCCTTAATCTTACCAGATTGTGGATTCTACAACATGGGCTAGAAGTGTCGCAAAGCTGATTCTAACTTTTTTAAGGGGGGAAATGATCAAATTCAGAATACCAAATACAGAATTGTAACAAGATTACTGATGTTCAAATTAATGTCATATTATCTTACATTGATTTAGTCAAAAAAGTAACATATGATTATCGACCCAAGCAAGAACCTTTATAAATCAACCGCACCAAAGGTTACAGGTAGCCTCATAACTCGTAAGAGAGAGTTTCCACCAGTCCATCTCAAAATAAATATCATTAGCGTTGTTATTTACAATGATAAAGGCTATTTTATTCCATAAACTTGTACATAATGTTACCATTACATTTAGTCAATAGTCATATTTAATGTAGTTTAGTCCCAGTACACAATAACTCAAAAAGACTGAAATTTGAGCATGTTAAGAGACTGATTATCTGAAAATGTACCTGCCAATATTTCGAAACACAACGATCAATGCAGCTGGTTTCCCCCATATTTAGCTCAGAATCTTTGTACTTGCTCTCAACACACTTAGCGAAACATGTTTGGGTTAGCCTGCACCAAAGTGTATACATGTGTCAAATGACAACTTGCATAAATATATAAGGCTGTTTATAGTGTTCCCTTTTTACCACATAATCTTGTTTAGTTGTGTACACCATCGAATTAACATTGAGAATAAATCTTATTACATACACAACACGACAAGCTTTTCAAGCAAGGATGTTTCAACTTCCATATTTCCAAGAAAGATGTGTAGTCCATGGAGCTCTTTTGCAAATCTAGTAAATTTCAAATTAAAATTACATCAGAACTTACCCACCGGTACCATTTTTGCAATTGTTAGTATCGAACTAAGAAAAGGTTCACTTGTGTAATTAAAACTTAAGGTTCCAAAACATCATTATAACAGGTGCAACGTCATGGATTTACAAGTTATAAGAGGCAAGATACATACAATAGCAAGTTTTAGTAAGCTTGATAAAATACAATACAACCTTTTCTAGTTCGACACATACAATAAATGGGTACATTCAGGTCGAATTTGCCCTTTTCCAGTATAATTAGTGTCCATGTTTTAATCAATGATATCATCTTATATATGATACACTGATAGTTAAACAAAGCCTACCATAAAAATAGTATATACATATACATTAATGTATATAATCAGAAATAATAGTTTATCTTGTTGAAATATATTTCCTATAAACACATCACAAGTTTTCAAAACTTATATAAAAAACCTTACTTGTTAAACAATTCAACCCTGTACTCCATCTCCTTCTCTGCCATTCCAAAAATCTACAAATTAATAACAAAAACATTAGCATCATCACCTTCATCAATCCATTGAATTATCCCTTCATTTTCAGAAATTTTTAATAAACACAGATATTATTTTTTCATTTTTATATCTATACCATTACTCTATAATTAGTAGAAGCTATCGAACTTAACTTAGTTTAATAACATATGTATCAATATAGAACCTAAAACCCTAAGGATTTAGATCAAATAAGTTGATTAACAGCAAAATTACCTGTTCTTTGTCCATTGCAGTTGGCATATTGTTGTTAGCAGCCATGATAGATTCAGCAAATATGAAGAATTTGAATTTTACCTGATGAAAACCAGCACATATTAAAGTTTATGATACATAATAATAACTCACATATTGAATTGATTTGAGAAAAAAGTATATAACTTACGGAGATGAGAGTAACGAAGATCTGGGAATTGTGGGATTTTGGGGTTTTTAGGTTTTAGAAAAAAATGCTTGAATTCGTCATACTTTCATTTTTAACAAATTAGACCCCTATAATTTTGACAGATTTTCTCGGTTCTTTTTATTTTTTTGCAATATAGTACGCTTGGTCAATTTTACTTTTTTTACCAAACTAAAATACATTTGGGAAAATGACAAAAATCTCCAAACACACACCCAAATATTACAAACTACTCCTTCGAGTCACATTTTACCAAATTACTCATTTAACCAGCATCACTATTAGTGCTAATAGCGCTAATGGACATACATAAAAAACACAGCTCACGAAAATGACACGTATCCCATCCTCGTCGCTTGTGCTCGCCGGGTCACATCAAATGGGAAGTTGTCGCTGACTATTAATGTTCCAACTTCCAACAACCATATTTTTTTACAAAAAAAAAACTAACTTGCGTACTCTCATCACCACTAGTGTACTCCCTCATCACTACTTGTCCTCCCTCGCCACTACTGTCATTTCCTCACCGCTTAGATGTTCCCCAACCATTTTCTAACACGTGTTCTCGCCAGTGGGACCCCCTAACTACCATAGTACCAGCGTAATTATTTTATTTCATTTTTCTACTATTTTTCCTTATTATTTCCATTTATGCTTTAACTTAATATTCGTTAAAAAACAGGGAAAAAACACACTTTTCACAAAACAATATCAACAAATTATGGTAACATTTTATTTCAATTTCATTCAAAAAATGAATTTGTAAGATGAAGTTAGAATCCTTCTATGTTTTGGAGGTTCCTGGGAATTTGTAGATGGAAGTCATGAGTATTAACCAATCGATCTACCAAGGCGTGGTTTACGTTTGCCTATAAATATAAATCATTCAAGTTTGATGAAACTTATAGCTAAAAAAACTCGTTTAGATCGACAAAGTGGGTTTAATTTATGCTACAAAATGTCAAGTTATACCCACCCAGTCGATCTTTTTGATGACGAAGATGTTGCTATTTCATTCAACTCGTTTGTGGTAACTCGTATGGTGATCTAACATTGTTTGTTGTTCAACAAAATGGTGTGGGTAGTGGAAGCAACCAACCATGTGATGACGAACATCCTTCTATGATTAATTCAGATTTGAATATGTATCATACTTAAGGAATGGGTGATTATAAACCCTCGTATCCTTCATATCAACAAATTTCTCATAATTTCAATGAACAGGCTTCGTTTTTCTTCGTATCCGTATCAACATATCCTTCGTATAAGTTTATGTGTTTTTTCCATGTTTTTTAACGAGTATCAAGTTAAAGCAGAAATGTATCCTACTCAAGATTTGAATATGTATCTTACTCAAGAAAACGGGCTTTCGTTTTTCTTCGTATCAACATATCCTTCATATTAATTTGTGTTTTTCCCCTTTTTTTAAAAGGATATCAAGTTAAAGCAGATATGGTAAAAATAAGGAAAAAAAACATAATAAATTAATTACTCTGGTACTATGGTAGTTGGGATGTCCCACTCGCGAGGACACGGGTCAAAAAATAGTTGGGGAACATCTAAGCGGCGAGGAAAGGAAAGTAGTGGCGAGAGAGGACAAGTAGTGGCGAGGGAATACACTAGTGGCGATGCGAGTACGCATGTTTTTTTTAATATAGTTTTTTTATTATTCGTAGTTTAACATGTTATTAGATCGAGATTTTATTAGACGAATCGGAAAATAATCATTCTCCGACCATAGGTTAAATTCAGGCGGTCTAGAGGGATCTCGTTTTCTTAGCTTCTTTACAAAATAATTTAGTTTTGTTCAGTCATATATATATATACTAGACTTTAAACTCGTGTATACATACGAGCCGTTGATTTTTAGTATATAATTTTGTATTTAGTATTCCATCTCTAATATTAAGTGTGTAAGTTGATATATATATTAAGCACTTAGTTGGTTTCATGATAATATTACATTATGTATATGGATTTATAAGTAGAGATTAAAAATTGAAAGATCTTGAAACCAAATTAGTAAAAAAAAATGATTTTTAAGTCTATTATTCTCACTTGATTAAAAAGAGAAACATCACATATCGATTTAGATAATGTTTTGATTAATGGATTAGTTTTATTTTGATATGTAAGTGAGTAATTGATTAAAAAAATAAATTTTAATAAGTTAAGGATCTTATTTTTTAAAATTTAATAAAATTAAAGGATTTAATTGACAAATCAATACTTAATTAAATGATGAGTGATGACATCACAAAGATGTTTCCTATATAATAATTTAAGATTTTTTTTAGTCGTTTGCGTTTAATCAGTTTCCTTTCTATTTAGCAGCGAATCTTTATATATATATATAAAACAGAATACAATGGAGCAATCTGAACCTTAGATTGGTTTCATCCCTAAAGATCCTACGGTTATAATTATTTCCTTCATTTTTTTTCAATTTTTATAATGTGTACTCACAATTATTGTAATTGACACTTCCAATACTTTCCTATTTTTTTAGTCCTTATAATTTAAATATCATGACATTTCAAGTGATTAATTACATGAATTTTTTTATCAATAGTATGAAACTAAAAACCGATCATCCATTTAGCCAAACAACCGTAATATCATGAATACATTAAAATCGTAACTAAAATATTTTATGATTTTAACTAATAACCCTTTAAATAATGTAACTAAAATATTTTATTATTTTAACTGATAATTTCTTAAATAATACTCCATCCGTCCCAAATTAAGTGTCCTGAATCAGATTTGGAAGTCTTTTTTTTTAACTTTGATCTTAAATATTTTTTATTGTGTTATATATTACTTTATGAAAATTATACCAATGAAAATACATATAAAATTCAATCCATTCATATATTTTGCATCAAGTATTATATAACACAAACAAAAACTATTTAAGGTCAAAGTTGAAAAATGAAGACTCAAAAGTCAAACAAGGACACTTAATTTGAGACAAAGGGGGTACACAATAAGCTAAACAATAAACAAATATATGTCATATTCAACCATAATAATATTGTTCTATTTTCTTTTTATGATTCATGGATTTAATATTTTTACAAGTTGTGTTTAAAATCAGAAAACCTGGACTGTACCAAACTGATAAAGTATATGCTAGATGTTATTGGTTGACGATTATATTATATAAAATCTGGTTCATGGTACAATTTTATTTGACTTAACTTTTTAGTAACACAATTTATAAAATCAAATTTCGAAAGGTCGTGTTGTCGCGAGACCTCGCCTAGTATACTTACTAAATTCCCATGAATCTGTTACACGTACATGCGTAATCGACGCCATGTTGTCCACTATCTCTATGTTACTCTTCAATCGTATCAAGTCTACAATTTGAAGCTTTTAATTTTACCTGCTGCGTTTTTTTTAATCCAGTAAACCATAACCTAAAAACTCTAGCCGTCAATGTTGATTTAGCTATTAATCAACTAATATTTTCTCATAAACAAAATTTTTTGTTTTAAAATCAGAAATAATTACTGTCTTCGATAATAGTTTATCAAAATTGTCGCTCCTACTTAGGTAAAGTAAGTCATAACGTAAAAAAAACGTTATTGAAAGGAAGAAGTCGTCAAGCAGTGTATAACTTTACCGCCAAATATAATTTTATCTCCACGCCAACAACAAAAAGAAAGAAGCTAACAAAATCAAAAGAAGAAGAAAAAAAGCAGAGAAAACGAGGCTTCAACATTCTTTCCAGTTTGATCGTGTTCGTCCGGAAGTCTCCCGATCAAACTGTGGGGAGTATTAGAGGGCTAGGTTGTTATTCATGTCAAACTACGAATAATAATATTATTGATTGCGATTTCATTATAGTAGATTATAACTTATGGAACAAGCTACATAATTTTAACCCTAAAGACCTAATGCACTCTAAACTTACAATCGAGTTTGGACCAACTAACCTAGCCCTCTAATAGATAGTTGTATTTTAGACAATATGCATAATCAAAACAGAGATTGATGTTGTGTTGGCCATAATAGACCTACATCAACGATCTCTCTGACAAACAAGCGCCAAAAGGATCATACATATAGTACTTGACAATGCAACACAAGCTGCCGCTTGCAGCCACCTTTTTCTCTTCTCATTCTTTGGCTACTATTGTATCCAAATATTGTGAATATAAGCATGCATCATGCATGTTGTAAATCACACCATTAAAAGAAATAGTAATTAACATTCTTTGGCTACTATTGTATCCAAATAATTTGAATATAAGCATGCATCATGCATGTTGTAAATCACACCATTAAAGGAAATAGTAACATTCTTTGGCTACTATTGTATCAAAACTTTTACCAACTTCATGCATGTGTTTTTTCACACAAACAAAACAAACTCAAATCCAGGCTACAAAACATATAGCCCAACTCCTATTTAGTTGATACCTATGAAATTCAACATCATAGTTGATATAAAAGGCAATTTAAGACGACTCACATTCAGATCGATCCATCTCGATTTTCATGATAAAAGAAGCGACCTTGCTCAATTCAGATAAATCTTGAAGTGAATGAGCCAGGTAACCAAGAAGGCGATAACCAAGGAACCTAGAATAATGTTGACGAACCTACGTTCAATCAAGGAACTTTCACTCTCAACCTCAGAATTAATAACGACTGTAGATAATGATGATTCAGGAGCCTGCTCAAGTTCAACATCTTCGAGGTCCTCCTCTGGATCTATCGGCTCAATTGCAACATTAACATTTCGCACCCTTTCAGGAGCATTTTCTATTACATCTAGAACATTATGAACCATGACGCCGCATATCTCACAACGCCTGAACGATCATCAATTTACAAGTTACAAACTAAATACATAACATAACATGCATGAGCATTATCTTGTCTTGATATATATATCATGTTTGATGTAATCATGTTTTCCGGTGGTTCTAGCTGGTGTGCATAAATGATTGTTGCCCAACTCAAATACAACTAATGAGAAATGTTTAGAGATATTCAATTTGTATCCCTATTTAACCTGTTATTGTTTCCAAGATAAACACTTTTTTATTAATTAGAGTATTGACCATGAATACTTTCTCCAAAAAAAATTTCGTAAAAATTAATAGAAATTCACATGGATATAATATATTCAACTTTAGTTAATTTAAACAATCGACTATTGATTTTAAGATCATAAAATAATAAAAAGATCAAGAGAGTCTAATGACTTAAGAAATCACAAGCTTTGCAATTAACTCTTGCAATCATATTGAGTTTAGAAACAAACCTCATCAAAATTGGCTCTAATTGACTATTTGTGGTGATCAAATAGTTAAATTCATAATTCATCATTTGCACATGCACATAATACATTTAGAACTTTTAGGAATATAAAACCCCCATGCATGCTTCAACCACATACCTACAATAAGACATTAAGACCCCATAAAATCAAGGTTGTTCATATGTATATCATAGTTTTTATTCTTAATAATTTGGTAAATCGTTGTTTTAATGTAGCTTGGCCAAAAATTCATATACAAATGTAGCATTCTACTCCCTCCATCCCATCCAAATTAAAGTGTAATGTTTTGATTTTTCAAAGTCTTTCTTTTTCAACTTTGACCTTAAATATCTTTATTTGTGTTATGTAATACATAATGAAAATTATACCAATGAAAATACATTTAAAACCCAACTCATTCATATTTTGCATCAAATATTATATAATACAAACAAAGATATTTAAAGTTAAAGTTTAAAAAGAAAGATTTCAAAAAGTCAAAACATGACACTTTGGTGGGACGAATGGAGTATTTTAATTATCGTTATTCTTGCTAACCTGAGTATAAACTTCTATAGGTAAACATGGATAAAATCTTGACAGTTTGTTTCTAATCTTGACAAATTGTCTAATAATAAAAGTAAAGATTTACTAATATAGTTCACTAAATATCTTAACAATTTCGAATATTATATTAAGCATTTAGTTTACTATTAATTAATATTAATATGTTCCGTTTCGATATAATATCGTATCATATTATACGAAAATGATATTATATTATTACTCCGTATTATTATATTATATATAACATTTACAAACATATGTATCATATTCGTCGATTCCTAACCTTAATTTTACCGGATCTCGGTAAAATTGACACTTGAAGCAGGTTTTCTTAAATTTGTTGGCCGGCGATTTTCAACAATTCTTTCCTAATTCTATACATGAAAAATGAATCTATATGGCTTACATATACGTATAATGTATAGGTATAGACACGTTAATGTTATGTATAAACGTACATAATGTTATGAACCATAATCGATCCACATTATGCAATTAATTACCACGTACTCTTTCGATATGATATGCTACAAGAGCCTACAACACAATCAATCCCAAAAAAATGAAACATAAAAATTAATTTAAATTTACTCAATTAATTAAAATAAATATAGGAAATTGTAAAAAAAAAATACACTCACAGATTTCCTTTGGTCATAAACCAAGTCATTGCACATTTCTGATGAGCAATAGCCATATCACCTTTACAATCACAACCTAGCTCCATAAGCTCACTAATGTCACCATTCTCATCATCGTCGTATTGATCGACCATCAAATGACAAATTCGACATTGTATTTCATCATCATTCGTCTCCAATTCGCCACTTTCTAAATCAACCTCTTTTGAAACAATAAAAGGGCAAACATGTGTTGATGAATGGCCTTCATTGTAGTTGTTAAAAAAAAATTCATTAGTCATCTCGAAAGAAATGAGACGACCTCTACGATGGCAATGACGATGACGACCAATACTAACACTACTACCTTCATCACCAGCAACGACGAATTCAACGTCAGCAGAGCTATCAGTTGTTGTTGATGACATTTTTCTGTGATTTTTTTGCACAAACATATATATCACCTTTTTTTCTTTTATTTTTTCTCTATATAGCTTGTTTTTGCATATATATATATATATATATATATATATATATATATATATATATAAAATATGATGGTGATATTTTCACCATTGAAATTGATAAATCTATTATAAATATGCATTAAATACTTATATTTTATACTAATACTTTGGGTGTGTGAGGGGTGCAAATGTAACAAAAAGTTGTGGCCCTTTAACCTAGCTTTTTGTTTAATTTATATGTCTTTATATGATTAATTAAATCTTAGAGATGATGCATGATATAATACTAAGTGGAAAGTCAGATAATTAAATTTCAATTAAATGATAATAAATTTCATAAATTGATTAACATTCTAATCTTAAAAATGAACGATTATTTAATTATATATATAGCATTGAAACTTTATACTCATCTTATAATTAAAGTTTTGTATTAAAGTCCGTTGACCGTATTTACAGATTCATCCTTATGTTTGTCATTATCTTCACGTGTGAATTCAACATATTCGTTATATTTAGCAACAAAAAAAATATTAGTTATCGCATATCTATATCTATACTCATATATAACTACTTTTTACACCCGTCCGATGGACGGCTAAATATATATTTAAGTTGATTTTTTCAGATGATTTCTGAAAAATTCTAATGTATATTTTAATTGATTTTCTAGATGGTTACAAGTTTAGTCAAAAACATCCAATATAGCATCATGTGTATGCTAAATTTATTATTTGATTTACAGACCGCGCAAGACTTCTTTGAAAACAACATTGATAATTTTTGCATCCTTGTCGTAGACAGATATTTTGATGCCATGATTGCCCATGATTCAAAAACAAATTGACATCTGACAACGATTGAATTTGGCTCTTGTTTAAAGTCATTGTGTAACATACAGATATGGGAAAATTGTCTTCTTTTAAGTTTGAACAATATTTTTGTATCAATCGGTGTCAAAGGCATTATTGTAATTAATGTGATATTTAGGGGTGAGCAGAAGAAATGAAAGAATGAATCATAACCGAATAACTGAAATAATCGTAAAAAAATACTGAACTGACGGTAAAATGAACCATTAATAACTAAATCGTTAATAATTGACAATTCTTGATTCGATTCGGGTTATACTAATAAAGATCAAACCAATAATAACAAAATCATTTTTCTTTTTCATTCAATAAAATATTTATATTTATAAAATATTTTATATTCAATATTATTATATCTGTATAATTATACCATAATAGCAATAACAATTATTATTAATAAATTAAACATTATTTCTTCACCTACCTACTATAACATACGGTTTAGATTATATTTATATTACTATTTATTATATTATATTATATATATATATATATAATATTGTATTATATTATATTAATTAATTATTAATTATTTGATAGATAGATAGAGATTAGATTAGATCAAACTCTAATACTCTTTTTTTATACGTACATTTTTTAATACCATGTAGGATTGAATTTATATTTTCTGCCATGTAGGATTTTTTAGGAGAATATTAAAATGACACATTGGAAAAAAACTTAGGTGTCAATTAAAGAAGCACGCCAAATAGGACATCTTCTATCCTCTATTACTTAGATAGGTAGATGCATTTCAAGGTTTTTTTTTAAGATAGATTTTACTATTTTTACCCCAACATTACTATTGAAATTTAAAATATCTACATAAAATTACTAATATACCCCTAAATATATTAAATGTAATTAATACTATCATTATTAAAAATTAAAGTAACTAGCATATGACATTAAATACTAATTAATTAATTCTTTTATATGTTTACTACTATAAAGTATTAAGCAATTTAGGTATTTTTTAAAGGTAAATTACTACTTACCCTTCAAGTTTATACGAGTATTTTGAAAAACCTATTTGAAATTTCTGGGGTTAATTATCAAAAAACACAATGTACTTTCAATTTTGTCCCCTTTTTTCCCATTATACTTTTTAATGTCTCTCTCGTCAAACTTTCATTTTTTGTCCCTATTTTCCCAACTTAGAACAAATATATAATTTTTCAGGTTTTATTTATAGTTATTTTATCATTTATAATTCAAAAACATTTTAATTCAAAAAGCTTTATCACTTAAACTTGAAATATAATATTTTTTAATAATTAATTATATAAAACTTTGATTAAAACTTTTAAATAAAAATTCAAAATAATTTAAAAATGATAGATTTGATACATAGTGGGGAAATAGGGAAAAAAAATTAAAAATTTGATGGGAAATTAGGACATAATAAAGTACAATGAGAAAAAATGGACAAAATTGAAATTACGTTATGTTTTAGGTAATTAACCCCAATTACTAATATATCCTTACATATACCAAATTCTTATTTTTACTAAAACACGACATAACTTTTAAACTGTAAAGATGTACGCGATGTGTCAATTATGTTGAAAAGGTAAAAACGAGACGAAGATGATGGTAAACCGCTGAAGACGGTTTGTCCATCATTTGGAGTTGAATTCGGCCATTAAAACCTTCAAAATCCTGAATTTTACACGTTTTTTTAGTGTTTTAAAAAGTTAGAAATGAACTATTTGATATTTTTTTTATCATACTATAAATTTACTGGTTTACTTACATTCCATATTTTATTTTGATATCATAAATTTATATAATCTAGAGTTTAAATTTTTTAATCAAATTTTAGAATTACAATTTCATGAATATAATATTGTGTATTAAAATACTATAGAAAAATAAAAAATAACAGCCAACGACTCCGCACCTCCCAACATGACACCTGACTATTGGAGACTCGCAACCCGACTATCGAGTTCACAACAACATTTTATGTATATATATATTGTTATGGATTTTTTAACATTTATTAAAAAGGGTAAAAAGGGTTATTTTGTTCCTTTTAGAAATACTATATCTCAGTGTATCGTTATATGAATTCTAATTTTGATTTAATACTTTATATGGAATAAAGTAATAATTGTTTACCCGCAGCATCGCGTGAGCATTTTGCTAGTCATCGTATATCTATTTCAGTTATATTTTTCATATTTAAATATGCCATATTTTTAAAAAAATGAACCAAACATTAAGCGAACGTACTGTCCATGAAACATTTGGTGAGACATTCGTTTATCTCCCGATTGCTATTTATATTAAAGAATTTTGAACCAAGAAATCGGTTCGTTTAGTTAAAAGAATAGAGGTCTCGTTTGTTCATTCATTCATTTATCACTTCTATGCCAATGTTCGCTCGTTCATTGTAATTTTCTTAAGTTCACACACACATACAACATAGGGTGATGAACTCAGGATAAATATTTTTTTACTAACGATAGAATAAATCAATGTACTTCAAGAAATATTATGTGCATAAAGAAAAAAGTTTAACTTTAAGTTGTGCATCAACGAGCATCTTATTGTATAATTATTATTTTTAGCCTTTAGAAATATTTAATGATTTTGATGTTTTTTTTAATCTAATCTCATTAGCTCACCATCCAATGCTTGAGATTTTATTTTTTATTTTATCTAAAGTTTACCATAACACCCCAAAACAAAATTTAAAGATAAGGTTTAGAGGAGCAAGAGCTTTTTAGGGTCATAGTAAGTAAGTTTTTGACCAACCATGACACATGTAATCCCGCAAGGAGGCTATTTTATAATTTCTAAAAAGTTTTGGACCTGACCTATCCACCCGAAAATTTGGCCACTCAGAACCTTGTAATATGCAAGATGCATTATTGAAGAAAAATAAAATGTAGTGAGAATTTCACTTATACATCATTGTTCCATAAAAAAATATACTATTCCATCCGTCCTAGTCAGAGTGTCCTATTTAACTAAGCACAAAGTTTTAAGATTCTTCACTAATTACAAATTTCACAAATTAAATATCAGATCTACCTACTAAAATCCTTTTTGATTTGTTGAAATAAGAAATTGACATTTGTATTGGAATAGCTAAAAATAGAAATGTAGACATTTGGAGTGAGACGGAAGGAGTATTTGGTAAACTTCTTGATTTAACTAACACAATATTTCAATTACCTAAAAAGTACAAACGTTTATTTCCAACATGTTTCCTTTTGGAAGACGACTTCTTCTTTTCAACGTCAAACTTAACTGACTTCAATTTGGTAGACTTTTTATTTTCATTCTCATTAATTTTTTTATATACAAAATAAATAACAACACAAGGTAACTTACACTAAAAGCAAGCTACAAAAACACATAAAAATATTAAAAAAACATAAAATACAGTAACAATATACAATAAACAAGTAATAATAATTTTTTGATTTAAATATATAATCAAGCTGCAGAAACACATAAAAATGCTAAAAAAACATATAATGGGGTAACAAATATACAAGATGCAGTAAACATGTAATAGTAATTATTTGATTCAAGTATAAAATCAAGCTGCATAAATACATAAAAAATACTAAAAAAACATAAAATGCAGTAACAAATATACAAAAAGCAAGTACTAGTAATTTTATGATTTCAAGTATAAAATCAAGCTTTACAAAAACATAAAATGCTAAAAATCATAAATGCAGTAACAATAAACAACATGCATTAAATATGTACTAAAATTAACGTTGGTGATATTGAATTATAAAGGGTTTAAATTATAATTTAGTCAAAATGTAGGGACTTATTTGCGATATTGAATTTTATTTTAATTGATTTACGCATCCTATATTATATTACTTAGCTTTGAGACCTGTATATATACACATGTGGTAGTTAATCTAAATATCATAATATTTTTGAAATTGGTTATAATTTAACTCACAAAATATGACTGGTAATATAATAAAAAATTTAAACATTAGTCATTAGATATAAATAATTGTATATTAAAATATTTTATTGATAAAAGTAAGGGTTTTGATGGATCAATGTAGAGTTTTATAATACTAAGTTACTAAATGAAGTTTATTTTAATGATATAGAGAAGACTTATCATCATACTATTTCACTTAAACTAAATAATTGAATTTTAATGATAATAGAAAGGAAAAAGTTAGGTTTTAATTATTTATTTCGCAAGCATCGACATTTATATTGTTCTTTACGAATTAATAATTCCATTCATCTAATTTAGAGACTCAATGTAAACGGAGTATCACTAATCATTAAAAAAATATATAAAATAATATAAGTAGAATCCTTTATAAATAGTTGTCAAACTCGTACGAGTCGAGTCAAAAACCCATAAAAAGTGGTGACTCGGAGGGTGAATCGAAAGTGTACATGACTTGGTATGTGACTCGTGAGTTATTGACCGACTCGGTCCGAGCCGACCCGGCTCGCAACTTGTACAGGTCAAAAATTCTTAAACGGGAAAAAGCTTTTTTTTGTGGAAGATCAACAATCTTGTCACTAGTAAACAAAGAAATTGAAGTACGTATAGTAGATTATCTAATTTCAAGATTTTCCCAAAAAAATTAGGGTTCTCATTTGCAATTAAATCTACATTGTCACTCTCAAAAATGAAAAAGAAGGTTAGTAGTTACTCTGGGTCTTCATCTTGTAAATCATAAAGTTGATTTCACATTGAAAAGGCGATTCACAATACAGCGTTCGTAGCACTGTACTCATTTTTGTTTTGTATGCATATGTGTATATAATAAAGAAGGAATAGAAAGAAGAAAGAAAGAGAAGAAAGCGACAGATGTATATATGTGTATATATGATTTACAAAGTACAACCACTTTTGATGTATTAAATTGAATTAAAAGAACCCGAGTTGTTTTTAATGGTTGAGAAGTACGCACTCTGTATCAAAATAAGTGTTACTTATAGTTTTAGGATTTTTAGTGTGTTGGTAGGTCAACGGAAGTGTTTACAATTCTAGTCACATTTTTCGCCTAAATACAATTAAAAGTCGGTGAAGTAGGCGAATTATGAGTAGGTTGTCAAGAATTGAAGACAAACACATCCCTAGCAACAACTTTTTACGGTTATCGAGAATTTAAATATTTCGCCGGGTTTGCTTAACCCGTATATTGTATTTAGGCGAATTCTTTAACAATAATAATCAATTTAATTTATGGTTGACCAGCGAAATAATGGTTGACCGGCGAACAATAACTTAACGTGGCTTCCATTTATTGGTTGTCTTTTGTTTAGCTGACTTCGCCTAAAGTCTTTCTTTTTAGGCGAAATATGTGACTAGTTTTGTAAAATATATCTGACACGGACTACCACAAGTAAACACCTCCTTTGACTGTTTGTTTGTTCAAAAATAAGTATCATTACCATAAATGATATATTAACTTTATGAATTTTCCTCAATAATTTTTTTTCTCAAACACTCATAAATGAGAGTATGTGCAAAAAGTAAGGGTAAATATGTCATCGTCACTGCTAAACAATGTAATTTCTTACATCTTATAAAAGTTAAGTGTGAACACTTAATATTCATGGACTTTGAATATCATCCACAGTTAATGTTTTTGATCGGACTACCCTATTTAACTAATTGTGTGTTATGTATTTTCTGTAGCTTGTTGCCATTCTGGATACTATAAATGTCATTTTGAATACTTTGTGGTGCGTTTTTCGGGATGAATTGAAACCTATAACTAATAACTAGCGAGATTGTAATATATTAGTAAATATATTTAAGTACTCTATTATATTACTATTTAATATATATATAAGTAAATATATATTTATTAATTGTAAAATATATGACTTTTACGAGTTGAGTCACGAGTCGAGTTGCGAGTTAAAAATCAGGTTTCCGAGTCCCGAATCGAGTCACGAGTTGACAACTATGTTTATAACTATGAATTCTAGATTAGGTGTACACTTTAATCATTAATTATTATTTATGATGTCATCGTTTCCTAAATATAGTCAATTTAACAAAATTGAATAACTTTATTGGTTAATTGAATTTTTGATGACATCATCATGCGTTTCTTATATATAATTTAAGGGTGGTGATTTGTACACCACCATTTTTTTATCATACACCACCAAAATATATTTTTAGACCCTTTTAACATTTGCAACTTAAAATTCTTCAAATACTCCTTCACAACTTCAAGGGTAAAAATGTCCAAAACATGATTTTGGTGGTGAATGACAAAAAAATGGTGATGTACAAATCATCACCCATAATTTAATAATTAATAATTATATTATTATTTATTATAATATATATATATATATATATAAGATCCCTTGCCTCCATCATCACCGCCCTTAGCCACTACTTACAATTCGCCGTTGCTCAACAAATCATTCTCATTCGCATCACAGGTGAGTTTGGAAATTAAATTCGGGTAATGTGTTTATGAAACACAAAATTCAAAAGTTACCAGATGTATTTCCACATTCAAGCTTTGTATTTATAAATTTAACTTTTTTCTTCTGCAAGTTTGCATCTTGATCACATTATATAGAATCGTTGAGAAATTTGTTTCTGAATTAGACATTTGTTTAGAAATGTACTTTATCTTCACTCTCATGATGCTATCGTATTAGGGCTTGCATAAAAACATCTTCATGTAATCGTCATTCAAACATTCCTCATTAAGCATGCCTTTTGCACACTTTCTGATGTTCCAAATATATCGAGGTCGAAACGAGCCACCTAAATTGCACTATGGTTAGAGCATACTCACAAAAACACACTTACAAACACCCATGGGAACGAGTCACATCTGCCTCTTGGCGCAAGTTTGCTGACCCAGAGAACAAACGCACCTTAATCCACATCCTAGAAGTTGACACCTTGAACCACAAGCTCGACTCTGCATCCGGTAAGCTTTACACCACTCATGCGATCACCATTCATGCTCCTGGTCCATGGTTTCTTCGCAAGATATCTGTCATTGTGTTGAATCAACTGTTGTTGATGGCAAGACTCGGTCAATGCAACTGGCTACTAAGAACATTAGTCTACAGAAATATGTGGAGGTGGAAGATAAGATCAGGTATGATTAGACGTGGCAAAATGGGTGGGCGGGTTGGTTTGAGTCGATGGGGGAAATCTTTGCAGTTCAAGACACCAACATTGCTCAAACCTTATACATAGTTATTGTATTAACAACTATACCATCAAAACGAAAAGTTAATTTGTCTTTGAATACAATGATTTAGGGAATTTTTTGGAATCTGAATGCAATGGGCCACATCTGACCCGTTTGACCACTTTTACGAGTAGTTCCATCTTAGTCATTTTTCTATCTTATACTCATTTGACTGTCTTGAACTTGCCATCTCTAGGTATGATCCACATCCAGACCATGCAAATGAGTGGACACTCTGCAGGCAGGAAATGAGTATAAGGATAAAGCCGCTGTCCAGGTTGGCATCAATGTCAGAGAAGATAGAGCAGAAATGTGTAGAAAAGTTTCAGCGGAATAGTGCAAAGTGTAGGGAGGTGATGGAGAGGATGTGTAAATACATGGAAGCTGCTCTTCCAGAGGTATTTCGGTCTAATTGTAGGTTATGTTGTAAGACATTTTTGAGTTCTAAGGTAAGATTAGGAAACAATGCATGTATTAATGCACTCTAGCGTTCTTAATTCTAGTTAGAGTTTTTAAAGTTCATTTCTAGTAAGTGGGGATTAGGAGAAGGCCATGACTTTTATGTATTACGAAGGGTTTGTGTTGCCTCTTTCTGTTTATAATAGTACCGATAGTACCGATAACGATAAGATTGATATGTGTCAAGATTACTAGATGAGACGAACCACCTGGGTCCTGGACAATAATTTTCTGTACATGAAACCGTTGAAACTCGTCAAATTGTGTGTCAAGTTGGTCAGGTTGAGAAGTTCAATTGAGGTTGGCTGCTTAAAAAATACAACAGAGTTCAGCCACGTTTAAACCATTTTACCGGTTGTATATGTATTATTGTATTTCATATAAAGTTACACAATCTCTTCATGTCAGTTTTTTAATAAATAAAAAATGACACTGTATATAACATAAACATTTACAAAATACTCTAATAATAATAAAAAATGATACTGTATATAACACATACATAATACCTATAGTTGATAAATGATACAGTAATCTTGTTGATACAACAGTGCCCATATGGTAGATTATTCCCAACATTTTTTAATCTACAACACATCTCTCTATTCGAAGTAGACCTCAATTAAAGTTGTGAGATCGGATTGGCAAACGCAACTCTCTCAGGGAGAACGAATGATGCACACAGCATCCATTTTCCAGGGGCGACTAGACGTACCTTGTGCATATTAACCTCAAAGGCTACCTCCGACAATGCGATTCTTATCCTCTGATAAATACACCAAGAAAAATCAAGCATTATTAAAGTTGTTAGAATATACTTACTTCTTAAAAATCTAGGTGGCAGTTTTGACCAACTTCACTTGTAAACGGACAATCTAGATGACTAGATCGTGTGTCATCAATCATCATATTCACGATACTTTAGCTACAATGTTAACCTATCGAATGGGTTAAAGTCCCCCAGATTAATGTGCACAACCTCTAAATTGATTTGTTTATAAAGTAAGAATTATTGTAATGGTATAGTTTTTGTAATCATATTCAACCTAATTATTTATGATTAAGGGCTAAGATATGTGAAGGCTAGTAAAGTATTCAACCATCTTCATTAAGACCCCTCATCTATTAACCTATATGAAATGGTGATGCAAAAGAATTGAACAAGTTATGTTGCCTCCACATAATTTACACTAGAGAAAAAAGAAATTAGAAATAAAATTGTTACGCATCAACACACGTGAACCACCCACGCCCTTAAGTTTCTAAGTAAAATTCAAGTATAATACCTCATGAAAATCAAACTCGGGATCTTCCGCTTTTGAGAATCCGTAGACATGAATCTTTGGCAATGTTAACTTTTCATTCCTGTCGGTATCTCTAAATATTCCTTTAAATGCATCTGCCGTCAAATATAATTAAACCAGTGAGCAAAAAATACATGGAGCTTTCAAGTCCTATAATTCAGATGAGTTAATAAATCGATGCACTCTGCCATAAACATACTGCAACTAACTCACTCATAAACTATTTGTAATTCAGTAACTACAGATTTGTTTGATAAACCTAGCATCTCATAACTAACAATAGAAGGTTGAATTTTGCAAGATAAGCATAGATATAAAATCAAAATCAGCAAGAATTAGGTACATAAGAATCAAATAGAACAATCATCACAGCAATAATAATTGCCAAAATTCTACAAGTGACTAATAAAGTAATAACTCAAAAGAACTTTTAATGCAAAGAGTACTTGTAAATACCAAGAAACTCAGCTGCATCCTTGGGCAGATTCATGACCACTTGTGTGATGGGCCGGGAGCTTTGACTCCTAAATATAGCATCAATAAATCTTCTCCCATCCATGTTGAAAACCTTGATTTTGAAGACATGTATAAACGGGCTAGACACTTTATTAGAAATATAACACAATAACCTCATATCTTGCAAAAAATGTAAAACAGCCATGCTTGATACATTGGATTGCTTATCAGTAAGGGTAAATTACTCATATTACTTATCAGTAAGAAATTCACGTTCAAGGACAAACCTCAATCTTTCTTTCTAGTTTGTTGAGTACAGAATTTCTTTCCAGATAATCAACTGCATGAGGATTTAAATCATTTGCATACACGTGCTTAACCTTTTTCGCGGCAGATATAGCTAAAGGACCAACCCCAGCAAAAACATCACCTGTTTCCGGAAACTATCAGAATCCACAAGACAAATGAATATCGTCATGTTCATAGTAGTGTTTTGAGTGAGCATCAATAAACGTAAACATCACATTTCTGAAACTTTTAGAAGTCAAATTTTTTGGCATATTTGACGTCAGTAAAAAAGTATACTTCTACTCATATGAGATCAGCAAAGAAAACATACAAACTACATCATTCCGTGTAAAGCAATTTAAAAGTCTTTGTCTCTCTGTTCCCAGCTTTGAGCTCCAGTACCTGCATAGAGTAAAAAAGTCAACAATACTGTATTTAACTTTATCATTTCCAATTTCTACCAACTGCAATCTACCTCCAAAACCAATAAAGAGATATATTAAAGTGAAAGAAATAGAACAGATGTGCCTTGTTGAGCAATTTCCACAGCAAAACTTACACTGCTGCCAAATCAACATGAAAATGGAGTCCATTCTCTACTACCCTTGTTACAAGAGAATGGTTTCCAGCCAAAACTTCAAGCTGCATAGTTCTAAACTCGTTATTGATGGCGTCAAGCTTATTGACAACCGTTTGTATCTTTGGCTTGTTTTTGTCCAAAACAACCTGGCAAAATACATGGATACAAATTTCAGCCAAACACTGGAGGTGGCGAGATGGGTGGGGCAAGACGGCAAGTGATGGATCATGTCAGAATGAATAATTTCAAACACAGGCTGTGTTGGTCCGAGTTGACCTGTACACGGGTTTGTCTCTTTATCTCAAACTTCATTAACAATTTTTTTTAGAATGGAAATACTACAACCTAACTCACATATTATGTACAACCACATATATATATATATATATATATATATATATATATATATATATACACTTACTGCCTCAAGTGAGGCTTAAACCCACAACCTCTTGGTTGATGGGTCCCTCTCATACCGCAAGGCCAAGTGCCCTTTGGTCTTCATTAATGATTAATGTATTGACAGTTATCACGTAGATATATTACAAAAAGCCAAATCCAATTTTTGTAGAAAAGGTAACTTAAGAGGTTATAGCTTATAAGCATCTTTAAACACTTCAAGTTAATTTCAAATTTCAACTCATTTGTACTGTTCAATTCAACCAATGTGAGATTACCCATTTGACCCACTAGAGGTAAAATATAACCCCAATTAACTGATTTCATAATTGGGTTGAAATATCAACCTACCAAATACCTTTGCTATAAGTTTCTTATAGGGAAGATGTTCATCTTTTAAGTTCAGGTGAATGATATGCCCAACAGTCTCAAAAGATGAAGGAACAATCATACCCTTTGGAAGCAAAGCCTCTAAAACCTGTAATTTTTGCAAATACACATAGCATCCCAAAATAAAAATATCAGTATAGGAGCCATATCAAAACTTATAATATAGGATACGGAAGAAGAAAAATACCTCATTCATCTGCCAATAACTATAGAACAAAGTTAGCTTGCATCTCACAAGTTCAAATAATGATTCCGTTAAGCATGCCTGAAGGAAATATCAAGCTGAAAAATCCACTGAAATGCAATAATCTAGCTAGAGTCATTGTTCACCCGCTAAGGCTAATAGAAGTATGGTCATACTACATTAGTTTTTTTTCATTGCATATATATACCAAATAATGAACAATATTGCCTTCTTACACCAAGAAAGAAGCCACATGATGAAATGAGCTATATTCACCTATGCGGCGATGCATGAATTCATGAATGCAAATAAGGTGTTTATCGGGACGTAAGTACACCAAACCATTACTCAAGCGCAAGCGTAAAATTAAGAATAATGAAATTGACTGATTCAAAGTGGTTCGGTAACAGTTCCAATTTGAAACTGGCTTGTTATCGACCCGGATGGTGCTACTAGTACAGACGTGGGTTTTACAGCTTGAACAAGTGTTATATATATTTATCAAACAGAAAAAAAAAAGAACTAAACCAAGAACCAATTTCTGAATTTGTACTAAAGTACTATACCATTAACCGCTATTCCATTTCTCCTAGAACTCTAAACCAAAATAGAACCGAACACATCCTTTATTAGTTCAGTTCTTTGGTTTTC